>CP092867.1:23494214-24038939 GCA_030710605.1 Cordylochernes scorpioides
TTATTATACTCTATGTTATGTTGTTTCTTATCCCTTTGTGTAAAGATTACACAAATTCCATGGTGTGCAAAGGGTGATCCAGCAACTCTGTGTTATTTATGCTCCAAAATCCTATTTAATTCCCACATACTGAGTAAGAAGAGATCAGCCACCAACAGCTCTGTAATATAAGATGGCCTGGAAGACCAAATAAACAAATTAAGGTGAAACTTCTCTCTCTCTGCTATAATTAATGTTTGAAAATAGAGCAATCCATAAATAAATCTTTAAATAAAAAGGCATATATTGTATTAAAATATCATTTATTTTACCAATATTTCAGTTGGCTGAATGCCAATCAAGGTATTATAACATTTTTAAAGTGTGTTAACAACAGATGTGGTGCTGAGTTTGTTGTTGACACACTTTTAAAATGTTATAATACCTTGATAAAGGTTGGCGTTCAGCCAACTGAAATATTGGTAAAATAAATGATATTTTGATCCAATATATGCCCTTTTTATTTGATAATTAATGTTTGAAAATGGGAAAAATTTTGGTAAAAAGTTTCTTTTAATGTTGTTTTTTGCAAGTTTTTGAGCAAGTAGACAGTAAAAAGTCACAAGTACAACAGTGTTGAGTAATTTCTGGGTAACTATTGCTTGCATAATTAATGTTTAGAAACAGTTTTCTGCTACAGAGAGTATATACATCAAGATAACTGGTCTCTAATCCTTTTTTTTCCCTTGAATAACTTGAAAAAAAAATTAAAATTTTACCTCATTTTTAAAGTTACCTCAAGACAGGGATGGAGGGTTTTTATTGTAATTGAAATAATGAATGTTTTGTTACACTGTCAACTACTGAGGGTTCACTCAAGAGAGATTTCAAGATATTTTATCGACCCGAAACAAAGTCAATGGTAAAAAAAAAAAAGAGTCAAAAGAGATAGATATCCCCTTGTTTCTAAGAGGTCTCAGTTCTCAAATATTTCATCTGTGGTTATATGTTTGTTCCCAAATGAGGTTATTACAACGAGGGGTTTGACTATATATCCCTTACTTGTGTATAAAAATGAACAGATTAATATATTAAACATAAGGTAATAAGAGCAAATCCAAATAAATAGTGTGCGACGTTTCCGTAACAGCAATGTTACCATCTTCAGACAAAAGTAGAACCTTCATGAGAGGACACTTGCTCGAGGATACTTCTCTATAAAGGACAGTTTTTATTTGAAAAATTTTCATTTTTACTATTTAACAACCCTCCAGTAAGATGACACCTATTATTAAAAGACACTTTGGCTCTGCAATTGGGTGTCTTTTATAAGGAGGGGTTCTAACTAAGGGAGGGTCTTACAGGTTTCACAGGGAGGGAGGTTGTTTGTGGGGTCAGGATGGAAGCCTGGGAAGGGAGGGAAGACTGGACAAAGGTAAAACTTATTTTTTTGAGAACTTCTTAGCTAGTGAGAGATAGCTTCGGGTTATTCCAGGTAGCTCCTCGCAATCATGACAGAAAACTTCCAAAACATGGTTATAAAGAGAGGATCCCTTCTTTCCATTTACTAGAACCAAATGCCATTCAAGGCCAAGATCCAGAACGCCATTCTAAAATGCCATATTTAACCAGAAATAGGACTACAAACTGAAGTTCTTTAAAATTGGGTCGCCTGGCTCAATCTTGAATTGAAAATCAATGGTAACTGTGATTTATTTTCCTCAACTTAAAACCAAAATATAAGGTAACAAGAGACTGAATCAATAAAGGGTGAATGATGTATAATTAGTCTCCATAGTCAACTTGTATATACAATAACATACAATGGGATAATTAAAAAAATAAAGGCTGCTATCTGCACTCAAACAATTTCCTTGCAAATATAACAAATGTCAACAGCTTCATATTGGAAGTTTATGTTAGTTAAAGTCAATATTGATTGAGGGCGGGTAACTTACCCTGCTCTGTGGATACTCCAGGTCATCATCAAACTCATCATCCCACTCATCATCATCATCTCCCACAGCAGGAGCAGGAGGCTGAGGGGGAGGATACTGGGGTGGAGGCAGTCCGGCTGTGATTGGTATTTGCTGGAACATGTACCAGTTATCTACCTCACTATGTAACAACAACACAAGTATGCCATCCATATATTTCAAAGTTAGAAACTATTTGTTCACAAAGATTTCTTTTTTTTTTTTAAATAAACGATTCAAATGAGGCAGTAAAAGTATTCTCTACAAAAACACGACGAAACCTGGGTTTGAAACAGGTATCTTTAGATCTTTAGTCTAATGCTTTCCCAACAAAGCATACTATTCTTAAAAAAAAAAAAAAAAAGAAGCATTCAGGCATAGATTATAAATTGGAACAAGAGAGAATACCGTTAAACCTGTCTATAGCACCCTCTCTTGGGACTCACCAAAATCGGGTGCTATAGAGAGGAAGGCGCTATTTAGAGGGGGCGACAGGTTTAACTGTATATGTCCAACAACTCACCTCAACGTACACAGCTGGGAACAGGCCGACCTCCCCTCTAGCATTGAGACCTTCCCACCAACCTTCTCCAACATCCTGCAACATACATTGTAGCAACTACTCTTTGATTGGATACTTGAACCTCCATAGATACACAGTTTTCATCAGCAAAAGTAACGCTTTTTATCTGCTTTCAGGTAAGAGAACATTTTGGCTCTGCACCAGGTATTGTCCTTTAAAGATAAATACTACTCTATATATATATATATTTTTTTTTTTTTACTTATCCTTTTAGTCTAAATTAGACAAGATCTTGGAGGTCGTGCTCGTAAAGAAGCTCAAGAACTCTTCTTGGTTCTCTGTACAGGGATCTTTTGTCCTTTCCAATGCAATTTAGTAAATGTTGGGGAGTGGCCTCTTACTCTATATGTGAAAGTAATAAACATATCCCAACACAATGCTATATTGAACATGTGGAGAGATACTATTCTTTGATTAGACAGAATAAAGTCTTCATGACTAGATGGATACCTCTAACAAAGGGCAGTTTACATTGGCCAAATAGATGATTTTAACAATTAGCTGCTCTCAGGTAATTGATGTATCAGGCCTCTCATCTGGGAGGCATTTATCATCATCAGGTGACCCCCTGACCTACAGGGCTGGGTCTTCGGGTGAGGCCTGGATGACAACACCCTGGCCATCCTGACGTCTGCCAAGACATGTCTATATAAGTATCAACATTGAACTGAGAGATCCTGTCCTTGACTGGAGGAGGACAAGATGGTCCAACCTCCTTCATTGAGAACAACTTTTTATATTTTATCATCAAATTGTGATTAATATCATTTTCTTTGTTTAATTTCTCATTAATTTTTGTTACAATTGACTAAGTCAATAAAATATTGCCATGTGGAAAATTAGGGAAGACCAACTTCGAGATAAGACAACAATTTATTTCAGGCAAGAACAAAACTATGAATGGTAAACCAAAGATAAGCCACGAGGGAAATTTACAGAGTAGCAAATATATAAACATATAAAATGACCACTCTGTTAATAAAAATAATAAATACTTTGTTACAATAATTTGAATTGTCAATTGTATATATGAGTACAAAATGAATAATTATATTATGATGTATTAGAGCGCCATCTGTTATGAAATTTTGAAACTATTATAGAAGCATATGATTTTTTTTTTAAATTAAACAATTTCTTCTGCCCTTACTGCAATGAAAAAATTAATGGCCTGGCTCACCACTGATTTTTTTCCATTGCAGTAAGGGCAGTAGAAATTGTTTAATTTTTAAAAAGAATCATACGCGTCTATAATAGTTTTGAATTTTCAAAATAAATAATAATGAGAGAACACACATGCCCCCCCCCGTTAGATACTAACATTTACCTATTTGAATTTGGTTTTGTGTTACCACTCTGTGTGATTCTTATCTAGAATCCTAATTGTACATCATTATTATTCCTTAGTTGTTCCAGACATTTTTTTGCTTTTCTTGCTGCTACGAATCAACAAACACAAAATCTACATGATAAAGCACAATTTGGATTATAGATTATAATTTAAAAAAAAAAAAGACCTAATCCAAATAATTTATTAGTGTGTGACGTTTCGGCAATAACATTGTCACCATCATCAAACAAAAGAATAAAAGAGATTTTCTTTTATTACAAAAACTACAATGTGTGAGAAAATGAGTAAAATGTCTGGTATTGAAGAGAAGTTAGTAGATTTAAACCCTTCTGTGGAGCCCACCACCACCAACGAGCCAGCCAGACTCCCGGCTAGATAGGCAGGGGTCCAAGAACACAAGCAATTAAAGAAGAGATAACAAAGAAAGGAATGTCAATTTAAGGGAAGTGTTCGTAGTAATGACGGAGGAGGGTGACTCACTCTGGATAAAACGAGATAATGACCTCATGGCTGCCTTATCAATATTCACAAGGAAAAAAAAACTTGTTTTAATGAATCTTTGAATACTCCTTCTCTCTCTATGTGTGGGTCTTCTTCAAGTTTACTGTTTTAATTCTTTAACTCCTCTTTAATTCTTTGATGAAAGGCGGGTAGTGATATAAACTTTATATAACCTCTTTAATTCAATACAGTAGAACCTCCATGAGAGGACACTCGCGCTAGAGGACTTCTCTACAAAGAATAGTTTGCAATTGCAAAAATTACCATTTTTACTATTTATCAACTCTCTGGTAAGAGGACACCTTTCTCTAAAGGACACTTTGGCTCTGCAACTAGGTATTGTCCTTTACAGGGAGGTTCTACTGTATATACTATAATTTAACCAGTAATTCCAACCCAATTAAGTAATTCAGTCAACTACAGTAAAACTCTGATCAAACAAACCAGGGATGTAGTGAATATTTTCCTTTAACCAATCTAAAATAATCCCCATTAAGGGAACCATGGTGAGATATAGTGAAACCTTGACTAAAGTGACAATAAATCTTCAATAAGACTAGAGTTTAAATAAATCCAAATACATAGGGGGTGTTTACAGTTATTCGATTTGATTTTAACTCTATGATAAGGCACAATTTGGATTATAGATTATAAACACAGGGTAATAAGACCAAATCCAAATAAATAAATAGTGTGTGACTATCGGTAACCACACTGTTACCAAAGTGTCATACGCTATTTATTTATTTGGTCTTATTACCTTAATTTTAACTCTAGTCCTATTGGAGATTTATTGTAGAGTGTTTTCTCCTGTAGAAGGGCTTTTGTGTTCATGTTTGAAAATAAAACTTATCCCTGGAAGCCTGATATTTTCACCATGGTTAAGATTAAATTTATCATTTTGGATGAGTAAATAATAAAAAACACATCTTCGTTAAAAGCAATTCTTTTCTGCTAATAAAGATGTCTACAAACTACAACAGCTTGAAGCATTTCCTGAGACAACACCCTACATCAACTATCCTCTACTGTCATGACAATGATAGAGAGTCAAGAAGTTGGTCAATAGGCCAATAAACTCCACCTTTGCCGGTCCCAAGCCCGGATGAAAAAGAAGGAGGAGGAGCAATAACAAGCTCGGTAAAAAACCTGGGCTCAGCTGGCCCGGCTGATAGTACCCTGTAAGGTCTCCTAATCCAGGGATACAGGATGAGCAGCGTTTGTACTCCATGTTAGGAGCAGCTGCATATGGCGTCTGTTCCTCATGTCAGAGGCGGCCATTTCTTTTAGAGCTAAGTCTGCCTGCCACTGAGTAATGCTCCCAGTCTTAATGACAAAGACAGACACATTCTACTTCACCCAGTCATGATGTTTTAGAGATAAGAAAGAATAGGTCAATACAGAGCAAAACATTGACCTTATCTTACATATCAACAACCCCACAGTTATTCACTGAATTGTTGCAAAGGACAAAGAAATAGGAGGTACATCATTTATGGTCTCCAGAGACTTGTCAAATTGCAGTTTTCCCATATTTCCACACATATAGTAACACCTCTCTTCAAACAACTGCCAAAATATCCTTATTCAACAATTGCTTTTAAAATTCAATTGCCATCTATCATTGAAATTTATAATAATTATTTTTGGCATTGTGGCAACCTTTTCACACAAACATCAAATAATATCTCTACATGATAAGGCACAATTTGGATTATTCTATATACAGTTACGAGCGTCATTCTTCATCTCTTAATCAGTTTTCGTCTCTGTTACCGTTTACTTTATTTTTTGGAATGGCGCCCTCCTATTGGTTGGCTACGCTCACGCCACCTTTGCCCCCCCCCCCCCCACTTGCTTTTTCGTTTTTGTAACTATTGTGTTGGAGCGGGTCGCTCCTTAAATAAATGCATATATTAGTTAATAACCAAATGGAATCCTCTCTTTCTTTTTCCCAGTAAGAGACGCCTACGGAAGCCAACAGTACATAGACAGATAAAGCACATAGGCTATAGTTATTAACTAAAATATGCATTTATTTAAGGCGCCAATTTATAATTGTAACAAATAGTATTTGAATCAAAACATTCAATCGGGTAAAACACGGGCGTTGCCCGGGTCATTCGGCTAGTAGATTATAAACACAAGATAATAAGACTAAGTTGTTACCGAAACATCACACACTATTTATTTATTTGGATTTGATCTTATTACCTTGTGTTTATTATCTCTACACATCTTACTAAAAGGTAAGTGTCTGTAGAGATAATATTTGATGATATATGTGGGAAAAGAAACACATTGCCAAAAATAATTATTACAAATTTCAACACTTACACACACACACACACACACACACAAAAGCCTTTATTAAGACACACAGGTAATTTCAACACTTACTTTAATTCAATAGTTTTTCAAATCCAAATCTCAGCCTATTTTTTAAAGTCTTCTTTAATTTAACATCAAAAGGGATCTTCAATTGAATTTTAAAGCCAGTGTTTAATTATAGTCCGTTAAATTAAAGAAAATAGCTTGTGATTGGGATTTTAAAAATGGTTGAATTAAAGTATAGTAGTACACAAGGTGATAAGACCAAATCCAAATAAATAGTGTGTGACGTTTCGGTAACAGCGTTGTTACCATCTTCAGACAAAAATACTTCATTCAGTACTTTTGTCTGAAGATGGTAACAACGCTGTTACTGAAACGTCACACACTTTATATTTATTCGGATTTGGTCTTATTACCTTGTGTTTATAATCTATAATCCAAATTGTGCCTTATCAAGTATAGAGGTATTTTAACCAATTAGAATTCACACATCACCAACTTTAATTCAACCAAAAATTCTAATCCCTTGGGATGCTGAAATAAAGAAGCTTGACTCTATATATATTTTTAAATGATGATAAGAGAGAAATAAATAACTGGGTAGTGTTAAATATTTTAAGAAATTCCTTTTTTTCATGAACAAAGTTAAAAATCATATTTATTTTCAATAAAATCAGCATTATAATGGGAAAAAGAGGGGAAAATCCACATTAATTACAAGGTACATATTGAGAAATGATATATTAGTTTATTTGTAAGATAAATGTAAAATGATGAAGAAGAAAAATAAAAAAAATCCGAGAGGTTTGTTAAAGAAACGGCACACCTCCAGTAACAACAGCCTCCAGCTGATAAAAACAGAAAGATGATAAAAAGAGGGGAGATAATCAATAACAATTCAATTCTTGTATCTGCCAACTCTAATCTCAATGTTTCTGATGTGCGTTGTACAAACACCATCCTTTGTTTTACACCTGGGAGAGATTAAAAATTGGCGTATATCTTATATAGCAGGTACCACAATTTTAAATAAAACATAATTTACTCTTTCATGCTTTAGTTGGCTTCCCAAGCTCTTAAATAAACTTAAAATTTTCTCTAAACCATACAAGGTAATAAGACCTAATCCAAATAAATTAATAGTACAAATGAGAAAACACCAAAATGTGAATGTTTCTTTTCACAAATAAATCAAACTTCTAATGTCCTTACTGTGATGAAAAAATATTGGGAGGGCTTGGCTCATCAGTGGTGAACCCTCCCAGCAGTTTCGCCAATTTAATCTACCATACCGCTTCTTTAGAGCTCTAATACTGTATTGGATCATTCTGCTTTTATATGCTACACTGAAGGATGGAATCTTAGAAATAGTATTTAGGCAAACTATGGACATAAGCTTTTAAGACAGTAGAATTACAATTAAATATTTGCATTGAGCAATGCTCTTCCGCAAACAATAAGGACAAGGCCAGTTAGGCATAAATTAATACATAGCAATAACGTACCATCTATATAATACAAATGAAAACACCAAAACGTGAATGTTTATTCTCACAAATAAATCAAACTTCTACTGGCCTTACTGGGATGAAAAATTATTGGTGTATAGCGTGTGTGACGTCTCGGTAACAATGTTGTTATGAACAGCCAGAAAGAACATAGATTCCCTGTTGCACCAAGTTAAGCAATCTCAGGCTTAATTAATTTTTGGGAGGGAGGATGTCCCTGTCTAATCTTTCTTGAGAACCCATCCCATTATTATGAAAGGTTCCATCGGAATGATGGAGTAGGAGGGAATATATAGAGTGGAAACATGAAAAGAATAGAAATTTCTTCATCCATTGTTGATTGTTGAAATAGAGTTTTTTTAGATATATCCTCCTCTCTTTCAAAGGGCGTACTACAATACAAGATGAGTCAAGCAGACTGAGGTGGGGAGGTGTAAAGACCTTTTACATTCAGTTAAGTAACAAGTACAGTAATATCTCTACTACACAGAAACCTTGATAGTTGAGATTTTTACAATTATTCGGATTTTTTTTGTGTGTTTCGCACTCCCATAACATTTTTTTAAAAAAGGCAAATATTTCAGATTCCCTCTCCATTTTAAAAAATAAATTACATGCATATGCAGTAGAACTCTCATGAGAGTACACTCGTGCTAGAGGACACCTTTCTATAATAAAGGACAGTTTTTTTAATCTCCAACATTACCATTTTTACTATTTAGCAACTCTCCAGTAAGAGGACATCTTTCTCTAAAGGACACTTTGGCTCTGCAATTAGGTGTTCTTTACAGGGAGGTTCTACTGTATTTATATATACAGTAGAACCTTCATGAGAGGACACATCTCTACAAAGGACAGTTTCCATTGCCGAAATTGTCATTTTTACTATTTAACAACTCTCTGGTAAGAGGACACCTCTCTCTAAAGGACACTTTGGCTCTGCAATTAGGTGTCCTTTACAGAGAGAGGTTCTACTGTATATATATATAGAGAGAGAAAATTATGAGGAGCCTGTAGAAAAGAGTAACTCAAGAAAACTTGTGGAATTTTAAATAAATTATTAAAGAAACTTTTTGTGGAATATGTGATTTTTTCTTCACTTTATTTTTATCTTAAAAATAGAGATTGAGTTTTATATTAAAAAAAAAAAAAGAGGAAGGAAGGGAGGGAGGGAAAGTCAACAACCAGCCAGGGGTAGACTAGCCGTGACCAGACTATTTATAGAGAACTGACAGCTGCCAACTCCATCTAACAATGGTTACCATAAGTCCTATAACTAGAAAGCTTTAATTTATAAGGGGAAGGTTCCTTTTTAATTCAACTGATGATAATTCAAAGTTTTCAATAGCTCTCCCTTTCAAATCCCAACCAATTTACTTTCAAATCCCAACTATTTCCCTTCAAACCCAACCATTTCCCTTTCAAATTCCAATCATTTCCCTTTCAAATCCCAACCCTCTCCCTTTCAAATCCCAACCAATTTACTTTTAAATCCCAACCATTTCCTTTCAAACCCAACCATTTTACTTTCAAATCCCAACCATTTCTCTTTTAAATCCCAACTGTTTCCCTTTCAAATCCCAACCATTTTACTTTCAAATCACAATCATTTCCCTTTCAAATCCCAACTGTTTCCCTTTCAAATTCCAACCATTTCCCTTTCAAATCACCATATCTTTAATTCAACCCCCCAGCCATAATTCAACACTTACTACAATAGTCTAACCATTTTTCAAGGATTAGAGTGAAGAAGAATTGCCTTTCAAATCCCAGGCAGTCTATTTACTTTAACATCCCTACTTAAGTAATGACAACAAAATGACATAGAATGACCACTAGCAGTGAATATGGCGATGAATTGATACAAAAATAAACTGATTATAATTCAACACAGACTTTAATCCAACAGAATATTCTGATCCCTTTGGGTTTCTGAATTCAACATGTTGGACACTAAAATCAAACCACCAGAGCATCTTTTGTTGGCTTGCCCTCTGACTAACCAAATTGTACTTGCTTACTTTGACATAATGCCATCTTTCTGTATATACTCAATCTTATGAAAACTTTGGCAAGTTTAGAGCTATTTGTACACAGATTTATAAATCGCTACTAATTCATCGTGTAAATAATTAAAGATATATATGTAAATAATTCTAATATAGCACAATAGTCTGATAGACTTCATGCTTCTGTAATTATAAAATATAAATAAAAAACACTTTGATTCACAACCCCAAGGGAAAAGTGTACTTCCTGTTGAATTAAAGCCAGTGTTGAATTATAGTATTGACAAAATAGAAAGCAGGTAATTTGGTTAATGAATAAATAGGAGGATATGGAGATAAAAAAAAATACCATGGTAACAAGAACAAACCCAAATATGGAAGTTATGGGTGGCATGGTAACAATTTCATATAACAGTACTGAATTGAAGATTTTGTTTAAAAATCACAAAATAAAAGACTAAATATAAACGGGGGGGTAATAATTTTACCTCCAATTTTATCCCCAACAATTAAACTATATCCACAAAAATATCTACCGTATCCCCAACAATGTAACTTGATCCACAAAAATATCTACCGTATCCCCAACAATGACTACTTTATCCGCAAATATGACACCTAATACAAAACAGTACTACTCTATGCACTTATATCATCATTATATATGTAATATTGTTGCAAATGATCCTGTCAACGTATGAATAAACTGGCAGTTATAAAGAGGTAATTTTTATATGTTTCTCTAGAAACACTATCATCAAAATGTCATGTACTCATTACCTTTTTGGATTCAATCTTGTTATCTTATTTTTTTTTTTAAGTCTATAATCCAAATTGTATCAATAAAAGAGGGAATGGTTGGAAGATAGGAAGAAGTGAAGAGTCCTTATTTGATAGTAAACACTGATATGGTGCAATTTGAATTATAAATTAGAATCAAAAGGTAACAAGACCAAATATATATATATTTTTAATGTTTGTGATGTTTCAATAACAGCATTGTTCCCATCATCAGACAAAGTACAAAAACTATATTTAAAAAATAGATTTTTGTCTGATTACTTTAGTGTCACAAATATTTCAATAATTTTTATAAAATAAATGAAGCTTCCAGGGTTAAGTTTCTTGTTTTTATTTTCAAGCTTTAAGACTTGTCAGTCCTTCAACAGGATTATCACATTAACAACTTAATAATAAATATAATTTTTATATACATATTATTATATACATATTTTAAATACTTATTATATATTGAAAATATATTACATTATTTCTGTTTGAAAAACAAAATTTTGAAAATATATGTGTATGGTGGATGATACATGCTGTTTGAATGATACCTCGAGACTTCAAATTAAATGCAATAAATTCGTGAACTATTGTGTTATATATAGAAGAGTACCTACATCTATTTCAATCATATGGATTTAGTCTTGTTACCTTTTGTATAGATAAATACCTGAATAATGTCCAAATAGGGGGGGCTGAGAGAGCAACACTATAGACAAGTTATGAAAAAGGCATCTCCTTATCGTGCAACTGAAAGTTGCTGATGGCTTGCGCCATCTATCAGAATAAATATAACACAAGCCATCAGTAACTTTCAGTTGCACGATAAGGAGATGCCTTTTTCATAATTTATGCACCTTATCCCAGTACAATATCACATTTGTACTATTTTTTCACACTATAGACAAGGGATGATCTGATCAATATTTATTTGCCCCAGTTTTAGATAAACAAAAATCATTTGACCAATATCAATGAGGTAGGATTTAGTTCTTCCAAAATGTAGGTCAGACCCCAAACATTTGCTGCATTGTCTCATCCGTTGATGAGTTCTACTCATCCACAGTGGACATCATCACAAGCTCTACAGGCTTGATACCTTAATATTATGTTTGTTGTGAGTGGAGATAAGAAAGGAGAAGGTTAAACATATTTGAAAGCCATTTTGATTTTATTCATCAAACTTTATAATAGTGATACCTTTTATAAACTACTCTGTTTTTTACAGCAGGTTCAACTTCTTTAAATAGAGGAGAGCTTCAGATCCTGAACTCTATATAGAATAGAATAAAATAGAATCTTCAAATGATGGTTTAACATCAACATTGATATTCACTTTGGAATTTTCATTTTCTTGAGCTCATAGGAAGAATAACTTCTTAGGCCCATTGAAGTCTATCAAGATAGACTTAAGAAGTTACTATGTTTTTCCTAACCAAAATATGAAAACGTTTTCATTAAGACTCTTTGAAAATATGTTTTTTGAACTTAAAAAGAGAATGAAAGAAAACATTATATTGAACCATGATAATTATCTAGAATAAAAAAAATTGCAAGTTTTTTCCCTTTCCAATGTAACACCTGTTCACTTATGTAATCTAACTCCGTCACTCTAATCTAATTTGTGACATTTGTCTCCAAAGCTTATCATTTCTTCAAATACCATCACCAACAATCCTCTAAATTTCCAGATTTATGAGCAGAACAGACACCAGAATAATATTAGGGGTTTGGTAAACTTATGATTTTTTATTATCCCAAATGATAAGGCACAATTTGGATTATAGATTAGAACTACAAGGTAATAAAACCAAATCTGTATAAATAAATAGTGTGACATTTAGGTAACAAGGCTGTTACCCGAAACATTACACACTATTTATTTAGATTTGTTCTTATTACCTTTTAGTTTTTTTCATACCTAGTACATAGGGGGTCGGTGGAAGGCTGGTTAAACCGTTTGGTTTACGACCACTACGACCCGGGTTCGATCCCCGCATTGGACACTTTCTTCTGTTTAAAAAAAATAAATTAAAAAAAAATGCTCCAATGGCCCCCCGATTCTTGCAAAAGTCCAACCCCACCAGCGAGTGCAAGTAACCAAACGGGGCTCTGGCACATTTGTAAGTGCAAAGTCGAACTGCTTTCACATGTGTAGACATGTGGTGCGCTTACAGTAAAAAAAAAAGCAGTCGCTAACTACCCACCATGATTATCATGGCCTGTACCACGTGTACTAGGGATAAGCAAAAAAAAATACCTAGTACATGTGGTACAAGCCATGATAATCAAAGTGGGTAGAAGTTGGCGACTGCTTTCACTGTAAGTGCATCACAGGTCTATATATCGTTTTGAAAATAGAGCAATCCATATTTAATTCATTAGATAATAAAAAGGCATATATTAGATTTAATAAAAGATTTATTTTGTCAATATTTCGGTTAGCTGAACGCCAAATCTTTATCAAGGCATTGCATTTTTGTATACACTGTCTTGATAAAGGCTTGGCGTTCAGCCAACTGAAATATTGGCAAAATAAATCGTTTATTAAATCCAATATATGCCTTTTTATTATCTAAGGTCTATATATGTGGAAAGCAGTTCAACTTTTGCGCTTACAAATGTTCCAGAGCCCAGTTTAGTTAATTGCGCTCACTGTTGGGGTTGGATTTTTGCAAGAATCAGTGGCCATTGGAGCAATTTTTTTATATTAGAAAAAAAGTGCCCAATGCAGGATTCTATCCTGGGCCGTGGCGCTGTTGAAAACTGGTGGCTTATATCATTCGTCCCCCCCACCTTCTACTGATGAACCAGGCTTCATAGCAGTAGGGACAAATGTGAAAATGGTTTTAATTGAAGTATATATTGAGAGGATTTTTACCTCTTCAATAACTACTTGAAATGCAATAGTGCTGAAGCTTCTCCGGATCCAGGCTTCATAGCAGTAGGGACAAATGTGAAAATGGTTTTAATTGAAGTATATATTGAGAGGTTTTTTTTACCTCTTCAATAACTACTTGAAATGCAATAGTGCTGAAGCTTCTCCGGATCCAGGCTTCATAGCAGTAGGGACAAATGTGAAAATGGTTTTAATTGAAGTATATATTGAGAGGTTTTTTTACCTCTTCAATAACTGCTTGAAATGCAATAGTGCGGAAGCTTCTCCGGATCCAGGCTTCATAGCAGTAGGGACAAATGTGAAAATGGTTTTAATTGAAGTATATATTGAGAGGTTTTTTTACCTCTTCAATAACTGCTTGAAATGCAATAGTGCGGAAGCTTCTCCGGATCCAGGCTTCATAGCAGTAGGGACAAATGTGAAAATGGTTTTAATTGAAGTATATATTGAGAGGTTTTTTTACCTCTTCAATAACTGCTTGAAATGCAATAGTGCTGAAGCTTCTCCGGATCCAGGCTTCATAGCAGTAGGGACAAATGTGAAAATGGTTTTAATTGAAGTATATATTGAGAGGTTTTTTTACCTCTTCAATAACTGCTTGAAATGCAATAGTGTAGAAGCTTCTCCGGAACATATCATGCTCAGAAATGACAATAGAGGACCTATTTTCCAGGCCTATAACTACCATAGCAAAATTGGAGAGGAGTGGACTTCAGGAATTGGTTTAACCATGGAGATAAGTACCAACACCACCATATTGAGAGACACTAATATGATTCCAATATTTATCTCTAAATGATTCCACAATACAATGTGAGACTATAAACTTTAAAAAACAATATTTTCTTACTAATCTACCCCAATTGCTAGTCTTCCCAAAAAATTAGAGTAACATTTGTATTGAAATCTCATGCTGTTTTTATTGCATTTGTAAGCTTTGAATAAAATTATGAAGTCTTTATAATAAAAAATTGGTCAAACCTCTCTAACATCAAAATAGGGGCAAAAAGCTTGTCCCAAACTGATAAGGTCCATAGCCCAATACCATGGTTTCCCAATGTGTTTTTCTAAGCTGGTGTTGAACTGAGTCAGCTAGGTTGAAGCGACAGATCAATGGTGGTGGCCTAGATTTTTAATCTTTTTTTTTTTGTGGGTAGAGACTTTTTATAGATCAATATCTTCCGGACAAAATTCCCATCTATAAAACACTGCTAGGGGTATTTCATTTCTAAATATAGGAAGAATAACTTCTTAGGTCCATTGAAGTCTATCAAAAATGATAAAGCACAATTTGGATTATAGATCATAATAAAGGAAATAAGACCTAATCCAAATAATTTATTAGTGTGTGACGTTTCGGCAACAACATTGTCACCATCATCAGACAAAAGAATAAAAAAAAAAATCTAAAAAATTGAAATGTCACACATTAATAAATTATTTGGATTAGGTCTTATTTCCTTTATTATAATCTATAATCCAAATTGTGCTTTATCATTTTTGATAGACTTCAATGGACCTAAGAAGTTATTCTTCCCATTTCTAAATATAAAATGTATCAGGGATTTCCATTAGTCTCTCATTTTGTATGATGAGGGTGTTTTTATATAGAGCAAGTGAGAATCTGCCTTTTCATTTCCTGGTGTTTGTTGCCGGGGATGGGCCAGAGAGAATTTTGTTACATCTAGAAACATATGGAAGCCACAGTGAGGTTACTAAGTCCCAGAAGATTTTGGTTGTTCTTCAATGGGTCTGTATCAGGGTGTGTATACATTTTAAAAACAACACTTTATTATAAAAATACAATGGGGAGACCCATATTAAATCAGATTCTTTTTATAACAGCACAATCTCATTTTTATAACAGCATAAAGTCACAATTATTTTAACCATGGTTATATCAGCACAACCCCGTTTTTATAACAGCAAAATTCCAAAGTCCCAATTGTTCTAACCATGGTTATAACAGCACAAACTTTGTTTTAAGTCTTCTTCTTTCTTATATCCCCTCAATCATATTAAGGTATCAAGCTTGTAAAGCTTGTTGATGGTGTCTGCCGGGGAATAGTAGAGCTTATCAATGGATGAGTCAATACAGTTGTCTTAAGTGATGTTGTTAAAACAAAGATTCAGCTGAAGATGCAAAATCTAGACTCCATCTATTGACAGACAGTCACTGCATTTGCTGAAGTTCTTAGTATTTTCTACACGACCTAACTAGTAAAACTAACCAGGTAAATGGTAGTATTGATATTATAGTTAACTTCAATGTGAAAGAATTTTTGAGACACGTAGCTTATATAGAGAAAAAGAAATGTTTGCCGAGTTTGTACCAGGCATGTAATTTATTGAAATGATTGCAGTATACTCCTGCAACAATAGACTGACAGGGTAGGATTTAAAGTTGCTCAAAGCCAATTTGCATTAACCTAAGATTTTATTGAGCAAGTCCCATTTGGAAAAGAGTTTTTTTTTTTTTGCTTATCCCTAGTACACGTGGTACAGCCCATTATAATCATGGTGGGTAGAAGTAGGCGACTGCTTTTACTGTAAGTGCACCACATGTCTACACATGTGAAAAGCAGTTCGACTTTGCACTTACATAGAACAGAGTTCACAAAGTACCCCGACACATCCCTTGGAAAACAAGTGGTCTAGACTAGGCATGGATGACTAGGCATGTTTTAAACATTTATAGAAGAGAAAGAGAAAAGAATACTATAATTATAGCCAATAAAAATATGTGGGACAAATATTGTGAATTCCAATAAGGGTTTATTTCCCAATACAATGCTACTTCGGGTTCCAAGTAACTTGGAGTATGAACTCTTTGCAATTTAGGAGCAAAAATTTTTGAAAAATGTGACCTCAGAATACGAGAGTAAGAGTTTGCATAATGAGAAACTCTCAATGGTAAACTGCAAGGAAACAGGACATTTTTTTTAGAAAAAAGTGCTAAAAAGGAACTACATTACAGTGGAAGCAAATATAATGCCCAATCTCATACCCATGACAGACCATCTCACTCTCTTACTGTTTTATAAAATGTTGCTTTATACTACAGGCATGGGGGGTCGGTAGAAGGATGGTCTAAACTGTTGGTTTTCGACCACTACGACCCGGCTTCGATTCCCGCATTGGGCACTTTTTTCTGATAAAAAAAATGCTCCAATGGCCCCCGATTCTTGCAAAAGTCCAACCCCACCAGTGAGTGCAAGTAACCAAACGGGGCTCTGGCCCATTTGTAAGTGAAAAGTTAAACTGCTTTTCACATGGGTATACATGTGGTGCATTTACAGTAAAAGCAGTCACTAACTACCCACCATGATTATCATGGTCTGTACCACGTGTACTAGGGATTAGCAAAAAAAAAACTACAGACATTTAGGATTATAAGCATGTCTTTGGGATCTATTACAAACCAAGGTACCACAGTATTTTATCTCAATGGTCAGAACACCAATATTGATTCACTTGATGATGATATGTTTTGTGCGAGTATTGATGTATCCACCAATCTTTTAGAGAGAAGTATCCTTTTTACCAGAGAGAAGCTAATTGATAAAAAATAGTCATTTTGGCAATGTGATAACTGTCATTTTGTATAGAGGTGACTGATAGTAGGAATATCCTCTTTTTTTTTTTGCTTATACCTAGTACATGTGGTACAGGCCATGATAATAATGGTGGGTAGAAGGCAACTGCTTTTACTGTAAGCGCACCACATGTCTACACATGTGAAAAGCAGTTCGAATTTGCACTTACAAATGTGCCAGAGCCCCGTTTGGTTACTTGCACTCGCTGGTGGGGTTAGACTTTTGCAAGAATCGGGGGCCATTGGAGCATTTTTTTTTTTAAATCAGAAAAAAGTGTCTAATGCGGGAATCGAACCCGGGTCGTAGTGGTCGAAAACCAAACGGTTTAACCAGCCTTCCACCGACCCCCGGAATATCCTCTAATGGAGGTATTCTTATGTACAATAAACATCTTAAGTGAAAATCTGATGTGTTGAATCCACTGGTCAGTTATTAATCCTCTGATTACCCCCTGTGTTATCACCCACCAGTGATGGCACTTAGATACTGCTCCCACAGGTAATAGGTGACTGACCTGTCTAGTGACTGTGAGGATTTCATCTTTCCAGATGGTGAGCTCCCCGGAGTTGGGCTGGGCTTCAAAGTCATACAGGGCCCTCACCTGGACATAGCAACACATATATATACCTCAATATAACACAGGCTGTAGGAAACACATACAATACACATATAATTTTAAAAATAATCATTTTTGGAACTATTAAAAATACCTCTCTACAATTTATACAAAACCAATACAGTAGAACCTACCTGTAAAGGACACATAATTACAGAGCCAAAGTCTCCTTTAGGGAGAAGTATCCTCTTACCGGAGAGTTGCTAAATAGTAAAAATGGAAATTTTACAAATGAGAGCTTGCCTTTGTAGAGAGGTTTCCTCTAGCGTGAGTGTCCTCTCTTGGAGGTTCTACTGTATTTATATATAAAAAAATAATAATAATAATAAGGATTCTCTGCCAATCTTAATTCTCATTTGAGCTGCCATGGGTATCCCTCTTTCACCATTTTATCTACATACTATTTTTTCTATTCAAGGAACCTTTTGGCGAGACGGTGGAGGAGTGGTACAACCTTCCATTTTTGACCCAGGATCGAATCCTGCATTGGACACTTTTCCTGAAGGCAAAAAAATTGCTTCAATGGCTCTTGATTCTTGCAAAAGTTCATCTCCACCAGTGAGTGAAAATAACCAAAAAAAGGCTCTGACATACTTGTAATTGCAAAAATCAAAATGCTTTCCATGCAATCCTATTAAATAAATAGTGTGCGACATTTCTGTAACAGCATTGTCACCATCTTCAAACAAAATTGCTGAATGGTGAAAACATTCACTTGATAACAGTAATATTTTTAATATATTATATTTGTAATATTTTTTCTCATTTATTCTTTTGTCTGAAGATGGTAACAACGCTGTTACCGAAACATCACACACTATTTATTTATTTGAATTTGGTCTTATTACCTTGTGTTTTCAAAGAGAGAGAAGCAAGAAAAATCCAATCAGAAGGAAAATGAAACAGACACCATTTTTCTAAGTACAGTCAAACCTGTATATAGCGCCCCCTCTTGGGACTCACCAAAATAGGGTGCTATAGACAGGTCACTTTTAACGTAAATC
This sequence comes from Cordylochernes scorpioides, assembly GCA_030710605.1. Classification (NCBI taxonomy): domain Eukaryota; kingdom Metazoa; phylum Arthropoda; class Arachnida; order Pseudoscorpiones; family Chernetidae; genus Cordylochernes; species Cordylochernes scorpioides. Next base: position 23,513,360 of record CP092867.1, read on the forward strand.
ACATCGTACTATGTATTTAAAATCGGGCGTTATAGAGAGGGAGGCGCTATTTAGAGGGGTCGCATAGACAGGTTTAACTGTATATACATTATAGAAACATCCCCTATCGTGGGAGATTCTATTCTGCCATTATCAGATCAGTGTCAGAGTATTTAAACAATGTGCAATCAGGATGCAGCTATAGGCATCTTTAGATTGCATCAAGTTTGGTAAAAATTAGTGGGATTGTGTGTGTGTGTGTGCAACACCAGAAAGTTATCTATGATGCCGTCGTACCTGTAGCAACTGTTTCCTTATCAGTTGCTAAATCTATACTGAAATATAGATCACACTGAGGAAAAAATCCTGGGAGAATTTTCACACACCACTGATACGCTAAGTTTTACCCAAACACTTTTTTTCATCTTCAGTTTGATAATTAAACACAAGGTAAATAAGACCAAATCCAAATAAATAAATAATGTGTGACGCCTGCTTTTCACATGTGTAGACATGTGGTGCACTTACAGTAAAAGCAGTCGCCTACTTCTACCCACCATGATTATCATGGCCTGTAACATGTGTACTAGGGATAAGCAAAAAAAAAAGTGTGACGTTTCTGTAACAACGCTGTAACCATCATCAGACAAAAGTACAGAATGTTATAGTTTTTTTTTTATTATCCCTAGTACACGTGGTACAGGCCATGATAACCATGGTGGGTAGAAGTAGGCGACTGCTTTTACTGTAAGTGCACTACATGTCTACACATGTGAAAAGCAGTTCGACTTTGCATTTACAAATGTGCCAGAGCCCCGTTTGGTTACTTGCACTCGCTGGTGGGGTTGGACTTTTGTAAGAATTGGGGGCCATTGGAGAATTATTTTTTTAAACATAAAAAAGTGCCCAATGCGGGAATCGAACCCAGGTCGTAGTGGTCAAAAACCAACAGTTTAGACCATCCTTCCACCGAACACAGTATTTTTTTTTCTTGTATCTATAATCTATAATCTAAATTGTGCTTTATCATGTTGTTGTTATAAAGGAGACTGTTATAATGAGGGTTCACTGTACTAATATATAATGATTTCCACTCAATCATATTAGGATATCAAGCTTGTAAATCTTGAGACTTTTGATGGTGTCTGCTGGGGAAGAGTAGAGCTCATCAATAGATGAGTCAATATAATCAATAATGTGGTTTGGGGTTGCAGGTTGACACTTAGTACATAGTGGGAAAACTTTGCAACCATTCTGGAATGATGAAAAATTATAAAAGTGAAATTTGAATAGGATTTAGGAATGACTTTCTGTTGTTCTAGAATATGTTTTTAGAAAGGGCATTTGTCTGGGGTTTGTCCTAGTTGGGTGGGTTGGGAATGAGGAAGTGGGGTGAAAGCAATAGACTAGATCTAGGAAGTGGGTAATCAAACAACAAGGAAATAATGCGGATGTGCCATAAAAAAAGGAACCTTAAATGTCTCTTTCTTTTCTCTTTGGAGAATAAATAGTAGACCCTCCCTGTAAAGGACACTTAGTTGCATACCCAAAGTGTTTTATGATGCATTAGCGCGCCATCTGTTATCAAAATTCGAAACTATTATAGACGGGTAGGAATAATTTTTCCAATGCAGTAAGGACAGTAGAAATTGTTTATTTTTAAAAAGAATCTTACGCGTCTATAATAGTTTCGAATTTTGATACCCAAAGTGTAATGTGGATGTTCTACAAAAAAAGGAACCTAAAATGTTTCTTTATTTCTTTGAAGAATAAACAGTAGACCCTCCTTGTAAAGGACACTTAGTTGCATACCCAAAGTGTATTTTTGTGAGAGGTGTCTTGCTATCATTTTGGCAAAGAAAACTGTCCTTTGTAGAGAGGAGTCCTTTAATGGAAACGTCCTTTCATAGAGTTTTTACTCAAATCTTGGTACTTAGAATGTGTCAATATGGCATTTAGTCATAGTATTTTTTTTTGTTTTTTCTTATCCTTTTATTAGTCTAAATTAGACAAGATCTTGGAGGTTATGCTCATAAAGAAATTCAAGAACTCTTCTTGGTTCTCTGTACAGGGATCCTTTGTCCTTTCCAATACAATGTCGTAGTAGTGGTACATGGTAGTATTAGAAATGTTGAATTTAAGAAAAATAAGACAAAATCTAAATAAATTAATAGTGTGTGACATATTTCGGTAACAGCATTGTTACCATATCTCATCAGACAAAAAGAATATTTATTATATATTAATCATTTATTCTTTTTTTTTTGTCTGATGATGGTAGCACTTCTGTTACCGAAACATCATACAGTATTAATTTATTTGGTCCTATTTTCTTGTAGTTTATAATCTATAATCTAAATTGTGTGGTGCACACACTTACAGTAAAAGCAGTTGTCTGCTTCTACCCACCATGATTATCATGGCCACTACGAGTAGTAGGGATCAGCAAAAAAAAAAAAGTGGTCCTTATCAAATGTTGAATTCAGTTATAAATGAAAGAAAATAAAACCTAATCCAAATAATTTATTAGTGTAATAAGATATGTGAATAGATTTTATTCTTTTGTCTGATGATGGTGACAATGTTGTTGCCGAAGCGTCATACACTAATAAATTATTTGGATTAGATCTTATTTTCTTTTATTATAATCTCTAATCCAAATTGTGCTTTATCATCAGTTATAAATGAAAGACACCGGCTTTTTAGTAGGTAAGAATGTAAAAAAGGGTGTTATCTGATCAACATTTTTCTCCAGAAGAAAGTTCCTGGTATATACACATGTATATACCCAGCTGAGGGGGTATAAGATATCCATGTTTACTTTTCTCCCCTTATCTTTCCTCTTTATTTTCTACTGAGTACAAATTTTTTTTTCAAGAAGGTGTAAATTACCATATTTACTTACAGTTAAACCTGTCTATAGCGCCCCTTCTTAGGACTCACCAAAATAGGGCGCTATAGAGAGGGGGTGCTATAGACAGGTCACTTTTAATGTAAATCGCATTGTACTACGTATTTAAAATCGGGTGCTATAAAGAGGGAGGTGCTATAGAGAGGTTTAACTGCATAAATATACAACAACAACAACAAAAGCCTTTATTTAGGGTCACTAACCCTATACAGGATTCACCAGAGGTATGCATAAGAACAAAGCAGTGAAACAAAGGAAACAACAATATAAACAGAAGAAAAAAAAGAGAAAGAGAAAGAGGGAAGCAAGTAAAAACAACACAAAAAGAGTAGCAGTAAGAAAGTGAGGAGTGAGTGTCACTTGGCCTTCTTCTGAGATATGGACTTGTGGAAACCATAAAACGCCATAGCAATATACTTATTCTGGGTCATATTGTCAATTATTGATGGAAGTGAAGCACAGAGTTGCCCAGTTTTGAACTGCATAAATATAACATACATACATACATATATACAATATAAAGTTGCTGGAGGATGATTTTGGCACATACATTATATACAGTATAACCTTGCTAATTCAACACACCATAATTCAACACTTTACGATAATTCAACCATGGGTTTTAATACATTGCATGGGTAGCATTTACTAAGAAGTCATTAATGAAAAACCTAGACAAATTCTCCCCATCAATTAAGCCAGAATGTTGAAAAGTGGAAAAAAGGAAAAACAAACCCACCTTGAATATCAAACAAGCCAGAAAAAAAACCTTCTCAAGAACAATATCCCCAAGGACCTGAGGACCCAACGACATCAATATAAATTATAATTGTAAATGAACAAACCCTGTACATCCCCCACAGTATATTGTAAATATGATGATCTAGGTTGCTCTTTTTGAGCGGCGGCACCTAATAAAGTTATTTGGAACTTGAAAGTCATTAATGAGGCAAGGTATATTACAATGGGACATCCAATATAAATGATGTGTGAGGATAAAAGAGAAAGTCCCATATACAGTATTAGCCTCCTAAGTCTCACATGATGGATAATCTACCTTTGTATCAGAGATGGCACTACCTGATGATTAAGAGATTAGTTTAAAACAGAGCGGTGTTCTGTCATAACTACAGTTTTGCTAAGCTTCAGACTGTATTGTAATTTATATACTGTGTGCATTTTCCAAGGAAATCAGTTTAGGGGGATTTAGTAAATCTATGGACATAAGCTTATTAGGGCCTCTGCAGAAGTGTTTATATATAATTTTCTGAAACTGCTAAGAGGTTCCACCACTGATGAGCCAAACCTTTTCATCTAATATTGACCTGATAAGGTACAATTTGAATTATAGATTAGAAACACAAGATAATAAGACAACAAATACAAATAAAGAAATAGTGTGTAACGTTTCGGTAACAACGTTGTTACCATCTTCAGACAAAAGTACTGAATTCTAGATTCAGTATTTAGATTTCTAGATTTAGATTTCTAGAATACTTGATTCAGTACTTTTGTCTGAAGATGGTAACAACGCTGTTACTGAAACGTCACACACTATTTATTAATTTGTATTTGCTGTCTTATTACAAGATTTGTTATCATCATTCAGTATAACATTCAGTACTTTTGTCTGATGATGGTAACAATGCTGTTAACAAAACATCACACACTTTTTCTTTATTTGTTGTCTTATTACCTTGTGAATCTTGACCTAATTTACTGTGATGATTAATAATGGGAAATATTAGTGATTTAAAAAAAAAGCAGAAAAAGAAGGAAATATTAGTTGCAAAAATTTAAAAATAAAAATTATTCTATAGATGGTGGTGATACCAACACACACCATGATAAAATCATAGTGGGTAGCTAGCGACTGCTTTTACTGTAAGTACACCAACATGCCTACAAAGGTAGAAAGCAGTTGGATTTTTGCACTTACAAGTATACCATAGAGCTACGTTTGGTTACATACTCTCAATTGTGAGGTTGGACTTCTGTAAGAATCAGAAGCCATCGTAGAAATTATCTTCAGAAAGAAAAGTGTGTCCAATGCAGGATTAGATTCAGATTCAAAAATATTTTATTGACACTCTTAAGTCAAATGATAGAAAAATTAATGAGAATTACAAAAATTAATTTACAATTGGTTTATATTTCTTCTTTCTTCCATTCTGTTAATTATAGCATATTTCTTTTTGAATGAAAAAGGCTTCTATAAATTGTCTCTTTTAATATTTTTTCTCATAATCTAGTATTAGTAAATTAAATTTAATTGCCATCTATCGTTAAAATTTTACACAAATAAATTTACTGGCAATGCGCTTCTTTTAAATATCATCAAATATTATCTCTACAGACCTTACTGCAATGATACGCATTGCAGTAAGGTCTGTATAGATAATATTTGATGATATTTAAAAGAAGCGCATAATCTAGTATATTTGTTTCTTTTAGGTTAAAAATTATTATTTCCTGTTATTTTTCTATGTTCTACAAGTGCAGAATTCTCAATTTTATCCCATTTTAGAGCATAATAAATTTTAACCTAAAAGAAACAAAGATACTAGATTATGAGAAAAATTATTTAGAGAGACAATTTAAAGAAGCCTTTTTCATTCAAAAGAAATATGCTACAATTAAAAGAATGGAAGAAACGCTAGGTAATAAGACCAAATCCAAATAAATAAATAAATAGTGTGTGACGTTTCGGTAACAGCGTTGTTACCATCTTCAGACAAAAGTACTGAATCTCAATGTTAACAACGTTGTTACCGAAACGTCACACACTATTTATTTATTTGGATTTGGTCTTATTACCTAGCGTTTATAATCTATAATCCAAATTGTGCCTTATCAGAATGGAAGAAAGAGGAAATATAAATGATATTTATAGATATGCTTTTAATTATACCTAAAAAAAAATTAACAATTTGGTGATAAAAAGCTGTTCTCAGGAAGGGAAGCTCCTCCATCTTGTCCTCCTACAGACAAGGACCTATTTGAACCGCAGGATTAGATCGCAGGTTGTGAATGTCCGACGGCTTATTCCATTCCTCCAATGACCCCTATTCTATAGATAGCATCAATTTGAAATAGGATTAAATTGTGTGTTTGGGAGCTACCAAGCTGTGTGGCCAAAATACCTGCTGATGGAGATAAGAAGACCCCCTTTGATAAGGAATGAAAGAACCTGTGACAGTATCTAGATGTGAGAATTCATAGTTCACATCACAAAGTAATTTCTTTACTCCAACAATCAATAACTCTTTCTCTCTCTAATTATGGTAAATCAAAAAATGAAATCTCAACAAAAGTAGTCTATAAATTTAATATTTTTAATGTGATATTAGAATAGAACCTCCATGAGAGGACACTGGCGCTAGAGGACATCTCTCTAGAAAGGACAGTTTTCATTTTCAAAATTATAATTTTTACTGTTTAGCAATTCTCCAGTAGGAGAACATCTCTCCCTAAAGGACACTTTGGCTCTACAATTAGGTGTCTTTTACAGGGAGGTTCTACTATGGTAGATATTTTTTATGTGAATTTTACATTTTAAATTTACAGTTACATAACGGACTTTTGAAAGCATTTTGCGAAGAGCATAACATTACAGTACAACCTCCATGAGAGGACACCTCTCTACAAAGGACAGTTTTCATCACCAAAATTACCAATTTTATTCATTATCAACTCTCTGATAAGAATATATCTCTCCTTAAAGGACACTTTGGCTCTGCAATTAGGTGTCTCTGCTTAAAGGTGAACTCTAAATATCCAAAATCCAACAGGTTACTATTAATCTCTTTGCATTATATGGGGAAAGTGGAAAATTGTTTAACAAAGAAAACTGCTAAAAAATATTCTATATACAGTTACGAGCGTCATTCCTCATCTCCTAATCAATCAGTCATCAGTTTTCATCTCTGTCACTGTTTGCTTTTTTTTTTTGAATGGCGCCCTCCTATTGGTTGGCTACGGTCACGCCACCTTTGCCCCCCCCCCCCCCCCCCCCCTCGCCTTTTCGTTTATGTAATTATTGTGTTGGAGCGAGTCGCTCCTTTAAATAAATGCATATATTAGTTAATAACCAAACTCTTTCTTTTTCCCTGTAAGAGACGCCTACGGAAGCCAACAGTACATAGACAGATAAAGCACATAGGCTATAGTTATTAACTAAAATATGCATTTATTTAAGGCGCCAATTTATAATTGTAACAAATAGTATTTGAATCAAAACATTCAATCGGGTAAAACACGGGCGTTGCCCGGGTCATTCGGCTAGTATTTAAATAAGCAGGAAATGATCACACAGATAAACCTTGCTTACACAATGAAATCAAGAGTCCTTCTGACCTAACCTAACCTACTCTAACTTAACTATATCCAGCATTAGTTCACCATCTCTATACACAACAACAACAACAAAAATCTTTATTAAGACCTTTTAGTCTTATACAGATTCCCCAAGCAGAAATGTAGGATACATGCAGGAAAAAACAGTAATAGTACCTTAATGGTAATATGATATTTATATACAGGATAAATTATGAAGACAATCAAGCTAATAGATAAGTCTGGGTAAATTGGAGGAAAAGAAATTTATTATACATGGATTTACCACGGATTCACCACAAATGAAAGTAAAAAAAGCAACACCATCTCTATATAAGAAAAACTATTTACCTTTTTTTTTTTCTTTCTTTTAAATTGAATAAGCTTCCACTTATCCATACTGCGATGGGAAATATATTAGGAGGTTCTGGCTCAATAATGAGCTCTCCTTAAACTACTGGAAGGGTCTACCACTGATGAGCTTGTCTTCCCCCCTCTTAATATCTTTCCATCGCAGTAAGGACAATAGAAAGTTAATTTATAATTTTGTGCTAAATAAGATAAGGCACGATTTGCTTAACAATTTCATTGAATCCAAATAAATGAAATATGAATTAAATAAATTTAATAGTAACAGATCCAAGTATTTTTATTTCCAGTAAATAAATGTATATTAAATTCAATACCTTTTGTAGATAAATTTTAAATGATATAGTAACAAATATCTTTTAATAAACTGATAATTTATATTATGCTGTTGTACATATTGCCAGACACTTCTTTCTTTTATACTATTATTATAACTATTTATTATAACTATTCTATTCACGGCCTAAAATTATTGTATATGTATGTATAGACAAATGTAAAAGGCATACATGTATGACAACGCAAGTGTCCCTAGGGGGACATAGCACTTTAAATTGAAAAAATAAAAATAAGATTTGGTTTATCGATTTAGAAAGACAAGATAATTTGTTTATTTGGATTTGGTTCTTTTATTTTATGTTTATTTATGTAATATCATCAAATCAGACGTGAATGGGGTGTAGGGAATTTGTGTAATCTTTACACATAAGGGGATAAGAAACATCAACAAATCAGACATGATATCCCTACAAGGGATGCTTGCATCAAGTAACAAACACTAAATTCAAAGAACTATTTTACATAAACAAATTGGTAAACTACAAAGTTTAAGTAAAAGTTTAAAAAGAAAGGAAAGAAAAAAGGAACATTAAAATTATGCTTGATTTTACATCTTACCTACGAACAACCAACGATATAAATACAAATATACATAGTTTATCAATAACGGTTTTTGTTTTTTGCTAAAGAATAGTTTATTTTCCTATAACTTACCCTAATTCAATCTATAAGCTGAGACTTAGCTCAAGAGTTTATTTTGGCAAAGAGGCTAACCTAGGTCAGCCTAAATGTAAACAATGTAATCTGGGGAGGGCCACTTCCCCAAGTAGGCTATACTAACATAATAGTATTACTAATGGCGTTATTATTATTATTATCTCCTAAACCATAGAAGAGATCCAGGAGAACGACCTAGAGCAGATGACAGGAGACCTGACAGACAAGAATGGATCAAGACCAGGGGATCATCTTATCAAGGAACCACTAGGAGAGGCCATAGAAAGACTGCTGGAGAACTGCAGGACATCAGGGGACCATAACGGCAAGGGCCACAGCACTGACCAGGAGTCAAGATAGCAAATGTAAATATCTTTGTTTACTTTTACAGTTATTATTTATTGAAGTTGTAAATAAAAATATGTAAATAGACTGACCATTCGCTTCACTTTTTAGAGAAAAACTTGTAACCTTTTTGAAAAATAAATTATTATCTCCTATATATCAGATAGTATAGCTGGATAATAGTATAGTGATATTAATGATCATCACTTATCATTTGTATTCTTATCATCTACAATTGGGTACTATTTCCCCCATCTATGGTGAATTCCCTAACCCTATATACATATTTAATAAAGAGTCTTAAGTGCAATTCTCAACCTGAAACCCCAAAACACATTATTGACTCATCCATTGATGAGTTCTACTCATCCCTAGCAGACACCATCAACAAGCTCTACAAGCTTGATACCCTAATATAATTGAGTGAAGATAAGAAAGAAGAAGAATAAAAGAGTTCAAAACCAAAACACTTACGTAGACTGTATTATTTGTGGAAGAGGCCATTTTTAAGATTTAAAAAAATCTCTCTAATTCTTAACAAGGTATGTTTAAACTTTCAATTAATGCACACAGGTGAAAAATGAACAAACAAAAAGAGTGCAATTTCATTTATTGCTGTATAGTATGAAAATGCAATTTTTCAATGAATGGGAAAATTCAAATTTTGAACAAAAATCTGGCAGCCCTTTAAATTATCATAAAAGAAATATTATTAAATAAATAAAAGGTTAATGTTGCTCTTTATCTCTCTCTCTCTCTCTCTCTCATATGAAAATACTTTATTAAAGTTTTTTATTTTAATATATAATAATATTAATATTAAATAATAATAATAAATAATAAAAATATTAATAAATAATAATAAAAAATATAAAGCTTTTTATTCTTAGACAAAATTCATTGAATAGGAAATTGTGAACAAGTTTATAAATATATAATTTGATAACTCTGTGTAATATGTTCCTATTATTAAACTAAACAAATCTTTTGACAGCTTTATAATGAGCTCATACCAGAATTAAAAGAATGAATAAACTGACCTATTTTTTTTTAAATATCACACACACATAACAACCTTATTATTATTTAAACTTTATTTTAAATTTTATCTTTAAAAAAATATAGAAAAATTTTATTTAAAAAAATATTATTTTATTGCAAAAATTATATATTTAATAGGGTAATGATTTTAATAAAAATATAGAGTGGGTGATTTTTTTTTTTCATATTTTGATTCATAGATGGCATTAATCATTAATAAATATTGATTTACTTTACTATATTTTCTGTGTATTTGGGCTTTTTATAGAATCTATAATAGGATTTGTTTGCATTATCACTTGGTTAGTTATCTACAGACATATAGTATATAGATATCAATTCTTCAATCTAAAATAAAATGGGTAATTCAGGTTACAAATGTAGGTTAAAATAGAGTATATCATCTTTTGTTATCATCAAAATTATAAATTTATTAAACTTTGTTTAAATATCCATTATAACATTTTAAAAGTTAATCAGAATTTTGTCTTAAAATCAAAACATTCGAGGTATGATTTGTGTTTAAATATATATGAAAATGGGACAAAATAATTTTAATAAAAATAAAATATATATTTTAACATATGTTGACTTGGGCTCAAATATTTTTGCCCTGAGGGGCAAAACATATGCTTATTGTAATGACTGCATGTAATTTATGTCTAGATAGGCTTTTTAATTTTTGGTGATACACCCACAAATACAGATATGACATGTTAACCAAACTAAATTGATATTTTAAAAATCAAAATTTTTATTTACCTGCATTTGTTCAGACATTATAAAATAAAATATGAGAAAATTAAAGAGGAAAAATTAAAACAAAAATAAAAACAATAGAAAAAATAGGAGTCAACCACCCAAGTGTTTACTTATAATGCTTTATGTTTTGTTTGTTTGTTTCAAAAGGAAAAAGTTGGTCAAAATTATCTATGATTTTTTTTATTATTATTTGAGATTCCATTCTATCTAATATAATTAGTAAAATTATAATCGGGTAATTGTGTAATATATCTACACTCCAAGAATCTGGTTTAATCAAAAATATTATAATTTATTAATCATTTTATTCAAGGCTGAATCTATTTTTAGTGTGTGTGTAAAAATATAATATCATGTAGAATATTTAATAGATAAGTTCACAAATTTCGTAGAAATTCATTTAACATTAAATAATTTTATAAAGGAAATAATATTGATAAGAAAAGATTTAGTTGATGCCTGAAGTTTTCTATGAATAGACAGTCAACAAATAATTACATGGTTTAGGTATTTGAAGTCTCAAATAATATTTTATTCAACTCTTTTGAGCACGATTCTAAATATGTACTTAGTAAAAATAAAAAAAAAATTAAAGTGATAAATAATAGGGAATTAATAACAAGTAAAAATTCTTTATGTTTATAAAAAGCCATTCTAGCTTTGCTTTTACTAATGATCTAAGGTAGAAAATATGAGTTCATAATTTGAGGAAGTGTCAATTTTTCAAGGACCAAGAAATTATTCACTCTAGTACTTGGAAAAACGTGGGTAATTTCTCTCTTTCCTACCACCTTATATGTAAACTATTATAAATATTTCTCAATTTAAATGGGGGAAGTAGAAAACAACATCGCCACACACATAGGAGAGATAAATTTCACAAGGACCCAGCAATTTATTTAATATTAAAACAATGACCCTGGGCCGCAAACTACCAGCTCAGCTCACTAGTATGGACTAGTGCAAAGCGCTTTTGATCCCGTCCAGGGTAGATATTGCTGAGCTGAACCAGTTGACTAGAAGGTTTAATGTTGAAGTTGGGTTTGAGAGGCTGGTCATATATATAGGGTTGAGGTGGTTCAGTCCAAACAGGATAGCTGTTTTTCATCCTATGTCTCTAAAAACCTGGGTACTTGAAGAGAGTTGATTAACTTTCTGTGGTTCTTCAAAACAATAAGGACAGATTAAATCTGTTTTAGAATGTTCAAGTGCAAGGTCTGTCAGGACATAGCCATGGTCCATATGGATGGTGGTTGCATCTCCATGGGGGGTTTTTGATAGAAATTTTAGCAGAAGGCTTGGAGTAAAAGCAATTCTCCTCAAAATCTGGTCGAGCGGTCCTGGGAATATAATACAATCTATGACGCTAGAGAAACCATGCGCATTACGTTTCGAGCATGAGTTTGAAGCAATGTGGAGTATGAGTGAGGTAGGAAAGAATTAGCAGCAATTTCTGCTCCCCTGTCTGCTAGTCCAATTAGGTCATTTGAGTTGACTCCACTGTGTCAGCGTACTCAGCATAACTTAATGTGAAGAGATCTATTCTGGAGATGTATTACTTTTTCCATAAGCAATGTTCATATTGGTCTAAAGGAGTAGATAGTCACTAAAGTTTCTGGACAATGGTTAATCCTGAGTTGGTTGGACTTACTCCATCAGTTGAGAAGCCCAGAGCATTTCTGTGAGTTCAGTTTGAAAGGCAGTGCAGTTTGGATAAAGCCAAGTGATATAGGCTTAGCAAAATACGAGTATGCTTCATGAAGATTTCTAGTTGTTATGGTACTCACGTATGTTGTAGTTACGAGGACATCCCTTTAGATATAAACAAATATATATTTATTTAAGGAACGACTTGTTCCATTATATATATTGTTAAAACAAGTTAGCGGTAAACATCAGCAAGGTTGAAGGTAGTCGTTGGAAGTTACGTAATCGTAGTGACGTCAGCATCTATGATGATTAAAGTCAAAGTTTGCGTAACAATTCCCTCCTTACTTTGGCTTTATTCCCACGATGCTGAGGCTCTCCAGGTGTTTCTTCATCTGGTCTCGGGATAGGTCCTTTGTGAAGATATCCGCCTCCAGGTCCTGAGATGGCTTGTACAGAAGGCAGATGTCTCTGGATTCATAACAGTCTCTCAAGAAGTGGTACTTTCTGTTGATATGTCTACAGCGACTGCTTTGTTTAGGGCTGGAGATCCAGTTGATCAATGACTGACTGTCTGTATAGATCGCAGTTGGTTTTTCCATGAAATTCCATTCTTCCAGCTCTCGTAACAGGTTTATTATCCACTTGATTTGACAGCAGCTTTCACAAGCAGCTATCATTTCCGCTTCCATTGTGGAGAGGGCAACGAGTGGTTGTTTACTACTTTTCCAGTCTATAGTTGCTTCGCCGAGCTTGAGTCATGAGTGGTCGACCAGCTGGCATCGGCGTAGGACTTCAGGATTCCAGTCTTCCCTCTTTCAAATTTCACTCCTAGGTCAATTGTTCCTCGTAGGTATCTCATAACTCTTTTGATTGCTGTCCAGTGCATCTGTTTTGGTTGTCTGGAGTACTGTGAAAGTTTGATAGTGATGTAAGCAATGTCGGGTCTGGTGTTAACAGCTAGAAACATTAGCATTCCAAGGGCTTCCTGGTAAGTGTGCTGTTCACAATTGTCATCTTCAATATGATTATCCAAATTGATTTCTTTGGAACCTGGTGTTGGAACTTCCTTACAATTTTCCATTCCATATTTCTGCAATATTTGTTGTACATAGTGGCTTTGCTGTAGCGAAATTCCCTCCTTGTCTTGTATGATCTTGATTCCCAAAAACATGCCTTTACATGTTACATCCTTTATTTCCAGGTGATGTCTCAATTTATTGATGAATCTGTTTGAGGTATCTTCAGAATCTGAGACAGTGATAAAGTCATCAACATATATCCCTACATAGAAGTATTTGTCTTCATTCTTCCATTTAAATAGGCAAGGATCAGATTTAAGTTTTTCCAGTCCACAGTCATGAAGTACTTGACTGAATTTCTCATACCACGATCTTCTACCTTAAATACTTTTGTTGAGTTTGCAAACTTTGTTTCTGTCTTGGACAAATCCAGCAGGTTGTTCCATGAATATTGTATTTTCAATGTTTCCATTTAGATAGGCTGCTTTTACATCAAATAGTTTAATGACTGAATCTTTTGTTGCTGCCATTGACAAAATAGTCCTGAGGGTGGCATTTTTAATTACAGGGCTGAAACTTTCGTTGTAATCTCTTCCTGGGATTTGGTTGTATCCCATTGCAACAAGTCTAGCTTTGTAAGTTTTGTTTTCTTGGTCTTTAGATATTTTGAACACCCATTTACTTTTGACAACTTTAGCGTTTACAGGTCTAGGTACCAGTTCCCATACTTGATGCGAGTACATGTTCTGTATTTCCTCAAGCATTGCGTTCTCCCAATGTTTCTTGTCTTCGCATGCGATGGCTTCTTCATAGTCTTTCGGAATGGTTTCATTCGTAGTAGCCAGAACGTAGTAGTCATCCATCGAATCTTTTAGGTATTGTTCGAGTTCTTTGTGGTCTGTCTGATTCACTTGACTCTGTCTGTCTGTTGACCATGGTATCTGGTGCTGGCTCTTCAATATCAACATCTGATAGAACATGATTGTTCAGTTGTTCATCCTCCTGAATGAAGAAATATGTGTCAGTGTCCGTATTATTATCATTTTGTTTTTCTTCCGAGATGACATTATTGTTCTCTCTGAAGTGAATGTCTGCGGTTTCAAGAATGACTCTCGCTGTGATATCAAATACTCGATAAGCTCTTCTGCATCTTGAATAGCCTACAAATATTCCTCTCTTAGATTTAGCTTCTAGTTTGTGTCTTTGATGATTCTCGAGTTTATAGAAGACTTCACAACCAAATCTCATGATGTGAGAGACGGATGGCTTTTTACCTTTCCATTTTTCCATAGGGGTAGTGTCTGGGTCATTAGTTGTGGGAGTTAGATTGTACAGATATGCAGCTGTATTCACAGCTTCTGCCCAGAAGTGTAGGGGTAATTGGGAGTCTGCCAGAAGTGTTCGGCCTTTGTCTAATAGTGTTCTGTTAGCTCTTTCAACTCTCCCATTGCTTCTTGGGGTGTACGGTGTAGTTAGTTCATGTTTAATTCCTTTGGATTCTATGAAGGTTTCAAGGTTTTTATTGATAAATTCTGTTCCGTTATCTGTTCTAAGTCGTTTTAGTTTTGAGTTTAGCTCGTTTTCTCTCTTTACAATAAACTTCTTCAAAACTTCTGCTGCCGAGAGTTTATCTTTGAGAAATTCTACAAATATTCTCCTAGAAAATCCATCTACGATGGTCAAGAAATATTTACTTCCGCCCAAGGAGTTTATTCTCATTGGACCACAGAGATCGACATAAATGGCTTCAAAGGGGTAGCTTTCCTGATTGCCATCTGTGTGAACATAGGGTACTTTGGTCATTTTTCCCAAGGAGCAAGCATCACATTGATCAAGGGTACCATTTATAGAGTTCAAGCCTTTTAGAAGATTGTTCTTCAAAATCAGGTCTAGTTTGTTGTTACTAGGATGTCCTAACCTTCTGTGCCATGCAGTCCTAGAA
This sequence comes from Cordylochernes scorpioides, assembly GCA_030710605.1. Classification (NCBI taxonomy): domain Eukaryota; kingdom Metazoa; phylum Arthropoda; class Arachnida; order Pseudoscorpiones; family Chernetidae; genus Cordylochernes; species Cordylochernes scorpioides. Next base: position 23,528,709 of record CP092867.1, read on the forward strand.
TTGTCCTTTGAAATCAAGCAATGTTCGTTTGGGACATGAGTTGCTTCAGATAAACGTGATAGGTTCAATGTGTACATGTTACCATCAAAGTTGCCTGTTCCTATTAGCTTGTCAATCAGAAGAGTATATGTATGCTCCTTTAGAGTTCAAAAGAACAGAGTTCCCTCTTCTTACTACGCTTGGAATGGACATTAGATTTCCTTTCAGGTGTGGTACATGGAGGACATTATGCAGGGTTACAGCATTGTTAAGTTTGTCCTTACCTTGTACAGTAGCTTGGATTAATCCCGATGAGGTAGATTCGATGTGCCTCCCTTCTTCTGCCACTTGTATGCTTCTTCTCTCCTCCGTCTTGTGCTCGATCCAATCACCATGGGAAGTCATGTGGCTTGTGCACGCAGAATCAATTATCCACACGTCCTGAGTTGTCGGGCGTTCCTCCCTTGTGCTTGCATGTAGTGCGTATTCTGAAGTGGAGTCTCTTCGTTGGGATGGTTCCTCCGTTCGTTCTTGGATTGCTGACCTGGCTGTGTCTTTGTTTTGTTTTGGTCCTTTATGGTATTTCCTTGTACTGGCCATGTTATTTTTGTTTGTTGTATTCTTTTGATTTCCTTTGTTGTCAGGGTTGAACCAACAGTCTTTCTTGAAATGTCCTTTTCTTTTGCAAATGAAGCATGATTTTTCTTTGAATTGGTTGCCTGATGATCTGAAAGCATTTTCAGGATTTTTGCTTCTGTCCTGTCTTTTCTTCTCGAAATCCAGTAGAGTTTGTCTCAAGTCTGGTAAGGAGATTTCTCTGTTTATTGACAGTGCTGCTGTGATCGTGTCAAAGTTAGGTGTGAGTCCTTCAAAAATGTATCGTACAAGTTCTCTTTCTGTTACAGTCTTTCCTAGCTGGGTGATCTCTTGTGCCAGTTTCTGTGCTCGTACAATATACATGTTGACATTTTCATTTGGGTTCAATTTTAGTCTGGCTAGATCCAACATTAGGTCTATCCTTTTATTTTCTAGAGATCCTTCAAACCTTTTCTTTATGTCGTACCAAATTCTTTTGGCTCTTTTATCGCCTCGAAAGATGATTGTTAAGTCATCCGAAAGTGACAATATTATTAGGCTGTATGCTTCCCGATTCTTTTTCTTCCAAATATCATATTCTAGTTTATTTTTTGTAAAGTCTGGCTCGTCATTAACAATTACGTCCTCGAAGAGATCTTTTGAATCTAGAATTGCTTCCATTTTCATGGACCACGTGGTATAGTTGTTTTCTGTTAACTATTCGATTTTTGCTAAGTTATGTGTATCCATTTTTATTCAATATTTATTTTCTAAATTGGCGGTTAGTCCAATTTTTTATTTTCTTTATGATTTAAATGGATCAATTGGCGGTTAGTCCAATTCGCGCGCCCAAACAACGCACTGCTACCAAATTGATATAGGCTTAGCAAAATACGATTATGCTTTATGAAGATTTCTAGTTGTTATGGTACTCACGTATGTTGTAGTTACGAGGACATCCCTTTAGATATAAACAAATATATATTTATTTAAGGAACGACTTGTTCCATTATATATATTGTTAAAACAAGTTAGCGGTAAACATCAGCAAGGTTGAAGGTAGTCGTTGGAAGTTACGTAATCGTAGTGACGTCAGCATCTATGATGATTAAAGTCAAAGTTTGCGTAACACCAAGCCATAGTGTCAAATTATTTGACAAACATAAATTGGTGGGGAAATGCTTTTTTTGTATTTGATTAGTAATACAATCTCCCACATCTTCTCATTGGAAGAATGTGGCCATGTTAGTTCATAAAGGGGGTCCAAAGGTAATGCAAGACTCTTCCAAGGAGTTGTTGTTGTTGCTTGAAGACGCTTGAAGCGTTATATGTGTACTGGGTTCATATCTGGTGATTTCTTCGCATACCAGCTCTGTTGCTCTGTCTGATCCGCTTCTATCAAATAAAGACAGGTACTGGTTTTGTTATAACATATTGTTGAAGTAAACGAAAAAATGCGCTACAAATTATAAAAATAAAAATACAACCTTTCGCATTGATCATAATAAAAGAAACTCAATGCGAAAGGTTGTATTTTTATTTTTATAACATATTGTGTTTTTTTTATTATAATTTACCCTATTATTTTTACTCTTGTTTGTGAACTGTAAAAGTTACATTTTTCAATTGAAGAATTGGCCAATATTTTGGGAAGATATTTTGCAGAGCCAACTCCTGATACCTTTTTTATACATCTGTGGTGATTAATGGGGAATATGGCAGCGCAGCAGGTCCTTGCTTTTATTCATACTTTCTCTCCTTGATATCCTTAAAGAAGGCCAGCAGATGATGATGTCAAGAGGAGAGCTACCAGCCAGGGATATAGCTTGTATGGTCATTGGGGCTGATAATAAGCTAAATTTTATCATAATTGTTTCATAAATATTTTATGTGAGCTAAAATATTGTCTATCGAAATTCAAAGTAATATACTATATTGATAAATAATTCTCAATTTAAAATATACATCAAGATAGAAAGGAGGTTCCATAGTAATGGCCTCAAGGTCTGCACAACTTATTGATAGAGATCCCATTTTTGACAAGAATGATAACATTATATATTATTCACCTAACCTAAATATATGCGCATCAGCAAACTAAAATATAATTTTGTAAACCACTGGTATATATTTTCTTCTCAGTATATATAAAAAAATATCATTGAATGTAAAATCGAAAGTATATTAGAAAAGACTTGAGGCTATTCAGTCTTGATCCTCCTATCAGGGAAAAACTTTCACATAAAAATTAACTCTTTAGAAAATTCATTTTATAAGGTTTTTAGCGAGAGTTATGGTATAGACTTTGAGGACACTAAAAATAAGCACGATGTTTTTAATACCTCCCCACCCCCCCCCATTAGCGCTGCTCTTTGTAAATAAGCTCAAATTAGACTGGTAGGCAATCAGATAGAAGTGTAATCTATTAAATTTATTTATATATTTTTTAAAACCTGAAATTCTCCCCTACCCATTAAACATTTTTTTTTTGCATAATGGAAAAGGAAATTAAATTCCTTAAATTTGACATAAAATACATATTGTTACTCGTTTATTTATTTGTGCTACTTAGCTTTATTTAAAAAAATACAATTCAATTGAAATTAAGCATTTTATATATTTCTGTGTAAAATAATATTCTTCTGAAATAATTCAATATTTTTAATAGAAAAATAATTATATATATTTAACTATTTAAAAATAATTTTATGCTTCATACATTAAATTCTGAAATATTTATACATATTTCGAACAATTTATATTTTTAAAATCAGTGAGTATTATTTGAAATTAATAAGTATTGTGAATTTTTTGCTTAACCTCCAAACATTGTTTATATCCAGCGCTTCAAAATGGCTTCGGAAAATGATGTTTTGGTTGCAAATTCAACCTTTTCATCACTACTTGCATCACATTTCGAGAATATGCAGCATCGGGGATTCATATATTCAGGCTGGATAAGTGGAAAGAAAGAATATGAAAGGTTTAGAGAATCGTTAAAAGAAGCTGGTATATTATTTAGTGTGCGGAACTCAAGAGCATGTATATCAAGGCAAAGAGAGGTGAATATTTTTTTATATAATAACAATAGAATCACTCAACCTATGTATTGCATTAATCAATTCGTTCCTAATTGTCAACTACTACCAATATAAAAAAGCAAGTGTTCTTTCAAGTAAAATTTAGTGGTTGATGTTCATAAGGAAAATATTATTATTTACACTTTATTAAATTCACACCAAAAATTGATTGACATTAGAATTTATAAAAAGCGATTATTAGATGAATGATGCCGAAAAGCCAGACCTGCAGATCCAGGAGCACTTCGCAGAAGGCGAATAGCTCCCAGAGCAAAGAATGCAAGAAAATGAAGTGTCCTCCTTCAGGAGAATTGTTAAATAGTCAAAATGGTCATTTATGTTTTTTGTTAGTTATTTAATTTTTTCACCAAATCTCCAAAAAGTAAACTTTGTTTACCTACTTGGTCTTGTTATCTTATATACATATAGAGTAGAACCTCCAATTGAGGACACTTAGGCTAGAGGGCACTTCTCTACATAGGACAGTTTTCATTGACAAAATTACAATTTTTTACTAATTAGCAACTCTCTGGTAAGAGGACATCTCTCCCTAAAGGACAATTTGGCTCTACAACTAGGTGTTGCTATAACAACACCAACAGGAGGGATATTCTAGATACTGTTATAGGGGTGTGAGTGGAAGGATGGTCTAAACCAGGGGTGGCGAACGTGCGGCCTTTTCTTGCCCAAGTTGTGGCCTTTTCTTAAATTCAAAACTATAATTTTTGTTTTGCAGTTTTCAATTACTTTCATTATTTTATTGAAAATATCTAATACGAATGTCATATATTATATAATATATATAATATTTATATATATATATATATAAATATGCGGCCTTCTCAAAAATGGTAAAATGAAAATTGGCCTTCTATTATAAAAAGGTTCGCCACCCCTGGGCTAAACCGTTGATTTTCGACCGCTACGATCCGAGTTTGATTCCCGTATTGGGCACTTTTTTTTTCTGATTTAAAAAAAAAAAAATGCTCCGATGGCCCCCGATTCTTGCAAAAGTCCAACCCCACCAGTGAGTGCAAGTAACCAAAATGGGGTTCTGGCATATCTGTAAGTGCAAAAGTTGAACTGCTTTTCACATGCGTAGACATGTGGTGCACTTACAGTAAAAAGCAGTCGCCTACTTCTACCCACCATGATTATCATGGCCTGTACCACATGTATTTAGGGATAAGCCAAAAAAAAACTGTTATAAAAGAATGTGTTATAGTGAGGTTCAAATGTAGATGGTTCCACAGAAAGGTAGTTCTACTGTATATGACCCAAATTTGTGTCCTGCTCTGTATAAATGGTGTGTCTGTTCTACCAGTTAGCTGTGAAATCAGGGAAGCCCCTCCAGTCAGTTTCCAACACCAAGAAACCTCTACGAGGTAGGTAACACTCTACTTGTAGACTCCTGTGGTAGATGTTTGGATGATTGCAGATGTACATTTTGTTTTCATAATGGGGAGTTATCTCTTTAATGATAACTATGTTGTTTGATAAAGCACAATTTGGATTACAGCTATAAGAAATATAAGACCTGTTGTTGTTTCTTATCCCCTTGTGTAAAGATTACATGAATTCCATGTGGAATGGGGTGTAGGGGTGCAGCTTTCGTTGATCATGGCACACCATGATCTAGGCACACTTTGGTGAAAGTCTGACTTTGCCTGTAGTTTGAGGCCGTTCCTAACTTGGAAGCAGACGCCTTTGCTGCCAGATACTTTAATAGTATCTGACGTTTCGGTAACAAATATTGTTACCATCATCAGACAAAATAATAATATCTGATTTTATTCTTTTGTCTGATGATGGTAACAAGGCTGTTACCCAAAGGTCATACACTATTAAAAATTTTTGGATTAGGTCTTATTTTCTTGTAACTATGATGTTTGTGTTATAAACTATTGTTAAAACAATAATAGGACAATTAAAACAGTTTATTAACATCTAGTCAACAGTAGAAGGAGAGTTTACATTTAAAATAGAGAGGAATATATACAACAGACAGAGCCCCCTCCGAGGAATGTCTGGATCAGGAGCTTAAAAATGTCCTGAGTTTGGACAGGCCCTCGCAAATTCTGGAATCCCTGTCGCCAACATGCTCGATGACAGTATTGAGGAAATTGACAAGAATATTAGGACATGGGAGATTAACATTTTAGGATGTTATAATCCTGAGATGTTGTTATAAAAAAAGCTTGTTATAATGAGATTCTACTGGAGATAAGGTTGGTTGAAGGTGGTTGTATAGTGCCCTACGAAGTTGGCCATTATGACACACCATTGCATTCTGTTCTTTATTAATGAATATGTCAATAACTAAATAGAATGCTCATTGTGAATTACACATCGTTACCAAGTTCACCTCAAATTACAGTAGTTGATAAGGCACAATTTGAATTATACATTATAAAACAAGACCAAATCCAAATAAATAATGTGTGACGTATCGGTAACAGCGTGTAACACCGTTTTTGTCTGAAGATGGTAACAACGCTGTTACCGAAACGTCACACTATTTATTTATTTGGATTTGGTCTTATTACCTTGTTTTATAGTAGTAGTTGCTACCTCACAGATAACTTTTCTAAGATTTGTCTTAGTGGGGAGATCTTTACCTTTTCTTGATCAAAATGCATAGAATCGGATAATTCTGTGTTGTATGGTCCAACGTTATGGTTTCAGACTTTGTCCCACATCAGTACAGTGGTCCCAAGTGTTACTGCGACACAGAATGGGCTTCAGATTTTTCTAGTTAACAATTGATAAAGCTTATTTGATGCCAAGTGTTGAATGGTCTGAGGTTTAAAACATGTAGAGCATCAATAATGAAACACTGGAAGAGAAAGTTGTATAGAAAAATATTGAAGTAAATCCTTTTTAACTATATTATAGAGCCAACCTGCAAAATGATGTTTTCCATAGAAGGTTTACTTATTAAGCCTATGTAGGTTACATATATGATAATGCAAAACACCAATTTTTGTGTTGAAAGAATCTACCATAACTTATCATCACTGACTTATCATGTTTGAGTCTCTGATGAGAGACCGGGTTTTCTGTGTTTTTTGGGCGCTCTTTCATAGGAGACTCTATATATTAGGGTTGTTGCTTGACAAAAAGAAAAGAGGGAAATTTCCGTTGGAACAAAAGATCTTTAGGACTTTATTTAAGCCATATCAATAAAATGAATTACAGAAAAATACTAAAATAAAAAAAAAAACGTAGAAATACAGCAGTCACAAACTGCAGCACAGGAACAGAGCGGGAGACAGAGGTATGAAGAACCATCCAGAATCTTCCACAAAGAACATCAGCTTCAGCAGCAAACAGCAGCCTGAAGAATTCTCGAGCCAGTCGTTGCTTGCACTTGCTTTGAATACACCACGTTGCTTTGTTGCTACCCCACACTCTGCCTCTCTATCTCTCTCACAGTTCTAAAACGAAAGCTACACGCTATTCCATGAGATTGCTCGAGAACCATGAACTCACGGGATTCATATAATCTTTACACTAGGGGATAAGAAATAACAGCAACATAGTTCTAGAATGTTCAAAAAATAAAATTCTATTCTGGAATGCCTTTTTTTGAATCTATGTAATCAATATATAAACAATTTGTAAATCTAAAGGTGAAAAAGACCTCTCCTTAGCATTTCAATAACAAGTGTTGTTATCATCTTCAGACAAAAGTACTGAATGAAGGAAGAAATGCCATTTGGAGCCATTTGTTTATCTTTCAATTCTAATCTATAATCCACCCTATCAGCAATATGACAATAAAAATCATCAACAACATTATAACAAAGAGAGAGAGAGAGAGAGAGATTTTATTGACCTCATACACAAGTCAATGGTAGTAGTATATAATAATTATAAAAAGAGGGATAAAATAAAAGAGTAAAATATATAACAATATATTTATAATATATATATAATAACAAAGAGAGAGAGATTGAAATTGATTTATTATAACGTCCATATAAGATTATATAAGGTTAAATACATAAAATGTGAATAAAGAGAGAGAGAGAGAGCCATAAACAAGACCAAACATAATTTTAACATTTTCCTTTCCTATATTTAGTTTGTTCTTTCCCCATCAAGGGTCACAACTTGATACCCTAAAATGATTGAGTGGAGATAAGAAAGAAGTTTATTCTTTTTTTTTTTTCTTTCTCCTTCTAGAAATGCAAATACTATATACAAGTCCGGTTTCAAATATTTAAAGCCCCAATTCTGTATTCGAAAAATTGTAGCATAAAATAAAGTTCTTTGCATGTATCATATGCAAATACCTATTTTTTTATTATCTATTTTTATCCCCTTTGTATGTGTGTGTGTGGATAAAACTTGAGGAAATTGTATCTTTTAGCATGTTTATCGAGATCAGACAATAACTCTGAAAGCTATTTGATACACAGTCACTTTATTGAAGACACATGAGATAGCCAAGTGAGAACAAAATTACCTCGGTCTCCTTAAAAAAAAAAAAATAGATGACTAGCAACATCAAATACTTTCCAATTCCTTATGTCCATGAGTGTACTCTTGAAAAAATTTTTTTTTCTTGGCAGATTCTGTGGAGAGAATCCAATAATATAGACTTTCGTGAGTGTGGTACTGAGTTATCTATATGGCAGCTGGAAAAGACATTGTAGCTGTTGGGATGTTGTCACTTCCAGGAAGTCAGCTACACCAGAAATCTCTTAAATCCTATTGTTACATATCTATCTAAGGGAGGGGTCGGTAACCTTTTGAATCAGAAGAGTCAAAATTTACAAATTTTTTAAAGTTTTTAAAAGAGCCACAAAATTTTTTATTGCCAACAATAAATAGAACTTGCATAAATAAAGAACTTTTTTTTGCCTATCTCTAATATACGTGGTACAGGCCATGATAATCATGGTAGGTAGAAGTTGGTGTCTGCTTTTACTGTAAGTGCATCACATGTAAAAAGCAGAAAAAAATAAAAACTTTATGCGAGTATATACTACATGCAGTTTCACATCCAGAGACCACATGTGACTCGTGAGCCGCAGGTTACCAACCCCTGACCTAGATAGATCCATGACCTATACGACTGTGTCTCTAGGAAGTAGAATGTGGGGCCATCCTGGCTGACAGGAGGATGTGTATCCAGAGAGGGTCCACTTCGACAGCCAGGGAGTGGCCTACATGATAGACAAGGTGGTCTACGAGGACTGCAAGTACGGCCCCCAGTACTGGAACAATGATGCCTCTGTAGGTATCATCTTATGAATCTCTAACTTTTGAGAGGGGCATCCAATCTTTCCATTTATTTGTAGTGGGAGAGAAGATATACTTTTTCCTAAGTGCATTTGAACACAACTCTTTTAAAGTAGAACTTTCATGAGAGGACACCACTATATAAAGAACAGTTTTTCATATTACTAAAATTACCATATTTTTACCAATTAGTAACTCTCCGGTTAGAAGACACCACTCCCTAAAGGATACTTTGACTTTGAAACTAGGTGTTGTCTTTTACAGGGGGGATTCTACTATATTTATCCTCAGCACCACCACACTCATTATTATAGTGTTTTCCATGCCTCATGGAAGTCTTGACTTGGTTAGGCTTACTACTTGTAGGAGTGGAAAGGGTTAGAAAAACTCTTACCTGTGCACATCCTTGTAATGTTTTTCATAATTTTATCTTGAGCTACTGTGTGGATATGACAAACTTATGTTGCCTGGCCCAGATGATGGACCTCAGCCCAGAATCCTCTGTGTACGGCTTCAGGACCACCATGAAGGCCAAGCAGCGCAAGAGCGGCACCAAGAAACGCAACTGTCCAGCCAAGATGCTGATCAAGGAAGTCCGAGTCTTCCCAGACTACAGACTTATAAGCAACAAACCTAATATCTCAGAGAAGAAAATGGTAAAATTAGACTTGAACCCCTCCCCTTCCCTGCTGTTTCATCCATTATTTCATAACTCTGGGGTGCTGTGTACCCCGTCCACATAGCATCATCCTTACACTACATTACAATAATAAGGTGGAATAATACAACTTTGGTTATAACACACAGCCTTTCTTTCTCTAAACATTTCCCAATGTGAAATACAGTAAAAAAATCTCTCTCTAAAGAACAACACCTAGTTGCAGAGTCAAAGTACTTTAGAGAGAGGTTTCCTCTTATACAGTAGAACCTCCATGAGAGGACACTTCCACTAGAAGATAACTCTCTACAAAGAACAGTTTTCATTTGTAAAATTACCATTTTTACTCTTTTGACACTCCGATAAAAAGACACCTCTCCCTAAGGTGTCCTTTACAGGGAGGTTCTACTGTACTGGAGAATAGCCAAGTAGTAAAAATGTTAATTTTGCCAATGAAAACTGTCCTTTGTAGAGAGGTGTCCTCTCCTGGAGGTTCAACTGTGGTAGAACCCACACATGGGTGGTGGCATCATGTAGAGTAAACAATGAGAGCTAAAAGTGCCTCAGGATTCAGGAAAGGTGCACAATCCCCTATTGTAAAGTTAAAGATGACTTGAAATTATAACATATACACTAGAACTCACGCTAGAGGACACGTCTCTACAAAAGACAGTTTCCATTTCCAAAATTTCCATTTTTACTATTTAGCAACTCTCCAGTAGAGAACATAAAAGAACACTTTAGCTCTACAACTAGGTGTTTTTTACAGGGAAGTTTTACTGTATATGAAAAATTAGTACCAAAAAATTAAAATTATGTATAAGGATCTGGTATTGATAAATTAAGAAAAAACATTTCCTAATTATGCAACTGAAAAGTTTCTGTTTTCTTTCACCATCTGTCTAAATAAATATCAACTGTTTCAGAGAAAAACACATAAAATAATTTTTAAAAATTATTATCCCATTGTATAATTATCCAAGGTCATGTGGAGACTATATTCATTGATCAAATTATTCACAATCTTGGTAGGGTTTGGAATATAAGGTCCTATCTTGAGAGGCTCTCATACATTCCAAGAGGTGGTCTGGTGAGAGGCCTCTTTGGTCCTGCAGATGGTATATTGTGGGAAGGTCTTTAGTCCATAAGTTTCCATGATGGGTGAGCTGCTGCTGTCGTTGATTTGGCTATCCACAGTCAGACTTTGCTCCCTCATCAACCAATAGTTTCAACAGTAACTACCTGTCACTCTCTCCAGGCAGCAAGTCACTGAAATGTCAGGGGTTAAAGTATAGGTTGATGTGGCTGTGTTTTTCTCTGAGTCAACTTGCAACCAACAAATGATCTTCAGAACTATTTACACATAAGACCAAATAAATAAATAGTGTGTGATGTAACAGCGTTGTTACCGAAACGTCACACACTATTTATTTATTTGGTCTTATAACCTTGTGTTTATAATCTACTAGCTGAATGACCCGGGCAACGCCCGTGTTTTACCCGATTGAATGTTTTGATTCAAATACTATTTGTTACAATTATAAATTGGCGCCTTAAATAAATGCATATGTTAGTTAATAACTATAGCCTATGTGCTTTATCTGTCTATGTACTGTTGGCTTCCGTAGGCATCTCTTACAGGGAAAAAGAAAGAGAGGATTCCATTTGGTTATTAACTAATATATGCATTTATTTAAGGAGCGACCCGCTCCAACACAATAATTACATAAACGAAAAGGCGAGTGGGGGGGGGCAAAGGTGGCGTGACCGTAGCCAACCAATAGGAGGGCACCATTCCAAAAAAAAAAGCAAACGGTGACAGAGAAGAAAACTGATGACTGATTGTTGATTAGGAGATGAGGAATGGCGCTCGTAACTGTATATAGAATAATCCAAATTGTGCCTTATCAATTCAGAACTATTTGTTGTTTTAATATCATTCCAAAATATTGGGGCTTACGTTGGCTTTTCTTAAACTAAATCAAGAAAAGGTTTTATTGACCAATATTTTCTAGAATGATTAGAACTCAATGAATAGTTGATACAGTAAAACCCCGCTAATACGAACCCTGGATATAATGAACCTTCCCTTATAACGAACCCACGCCGATTCCCAATTCCATTCCATTGAAAATACCATCGTTATAACGAACTTTGCGATTTTTAGAATAACGAACTACCCCTATAACGAACCTATTTTCGGTCCCAAAATAATAAAATCTATTTAAAATACTATGCTTATAACGAACTTAGAATTGTAATTAAAAAAAAAAATTAAAACAACCAAATTTTGAGCATGTTTCATCTCGCGGATCGCGATTTCAAAACAATAAATTTAGCGGCATTGTTTGTTTTGAGAATTTTGCACTTTATTTTTGCTGTATGTTGTATAAATTTTAACACATTATACTTTTATTAAATATAATATATTTTCATTCATTAAATTTGAAATATAAAAATACAAATGGCTTCCAAAATGAAGAAAACAAAGGCATTTTAAAAACAAAAGCGTTATTTCTTAAAAAAAAACAATGGTTGCCTGTAAAGTCGGTTTTACGGGCGAAGATTTTACGTGACAACGGTAGAATATTTATTGATATGAATATAATTAAATTGCACAATAGGAACAAGGAATTGAATGAAAATAAGAATTGCACAAATTTTAACTATAGAAATATATTTTGTTTACTAAAACATTGTACATGTAAACTTAAACTTAACTAATTCCTATTTGAGTGATTTTGTTGAGGATAGGACGATGATAGGAGAAATATGAAATGAAAGGAAGTGTTTCTGCTGTAATGTGTCTTGCGAAAGTCAAGTCGATAGTTGTTCCTTTTAACGTAGTTGACTTAGAAACGTTTGATACGCAATCAAGATTATACGTATTTTTCATGAATTTAAGAAACGAGTTGTCAGGCTTTACGTTTTTGTTAAAATCACCACACAGAAGAATCGGTATACTAGAATCAACTTGCATGAACGGTGGCACGTACTGGCTGTTGTGAATGTACGGACCGAGTCCTTGCCATAGTAACATTCCAATATCCTGCATACTAGCTCCTGGATGAATATATACAGCACCGAGTATAAACTTGAAGCTAGTATTAGCGGCGAAGCAAGTAACTTCAGTCATGCACATGTCACCCTTGGTTTTAATGACACGAGTTACGTCTGTAATCGCAACTTGGAACACTTCCGCCGTAGATGTCGATGATAATTTACGATAGATCGCCACTCCACCAGCCGCGTTGGTATTTGAAAATCAAAACACTTATTCAGATCGAAGGTTCAAATTTTTGCTAAATAAATTTGAAATTAAATAAAATTTGTAATTGTAAATGATGAAGTTGAAAATTAAAACATTTACTTAAATTAGATGTTAAAATTCTTGCTCAACACAGTTTAAATAAAGTTTTCTTATATCTGCCACTTTTTCTTAATATTTGTAATTTTAAAGAATCAATTCGAAAATCAAAACATTTATTCAGATCGAAGGTTCAAATTTTTGCTAAATAAATTTGAAACTATTTAAAATTTGTAAAATAATAATTAATTAATTAATTAATTTTAAACTAATAATTTACTTAACACTATCAACATTTATCAATAGTATGACATAACCTATAAACTCAGTTTCTCAACTTTTGTGTCAATCTAACAATTAATCAATCAATCATAGTTTACGATAATGAAATATCAGTGTACAATTATTTACCTTTATTGTTGTAGTTGTTGTAAATGACGAATCTAAGCACTCCACATTTTCACTACAGACACAGCTGACGATACTTTAACCACACGTGTGAACTTGTATTATGACGCTTTCTTGTTTTTCCAACGCCAAGAACGTTCGAGAAAGACAAAGACAGAGACAAGCATGCGCCGATTCAATGCGCCTAATTCTCTAGCGCTGCGCGTGCAGCACTCTCGTTCGATGACTCATCGTAACGTTACCGGGCGTTACACTTTTTCATAAGTGACTCCCAGCCGCAACCTAATTTAAGACGTTGTCACGTCAAAAAAAAAGGCCATTTTCAGAACTTTTCAAAGTGAAACAACACAGGCAAAATGTTAAGAACATATTAAAATAAAATAATATAACTTTTCTATTATAAAAGATAAAATATAAAGCTATTAAAAATTGTTACAAAGAGGAATCAACCTCAACTTTTGCCGCGATCGCGATCATACGTTTTAGGGCTAAAAAAAAAAATCTAAATAAATGGTCCCGTGATCAAATAAAAACTATTTTTATGCCATTAACTATGGTGATTTTAAAGTCAGCAATGTTTTGCATAACAGGTTTAAAAAAAGAATATGTGGGAAAATGAAATGGAAGAAAAACTCCAACTTTATTTGAATGGTGCAATGCTTGAAGAATGCTTTGAAGCAACAAGGAGTTAGAGCCATTTTTCCAAGTAAACAATGTATTATATAATGTGATAATGATGTTTTAAAATCATTTTATATCTTTGAATATATATTTAATAAAACTTTGCCTAGGATTTGTCTTGATTTTTAAATTAGACATAGAGGTACATGTATGTTAATGATAAGAAGAACCTATCATCTAATGATTTCTATTATTATTCAGTATTAATGTAAGGAAATTGGTCAATTAAGGGAATTAAAACAAAGTGACCACTATTAAGAGGAAGCCTCTTCCAGTGTGTATGTCTGTCCTTTAATTATACGGTCTAAAAATTTTGAAAAGTAAAAAATAATGGCCAAACTGTGGCTATAGTGAACCGTGGCTATAGTGAACCAAAAGCTCTGTCCTATTGGGGTTCACTATAGAGGGGTTTTACTGTATTTATTCCAACAGATGCTTTTTTCCCCCTAATAACAACATATGTCTTTGTTGACTTTACAATAGGTGATTGCTCTATTGGAGGTTGTTTTATGTTAGTTGAGCTGCTGTTAAATAGGAAGTTAGGCTTACAGTAGAAACTCCCTTAGAACCTCTAAACAACAGACAGTTGTTTATTACCAAAATCTCCCTGAAAATACGTTCTTTCTTGTGGACACCTCCAAGCAACTTTCCCCACAGTGGAATGTTGGGAACTAAATTTTAAAAAATGGTTGATGTAGCCATCATATATTTGCTAAACAAACTTCCAATCAATAAATTATCTTCAAAATTAACTTGATAAGGTACAATATTTGGGTTTAGAAACACAAGGTAATAAATCTAAATTAATAAATTATGACAAGGGAATCTCCTTATCATGCAACTGAAAGTTTCTGATGGCTTGCGCCATCTATCGGAATAAATATCAACTATTTTGGTTGATTTTTAATTATTCCAGAATTGGCCAAATACCCATTCTTGATTAATCAAGAAAAGCTAACCACGGACGCGTTTCGGGCTGTTGGCCCTCATCAGCGTGGTGCAAGTTGTACCTCAACGACCAAAAAACTGGTCATTAAGGCATTCTGAAAAATCAAGAAACGGGTAGTTAAGGCCAGAATTGTATGAGACCGCGACACAATGAAAAAATAGTACAAATGTGATATTGTACTGGGATAAGGTGCATAATTATGAAAAAGACATCTCCTTATAGTGCAACTGAAAGTTGCTGATAGCTTTGTATTTGGCCAATTCTGGAATAATTAAAAATCAACGAGAATAGTTGATATTTATTCTGATAGATGATGCAAGCCATCAGCAACTTTGAGTTGCACGATAAGGAGATGTATTTTTCATAATTTATGTACCTTATCCCAGTACAATATCACATTTGTACTATTTTTTCACTAAATCAATAAGTTTATTTGGTCCTCTTACCTCCTGCTCATCTAACTGGTGAGAAGTACAAGAGAGACAGAGTTGGGTCTCACAGCAGGCTGTTGCAGATCTTACAGAGGCTAAAGATGGACCTGTCCCTCAACAAGGAGCCCTTCCGCACCATGTGCTACTACATTGAGATTTCCACGCTGGAGGCCCACAACCACAGCATCCACCTGTCCCCCGGACTGCCCTCCTCCGTGGAACAGACTCCGCCGGAGCCCCAGGAGCTTCACCAGATCAGAGATCTGCTGCCCAGGCTCCAGCAGCTAGCCACTGCTAAGTCCGGCAACCCAGCACTGCTGCAGGAGTTCCTCCAAGATCTCACCACCTGGCACGACAGGTTACAGGGGGGTCACTTTCCCGGGGTAGAGGTGGAGTTTGTAGTGCAGGACTGTGAGGTCCCCATTGGTAGCTAGCCCTAACTTCCAACATTATCCCCCTAGTGACATGATGGCTTCCATCATTCCATCACTTCATTGTTTGTATAGAGAAATGTTTCATCGCCCCCCCCCTTTATATTGTTTTACCATCAAACAAAGCAATAACACTACATTATTCCATTTCACATCTCATCCTTTGTTCTCCTTATATAAAATCATCTGCAGGTATAAAAAAAATACCTCACAGTTTTGTTTGTTGTACATTGAATTTCTTTTTAATATATGTAAAATAAGTTTGTTGTTGTTTCATTGTAATAATTTGTCTTTGTCATATTTTTTTATTTAATTTGGAGTGTGTGCCTTAAATAAAATCTTTTTTATTATTCTCAAATTCGTGATTTTATTTTTCCCTTGTGTGATATTCCTTTCACATCATTGATTTTTATATTATTACTAGCCGAATGACCCGGGCAACGCCCGTGTTTTACCCGATTGAATGTTTTGATTCAAATACTATTTGTTACAATTATAAATTGGCGCCTTAAATAAATGCATATTTTAGTTAATAACTATAGCCTATGTGTTTTATCTGTCTATGTACTGTTGGCTTCCGTAGGCGTCTCTTACAGGGAAAAAGAAAGAGAGGATTCCATTTGGTTATTAACTAATATATGCATTTATTTAAGGAGCGACCCGCTCCAACACAATAATTACATAAACGAAAAGGCGAGTGGGGGGGGGGCAAAGGTGGCGTGACCATAGCCAACCAATAGGAGGGCGCCATTAAAAAAAAAAGCAAACGGTGACAGAGATGAAAACTGATGACTGATTGATTAGGAGATGAGGAATGGCGCTCGTAACTGTATATTATTATCACCAGTACGCTTGGTAAAGGTCATTTTACTCATGGTGTGTAGGCCACTGCTTTTACTGCAAGTGTACCACATATCTACACATGTGGATAGCATTTTGATTTTTGCACCTATAAATGTGCCAGACAGCATCAAACAACAAGATTTAGAACAGGCCATCTCAAGCCATTGAATATAGAAAATATAATAACAAAATATATCCCACTTGCCTAAAGTGTAGCTTGGCACCTGCAGCTCCAGAACACATTTTGGCTTGCATTAGATGCACTAAACAGGACCTTTGGGAGAGGCCGTTACTTATCATAAAACAGCTTGAGGAGCATGAACTCATGGAATTTGTGTAATCTTTACACAAGGGGATAAGAAATAACAACATAAATGTGCCAGTGTCCTGTTTGGTTACTTGCACTCACTGGTGGGTTTGGACTTTTGCAAGAATCAGGGGCCATTGTGTTGAATAATTTCTTATTCAAAGAAGATTGTCTAATGCAAGATTCAACCTCAGGTCATGGGTGTTGGAGATCAATGGTTTATACTTCTCGTCCACCATTAATGTTTTAAATTAATTCCATTGGTCCAATTCTTGTCTATTTAAATTACCTCAGTGAATTTTTAAGTATAAGAGTTCAAGGCATGCGAGGATGCGTTTCTTAAAGTGAATTTTTGTTGTTCATCAAGTTAGACTTTTGTTGACTATATGGACAAATATTCTCCAATTTAATCTGTCCATATAGTTTTCTAAGCAGTGTTTGATACAGAATCCAGTGTCTTCTTCCTTCTATGCCTTTGGCCAAAGGCTCTTCCGCCTTTTTGAATGATTTTTCTCCCAAGGACAAGATAGTGTCCTTCTTTAAAAAAATTAGGTTGAAAGCTTATCCTGGCTTTCATTTGGTAGCCTTTTGTGTTAGCCATCCCATTAAGATGTTTCCTGTCTTCTACTGGAGTTGTACTCACACACCTAAAGGTATATCAGTGAAGACTGGAAGGAAATTTGCAAATAAAGGAAAAGATTTCTCACAACTTTTTTTTTTTATATAAAAGGACAAGTCTTCACACTGTCGTGTTCTCTACCTAACAAAATAGCAGTTGACGAACACTATACGGTATAAGATATTTATTTCTATAAAATGGGATCCTTTCACTCTCCTCTTACACTCTATATATATCCAATCATTTTTACATAATTACTTTTCTATCAGAAAATTAATACATATTTACATATATGCTGCACTTTTTCTCCAAGAATAAAATCTGCATATGGAATCATTACACACACAATCATACTTTATCATATTAATGGACCCACAAAGAATTATGAATCTAGATTTGTGGATCCATTACCTGATGAGGTGCGACTGTGTGGAAGCTTGCTGTTTTAAATAAAGAAATTCTTTGGAAATCAAGAAAAAAGGCACTTCCTGATCATATAACTGAAAGTTGCTGATGGCTTGTGCCATTTGTCAGCATAAAAATAAGAACTTTAATAGCTGATGTTATTCCAGAATATTAGCTGAATATCTGTTGTTGTTGTTTCTTATCCCCTTGTGTAAAGATTACACGAATTCCATGAGTTCATGCTCCTCGAGCTTGATCTCATGGAATGGGGTGTAGGGGTGCAGCTTTCATTGATCATGGCACCATGATCCAGGCACACTTTGGTGAAAGTCTGACTTTGCCTGTAGTTTGAGGCCGTTCCTAACATGGAAGCAGACGCCTTTGCTGCCGACTCTAACATGAGTACAGACACAGCTCCTCCGTATCCCTGGAGTGGGACCCTTGCTGAGGTCCATCAACCGGGTCAGTTGAAGTAAGGATTTTTAAAGAGGTCTACTCCTCTTCTAACAATGCTGCTGTTGGTCCGCGACTGCTTATTCGTCAGAGTTATTCTGCTTGTTTCGCAGCTGGCCTTCATATCTGAAGGTCGTTCCCTTATCCGCCACCTGGGGACGCGCCCTATAGCAGTCAGCTCTGCCAAGAGCTTCATTGTATTTTATCAGAGTACACTCATAGATTGTAAATTTGATCTATGAATATAGCTGAATATCTTGATTAGTCAAGAAAAGCCAACTACACATGTGTTTCTGGCTGTTGTCCCTTGTTAGTGTGATGCAGGTTGTACTGTAACTCAACAGACAAAAAAAACTGGCCCCAGAGCTTCCTATAAAATCAGAGAATGGATGTTTAAGGGGCATAAGTGCGGGAGAATGCCAAGCTCTATGAAAAATAATACTACAAAAGTAAAATTATTATTAATTTTTTTTTGCTTATCCTAGGATAGCTCGAGGAGCATGAACTCATGGAATTCGTGTAATCTTTACACAAGGGGATAAGAAACAACAACAACATGAGGTACAGGCCATGATAAATCATGGTGGGTAGAAGTAGGCGACCGCTTTTACTGTAAGTGCACCACAAAGGAGTTTGACTTTGCACTTACAAATGTGCCAGAGCCTCGTTTGGTTACTTGCACTCGTTGGTGGGGTTGGACTTTTGCAAGAATCGGGGGCCATTTGAGCATTTTTTTTTTTTAAACAGAAAAAAAGTGCCTAATGCGGGAATCGAACCTGGGTGATAGTGGTCGAAATCCAACGGTTTAGACCATCCTTCCACCGACCCCCTTACAAAAAAATTGTACAAGGATCAAAAGATACTGTTTTCCTAATTTTTCAACCTGATCACAGAGAGGGGGTATACAATTTCACTTTTTAAAATATATTTTTCATATCATTTGTTTATATTCCTTCATTTCCGGCACTAATTAATGAAATATCAAAGAATAGGTATATATAGCGGTGGCGATATTTGGATTCCACAGGATTATATCCCGGAAAAAGGCCACACAGTGTTCTCCCCATCCTTTGTGAACTGGCGAATCCTGTATAGGGCGAGAGGCCCTAAATAAAGGCTTTGTTGTATTTGTTTATATTAGGTATATATCAATGATAGATCACTGCCCTGGCACTATTGAATTGCTTTTCACACATGTGGTTACAACACTAATCTATTATCCTCCCATGCTTACCCCTCTGTCCAGAGTTCAACTGACCCGGTTGATGGTCCCACTCCAGGAATACGGAGGAGCTGTGTCCGTACTCATGTTAGAGTGCAGCAAAGGCTTCCATGTTAGGAACAGCCTCAAACTACAGGCAAAGTCAGACTTTCACCAAAGTGTGCCTGGATCATGGTGCCATGATCAACGAAAGCTGCACCCCTATACCCCATTCCATGAGATCATGAACTCATGGGATTTGTGTAATCTTTACACAGGGGGATAAGAAACAACAACACACTAAGAATAAACGATGTACTATAGAGTAAGGAGAAACTGAAGAAACAAAGAGCTCAAGATAGAGAATCCACTGGAAACCGGAAACTTGCTAAAAAACAGAAAACCTGAAGAAGACTTGGTATGATTATAGATATCTTAGTCTCTCATTGGAGAATGGTCTGGTCCCTCTTGGGTATTTAAATTTAGTCAGGCACAAGGTTTATTATCTATAGTTTACACTATATAGACAGCATCAAACAACACTAACAAGATTTAGAACAGGCCATCTCAAACCATTGAAGATAGAAAATAACAACAAAATCTACCCCACTTGCCCAAAATGTAGCTTGGCATCTGCAGTTCCAGAACACATTTTGGCTTGTATTAGATGCAGTAAACAGGACCTTTGGGAGAGGCTACTACTTATCATAAAACAGCTCGTGGAGCATGGAATTCGTGTAATCTTTACACAAGGGGATAAGAAACAACAAGTTTACACTATCTTTAAGTATGCATTATAACCACAACTAGCATTTTGATGGTTTGTTCTTTATTACAAAGTCTGTTTAAGAAGTAGTGAAGTGATAGAAATATGAAACTATAAAAGTCGCTTCTGTAAAAAACTAGACGACATCTATTGACTATCTTCACAAGCTAGAGGACTTGGGTTGGTAACAAGGCCACAACACCAACTTTGGTAAATGGTGACCATTGTGTCAGGCTAATGGCCCTTGTCAGTACAGGGCAGGCTTTGATTTCAGGAGATCCACATCAAATGCTATATTAGGGAGTTGTCAATACAGTACTTCCCTGTAAAGGACACCTAATTGCAGAGCCAAAGTGTCCTTTAGGGAGAGGTGTATTCTTACTGGAGTTGTTAAATAGTAAAAATGGTAATTTTGCAAATGAAAATTGCCCTTTATAGAGAGGTGTCCTCTAGCATGAGTGTCCTCTCATGGAGTATGTTCTACTGTACTGTGAAACTAATAAATTATGTTAATCAGGAAATTCTTGTCATTGCTGTTATTTTGTTAATTGACATTTGTCTCCTGCCATTTAAGAAGAGATCTCTAAGGTTGATCTAAGTTGATTTCTAGGTTTTACAGTTAAGTTACACAATTTAATGGTTTTCACATAAACTACCCCCAAGTTTGATTAGCCAACTTCATACAAAACTTGGATCTTCAATAGAGTATAGGCAGGCTTCCAGCTTTTTTTAGAAACAGAGCAAATTTTCTAGGTTAAGATAAGTAGTATTTAATAAAGTAAATAGCTAGCTACTTATTAACTTGGTTGTAACATCATACATAAGGAGGTTTCATATTTTAAGCATAAACTACTCCTTTTTTGCTTCCCGTTATATAATGGCAGATTTCCCATACATGTTAAAAGGTACAACTTCTTCAAGTTTTGTTCATGAGTGTAAATCTAAAGTATGAAGTTTTAAGCACATGGTTACGACAATATATAAAATCTTGGTACCAAATGTTGCTAAAGAGAGAGCCTCAACTGCATATAAACTTGTTTTAAAAACATAGTTTGGTTGCTATTTAAGGAAAAAGTGCAGCAGTAGTACCTGTCCAGAGACAAAGTATCCTCTAGAGATAGGCGTCCTCTTACAACTCACTTTTAGTCCTATATTTTCCCTGTTCCCAATTTGCCGAATTTCTGTATAAATACCTCCAATAGGCTGTAGGGTCAGACCAGTTGTTGGAAAAATAAAAAAGATGGGGAAAAAATGCAAATTCTATACTGTAAATAAAGCAGCGATAGGCAGGTGGTAATCTGGAGGAAACGAGCGACAAGAGCTGATGAATTTAACATAATGAATTTAATTCCAGTATGAAAATATGATATATATAAAAACTATCTCTAATTGGAGCAATTATCTTCTACAGTGGAGTGGACCCAGAGGAGGAGCTCTGAACCTCAGACAGAATCAAACACTAACAAGATTTAGAACAGGCCCTCTCAAGTCATTGAAGATAGAAAATAATAACAAAATCTATCCCACTTGCCCAAAATGTAGCTTTGGCTTGCATTAGATGTACTAAAAAGGACCTTTGGGAGAGGCCGCTGCTTATCATAAAACAGCTCGTGGAGCATGGAATTCGTATAATCTTTACACAAGGGGATAAGAAACAACAAGTTTACACTATCTTTAATAGCCTTTATTGGGCACACGTGCCATACAGGATTCTCCCTGTAGGACAAAATAAATAAATAACAAATTAGCATCGTAGTTATATACAAATATTGGGTATTGACCTCGACCAATTATCGAGTTGGATCCGGTGTCTGTGCTAAATATTTTGATTGAGCTGATTTCCAGTATTTATAAAAAGCGAATGCAAAGGGTCTGGATTTTACAACTTTTGCCATTAAAACATAAGGCGAATTGCTATTATAGCCGGTCTCTTGACGAAGAATTTCTCTTTCTTCTTCCATTGCCGTACAGTAGAACATGTAGTGTGGAAAATCGAGACTAAATTCACCGTTGCATAAGGTGCATTTTATGGTCTTAGTTTTCAATAGTGAAACATGATTAATTCTCTGTACTACAAAAAGGCTTCTTACTTGTACAATGATTCTCTTTAAGGTTAGGGGGATATTGTCATTCAGATAGCATTCCATTGTAGGTGATGAATGAAAGTATTTATAGTGAGAGTAGAGTATTGATTTTCTTATTCTTACATAATCCAGCTGCAAGGACTGATCGGTTGCCGTTCTAATAATTAGGGGGATGTATCTTTGTAGAATATTGAAGTCTGTACATCCAACAAGCCATGAGAAGCCGGTGTTATTAAGTAGCTCTGTTATACTTTTTACCAGTCCGATATTCTGTTTTGAAGAAATTGAAATGTCCCACAAATGTGCCAAACAAATTGAAGGTAGCCTGCTGCCGTCCATTTTCAGAATTCTAGTCCAGAATTTTAAAGTTAGTTTTTTCACTGTGATATCAAGAGAGTTTCTTCCTGTTTCGGCCCTCAAAATATAGCCCGGAGTATAGCTTGGAAGGCACAGAAAACGTCTGAGAAAGGTATCCTGGATTCTATCTAAGATTAAGGCTTGATCATGTGCCCAGATTGGAGCCGCATAGAGTAGGACTGTCAAGATCATAGAATCCAACAATCTCATACTTGCATGGAAGGATTTGAGCTTGGACTTCAAAATAATCTCCCCCACAGCACCCATCGCGGCCATGGTCCTTCCTCTATAATTTAAGGCAACTTGAGTGAAAGAAATCGAAGGGGTTAGCGGGTAGCCCAGGTACGTATATTTTGATGTAACACTTTTAATATAAAAGGATAAGCTTCATGCAATTGCACTTCATTGCACTAATGGACCTGCAAAGAATTATGAATCTAGATTGTGTTGCATAACTTTGTAGATCCATTAGCCTCATGAGATGTGACTGTGTGGAAGCTTGGGGTTTAAAAAAATATATATAAATTTTGAAAATCAAGAAAAAAGGCCACTCCTGATTATACAACTGAGAGTTACTGATAGCTTGTATCATTTGTCAGAATAAATTATTTATTTAATAATTATATATTTATAAATGTATGTAATTCTGCTGTCCTCAAAGCTTATGTCCATAGTTGATCTAAGATACCCATTCAAAGAGTATAACATCAGTATCACTATAAAAGGAAGTTCCAAAAATACAATATAACAGCGGTATGGTAGATTAAACTGGCGAAACCGCTGGGAGGGTTCACCACTGATGAGCCAGGCCCTCACATTAAATTTTCCATTGCGGTAAGGACACACAAAAGGATTCTTTTAAAAAGAATCATATGCGTCTATAATATAGTTTCAAATTTTGATAAATATAAACTATAAACATTGATTTTATAATTATTCCAGAATATTGGCCAAATATCTTGATTAGTCAAGAAAAGCCAACTACATATGATTTTCAGGCTGTTGTCCCTTGTTAGTGTGGTGGAAGATGTACTGTACCTTAAAGGCCAAAAAAACTGATTCCAGAGGCTTCCTATAAAATCAAATAATGGGTACCAAAGGGTATAAGTGCGGAAGAATGCCAAGCTCTATGAAAAATAATACTACAAAAGTAAAATTGTACATGGATCAGAAAATGTCATTTTCCTAGTTTTTAAACCTGATCCCAGTACAATTTCACTTTTGTAATATAGTTTTCATATATTTTGTTTATTAGGTACATCAATGATAGATGAATGGCACTGTTGAATTGCTTTTCACACATGTAATTACAACACTAAGAATAAGCAATGGACTATAGAGTAATGAGAAACTGAAGAAACAAAGAGCTCAAGATAGAGAAGCTACTGGAAACCTGCTAAAGAACAGAAAACATGAAGAAGACTTGGTATGATTATAGATATCTTAGTCTCTCATTGGAGAATGGTCTGGTCCCTCTTGGGTATTTAAATTTAGTCAGGCACAAGGTTTATTATCTATAGTTTACACCATATAGACAGCATCAAACAACAAGATTTAGAACAGGCCATCTCAAACCATTGAAGATAGAAAATAATAACAAAATTTATCCCACTTGCCCAAAATGTAGCTTGGCACCTGCAGCTCCAGAACACATTTTGGCTTGCATTAGATGCACTAAACAAGACCTTTGGGAGAGGTCGCTGCTTATCATTCTTTTTTCAGGCACTCTTATCCAATTCTTAAATTTCTTCTACCAGAAGCTCTGAAGTGGGACCAGTTCTCTTCCTCCTGTTGTCCCAACAACCAATCAATCCCTTTGTAACTAAACAATCCACTGCCGGCCATATCTCCAAGCTTTTTATACCGTGCTCGCGCTTTACCTCATTGGCTCTTTTCGGCACATGATGAGAAAATGACAAAATATATACAAATGAAATATGAAAACTAGAAACTATTTTAGACGCGTAAGATTCTTTTTGAAATTAAACAATTACTACTGCCCTTACTGCAATGAAAAAATTATTGGGAGGTCCTGGCTCATCAGTGGTGAACCCTCCCAGCGGTTTCGCCAGTTGGCGCGCTAGTGCATCATAATACAAATGAAATAGTGTTGTGTTTCTCTGCATATGAATACACTGAGGTCAAACAGTTGTAAACTGGAAGAAGAGGAAACAAAATAAATGCTTGCACCGACAACAAAACATGCTTTTATGACAAGCAATCACACATTATGTACAGGTGAGTTTACAGTGATGGAGGGGGGGTTTACAGCTTGAATCTTTGCTTTCTGGCCAGCTTCTTCTCTTCCTGCACACACGGTACATCTGAATGACAAATCACATGTGTTTGAAATATAAGGATCCTGCACAATTAGAGGTAAGAATAACATGGTAACAACAAATCCAAGTTAAGTAGTAGTATCCGCTTGTGTAAAGATTACATGAATTTCATGAGTTCATGCTCCTCTAGCCTGATCTCATGGAATGGGGTGCAGCTTTCGTTGATCAAGGCACCATGATTATCCAGGCACACTTTGGTGAAAGTCTGACTTTGCCTGTAATTTGAGGCTGTTCCTAAAATGGAAGCAGAAGCCTTTGCTGCCAACTCTAACATGAGTACAGACACAACTCCTCCGTATCCCTGGAGGACCCTTGCTGAGGTCCATCAACCAGGTCAGTTGAACTCAGGTCTTTTTTCTCTTGAAAGAGGCCTTTCTTCTCTTTATAACAATGCTGCTGTTGGTCCACGACTGCTGATTCGTCAGAGTTATTCTGCTTGTTTCACAGCTGGCCTTCATATCTGAAGGTCATTCCCCTATCTGCCACTTGGGGATGCGCCCTGTAGCAGTCAGCTCTGCTGAGGAATCCCTACATGATGTTTTTTACAACTTTGTGATGACAGAAACAACTATTTATGATAGGAACCCACAGACATTTGAAAAATCTTAGAATACACTCATGGAAATTGTACCCTTTATATATATATTTTTTATTATTAAATTAAATTTTTATAATAATATTTTTTTTTTTTAAAAGGAGAATGTTCTCAAATTTACATATATGGGAAATCCCCCATTATATAAGCAAATGAGTGGTTTATGCTTAAAATATGAAACTTTCTTAAGTTTTGTCCACGAGTGTATTTCATGTTTCAACCAAAATATTTATTTATTTACATTATCTTTTTTATTATCTCTAGTACACATGGTGGGGGTCGGTGGAAGGCTGGTTAAACCGTTTGGTTTTCGACCGCTACGACCCGGGTTCGATTCCCGCATTGGACACTTTTTTCTGTTAAAAAAAAAAAATGCTCCAATGGCCCCCGATTCTTGCAAAAGTCCAACCCCACCAGCGAGTGCAAGTAACCAAACGGGGCTCTGGCACATTTGTAAGTGCAAAGTCGAACTGCTTTTCACATGTGTAGACATGTGGTGCGCTTACAGTAAAAGCAGTCGCTAACTACCCACCATGATTATCATGGCCTGTACCACGTGTACTAGGGATAAGCAAAAAAAAAAAAAAAGTACACATGGTACAGGCCATGATAACCATGGCTGGTAGTATTTGGTGACTGCTACAAGTGTCTATACATGCCTATACATGTAGAAAGCAGTTCAACTCTTGCACTTACAAGTGTGATAGAGCCTCCTCTTTGGGGAGTTACCTTTTATTCAGAAAAAGTGCCCAATGCGGGATTTGATCCCAAACATAATTTAGATTTGGTCTTGTTCTATCTTGTGTGTGTTTGTATTTTCTTATAGAAACCTTAACTCTTAGTGACATTGAGTGAATTATACAGAATGTTAAGAGGTCTGATCAATAGTAAGAGATCAATACCAAGATATTGCCTTTTCTTGCCAGGCTTTCAAGGATGGATCAAGATTTGTGGTCCAAAGAGGATTAACGTTGGGGTTACTTGAGGGAGGGCTAATTATGATATGAAGAGAGCCATCATGATATGAAGTCATTTTCTTGCACCCACTGGGGAAAATTTCAGTTTTATGAGCAGAATCCTACAGTAAAAAAAAAAAAACAATTTTGATGTCCAAAATAGGATATTGAAAGATCTTTAATGTGTGCCTCCAAAATTATTGTTAATTTGTTGATGATTGTAAATTTTGGCTGAAATTTTAACCTTTTTTTTTATAAAGAGTTTTGAGAAGTCATCACATATGATCCATTACAAGATCATTGGAGCTACTTTACAAGCTTCCCTAGCACTTTTGGCAAAAACTTCATCATTTTGGAAGTTAAAAGGTGATCTTCTAGATTCAAAGAGAACTAGGTTCACAACTATTTCTTTCAAAAACAGTTGATTACATAGCGCTGCAAGAGAGAGGCACTTAGATTCCACACCCATCTGCTGCACAGGAGTTTTTGTAAGGAAACGAAGAAGAAGGATCAATTATCAAATTCAAGTTATTGCTTTTTATCAATCAAAGAAGCTAATTAATGAAGTGATCAAAGAAAGTGGTTGAAATTTGACAAAATAAACAGTTGCATGGCAACTTAAAGGAGGTAAAAAAAAACCTATCAATATATTAAAATATTTAAATATATTTATATTTTTCTAAAACCACTGAGATTAAAACCAATTTTTAGAAAAAAAAGTTGCAACAGAATTCCAGCTTCAAAAAGATGGACTTCAAAGATTGCCACTTCAACTTTGAAGAGGATAACGCCTTCGTAATTTCACAGGTGAGCTTTGGAATTTCCTTTTATTCCCAAAGATATGACAGGGATTGAAAAACAAACAAACAAAAAAAATCTCTAGGTAATCAAACTTTTTATTGTTGAATGAACTTTGAAAAAGTTTGGAGAGAATATTAAAGGGGAGGTGAGAAAGAACCTCACAATGATGGCAAATGATCAATTGATGACAACTTGAGAAGAAATATGAAAAAAGAAACATTTGAAGAGCAGCAGGATTCCCATCTATATTAAAAACTGATGCCACCAAGAGTCTATTTATTATATATTTACAAGGGTGCTATTTGGTACAAAATGGAGGGCCTGGCTCATCATTGGTGTGAACCTCCACAGCGAGTTCATCAATTTGATTAAACAGTATACAGTCTACATAATGAACTCATGGAATTCGTGTAATCTTTACACAAGGGGATAAAAAACAACAACATAATCATGAGAATTGTGTGGTGATAACAAAAGAACAGATGATGCTACAACTTTATTAAGGTGAAAAACAAGTTTTCTCATGTATGCCCTTTATATTATCAGTTCAGTTTAAGAATATAAACTAAATAGTATTTATAGAGTCCATGTCAAAATTTCTGGGAAGGTTCAACAACTGAGCCAAGCCTTCTTAATATTTTTAACTTCCATTTACACTCGTGGACAAGACTTAAGGAAGGAGAGTCTTTGATGTCGCTGGTCGTCATTTTTTTTTTTTGGAGGAGACAGAGGCTCTTGTTATCTCGTGTGTCTTCAATAAAGGTCACCGTAATATCTTTCAGAGTTATTGCCGGAATCTAGATATAAAATCTAAAAGGTACAACTTTCTTAAGTTTTGTCCATGAGTATATTTAGTGGAGGTGTTAAAAAAATGTGTCTATGTGTGAAATAGAGGAAAGAATAAGGAAGGTAATAAGATCAAATTCAAATAAATTAATAGTAATGTGACATTTCAGTAACAGCTATTATCGATAACTTATTTAGATTTGGTCTTATTACCTTATACTTATAATCCAAATTGTGCCTTGTTAGGGGAAGTAGAGGTGTTGTGTTAACACATGGATGGACTTACATTGGACAAGTTGGCAGAGAGGCGGTTTGTTGGTGTGGTCAGGGGGAGGTCCTGGGAAGAAGGCTGCGGCAAACAGACACATGTTGCCACAGCTGTTGTTACATAACTCACTAGATAGAGAGAGAGACCGGCCAAAATTTAAACAAAGTACTTAGATCTATATTGTTGCGCTGGTGACCTGATGTACAGGGAGAAAACATCAGAGAAGTCTTTTTAACGTTTATTCACAAACTAAAAGTTTGGAGGCAAAGAACTTTCTAACTAAAGATTATTATCTTAAATAATCTAAAAACCAAAAAAAAAAGTATGCCAATTAATTATACAAAATAAAATTATGTAAAAATACATGAAAGTTAATAAAAATAAATAAGATGTAAAAAACTACAATTGAATCCATAAGAAAAGATGTAGACAGTAAGTTAAAATGTGACATGTAAATAAAAGACTCCAGTAGCGCACCAGCATTATCAGTGTTGATATATATAAGACCCAAGTGTCCTCAATTTATCATCAACCATCAAATTATATATAATTAATTATATAAGTTTAGGGTTGTTTTGAAACAATATTTATATTTATAATCATTAAAATTGATACAGTAAAACCTCCCTGTAAAAGACAACACCTAATTGCAGAGCTAAAGTGTCCTTTATGAAGAGGTGGGTGTCCTCTTACCAGAGAGTTGCTAATTAGTAAAAATGGTATTTTTGCAAATGAAAAAACTGTCCTTTGTAGAGAGATATCTGCTAAAGGGAGGTTCTACTGTAATAATTACATATAATTTTCATAATTGATTTATCTCAAATACAATTTGAAGGTGATGTCTCTATGCAATGATAATTAAAACAACACAGAGGTAGCAATTGATCGTTAACTATAATCTCAAACTCTACTATATAATTCAAGACTTGCTAAAGCACAATTTGGATTATAGATTAGAAACACAAGGTAATAACACCAAATCCAAACACTGTTACAGAAACGTCTCACACTATTTATATGGATTTGGTCTTATTACCTTGTACTTGGTAAGCTTGAAAGGTAAAAAAAAAATCTAATTGTTCAACTAAAAGTTGCTGATGGCCTGCACCTTTTATCGGATTAATCATTGATTTTTAATTTTATTTCACAGAACATTTGGTCAAATACTATAACCTTTAACCCGTTAAATCCCTTTTAATGATAAGGTACAATTTGGATTTGATAGATTAAAAACACAATATTTATTTATTTAGATTTGGTCTTGTTACCTTGTGTTTCAAGTTATGTTCTTCAATTCAGTCCAGGTAGTATGGTATACCTTGTGTTTTGACTCTATAATCCAAATTGTACCTAATCATGATAAATTCATTTTAAAAAAAAAGAGTCGATTTAATTTTTCCCCTGAAATTTCTAGAGTGTATTGTTTAAGATCCACTCCACCCACCATGATTATCATGGCCTGTACTGCAATGTGTTGTTGTTTCTTATCCCCTTGTGTACTGAAATGTACTTGAGATAAGTAGGGAAAAAAAAATCTAGTTCATCCCTGATATATCTTCTTCTTTCTTATTTCCACTCAATCATATTAGGGTATCAAGCTTGTAGACCTTGAGACTTTTGATGGTGTCTGGTGGGGATGAGTAGAGCTCATCAATGGATGAGTCAATACAGTCAATAATGTGGTTTGGGGCTGCAGGTTGATAATTGCACTTAGTACGTAGTGGGAAAACCTTGGAACCATTCTGGAAAATCATTGTCCGTAGATAACCAGACTCAAGTCTGGAAATCAAAGACTTGTTCTCTTGGGAAGACAGAATCGGTGCTTGTCCCTCCTACTCAACAAGCAAAATCCAGGGTTAAGTTTCTTGCACCATTTTTATTTTCCTTAGCTTTCGGGCTAACTTGTCCTTCAACAGGAGCACCATCATGAGCTAAAACTCTAGCTGGAAGTTATACTTCTATGTGTGACTGTTGAAGGGCATGTTGAGCTCATAAAGCTAGAGAAAATAAGTGCAAGAAACTTGATCTTGGATTTCTTGTTGAATTTATTTTTAAAATCTAGTCTCTCTACCATATGGTATAAGAGAGAATACAGTGTGTGTGGGGTGGTAGAACTTACCAAGACGGGGCTTGCAACAGCCCCTGAGGGATCAAATCTCATTTTCCTCTTGAGAAGTTTCTCCTTATCTTCCAGCTAGGGCAGCAAATGGTCAGTCAGTTAGACAGTACTGTTATCTGGGAGGGGGAGGACTTACCTGCTTCATCACACTGGAGACATTATTGCCAAACCTCTCCGCTCTTTTCCTCAACAGATCCAGGTGCGCCAGAGACGGTACATTCTGAAACATAACACGATAAAGCACAATTTGGATTATAGATTATAATACAAGAAAATAAGACCTAATTCAAATGATTTAATGGTGTGTGATGTTTCGGCAACAAGCATTGTCACCAACATCAGGCAAAAGAATACAATTTTATTCTTTTGCCTGATGATGGTTACAATGCTGTTGCCGAAACATCATACACTATTAAATCATTTGAATTAGGTCTTATTATCTTGTATTGAAACATAACACCTTGGAGCAACAACAAATTGGTCATGTAAGCAAGAAACATCTTCGATCGTGCAAACTGAAAGCTGCTGATGGCTTGGGGTATCTGTCTGAATAAATATCCACTAATTATTTCTTTTTTAAAAATTATACAGAATATTGGCCAAATACACTTTCTTGATTGATTCAAGCTAAGCTAACCACACATATGTTTCAGGCTATAGGCCCTCGCCAGCATAGTACAGGCTGTACTTCAAAAAAAAAAAAAAAAAAAAATTGTTCCTTGAGCTTTCCTGAAAATATTTGACCAATATTCTGGAATGTTGATATTTTTCAGACAGATGGAGCAAGCCACCAACAACTTTCAGTTGCCTGATTAAGAAGATGCATTTTCTTCGTAATTTATTCACACACACCTTATCCCAGTACAATTTCAATTTTGCACCATTTTTATATATAAATTGGTAAAGGTTTGAGAGAGTTTAAAATGATTTACTCTTCAACCCTTTTTATATATTTTATTTCGCTGCTTCGACGACCCACTGATGCTTTTTTTTTTTTTTTTCATAAAGAAAAAAATAGTGCACTTAACTTCAATTACAAATGCCAAAAAAGAACTGCAAAATGAAGCATTCCAAATTAGCACAAATTTTATAAGCCTTCTTTACCAACTTATTATGGAGGAAAAAAAGTACAATTTTTAAAAAAGATGTCGAAAGGATTTAAATTCTCACTCATCTCTGGTATCTTCTTTCTTATCTTCCCTAAATCATATTAGGGTAGCAAGCTTGCAGAGATTGAGACTTTTGATGGTGTCTGGTGGGGATGAGTAGAGCTCATCTATAGATGAGCCAATACAGTCAATGATGTGGTTTGGGGTTGCAGGTTTAGAATTGCACTTAGTACATAGTGGGAAAACCTTGAAACCATTCTGAAAAGTCCTTGTCTGGTATAGAGCTAAAGAACCTAAGGGAGGAGCAATCAACCATTCCCAGACTGGGAGGAGACACACCTCAAGTCTCTCAAGTTAAAAGGCAACACCAAGACATGCACCAAATACTTAGTGCCCAAACATTTCATAATTTGTATCTAGGCCTTCAGCAAAGTTTTTCAAAATATTATTATCCCTAGTATACGTGGCCATGATAATCATGGTGAGTAGAAGTTGGCGACTGCTTTTACTATAAGTGGACCCTATGTTTACACATGCGAAAAGTGGTTCGACTTTTGCACTTAAAAATGTGCCAGAGCCCTGTTTTGGTTACTTGCAATTGCTGGTGGGGTTGAACTTTTGTAAGAATCGGGGGTCATTGGAGCATATATATATTTTTTTAAATTAGAAAAAAGCGCCAATGCGGGATTCGATCCTGGTTCGTAGCAGTTGAAAACCAACATAGACCACCCTTCCACTGACCCCCTTTAGCCAAGTTCTTTGAGACAATCCAGAACAAAGTATCAAATCTATTGAGTTAAAACCAATTAACCAGAAATGTCAAACCTATTGCAGGGAACAACAACCTTTAATCAATGCTAGAAGGAATGCAGCAAGAGCACATTATTGACTCATCTATTGATGAGCTCTACACATCCCCAGCAGACACCATCAACAAGCTCTACCAGTTTGATACCCTAATATGATTGCTGAGTGAAGATAAGAAAGAAGATCAATGCTAGGTAGTCAGGTAAATATACTGTGGTGCTATGAGAGAGGCATAGAATCCTCTGAAAGGCCAAAATTCTTAGCATTGGAAAGGTTGTTACCTTGGCGACAACAGGGGTGTTCGCTGGGCTGGTTCTGCAAACAGAGAATTATAGATTCTCACAAGGAACAACCAACCAAGGCCACCTACTTGAGTGGAGGTTTCTCAGTGCTGTTGTTGTTGTTGTTGAGGGATACTTTGGCATCTAAGGAGGCAAACTTGGACTTCCTCAGTTTCTCCCTCTGTAGGACATCCATCCATGTTAGCTTGTAGCCCATCAATATTTGAACACCTGTCCCAACTCCATACACACTTCAGAACAGGGGTTTGTTTGATCCAGTTGAAAAAAACAGTATAAAACTTAAGCATTAATGGACCTCATATTAACAAATTTTTCTAAATGTTCCGTGTAAAAATTGTAAATTTTATCAACATGTAAATATAATACAGTCGAACTTGGATAATTCGAACCCCAAGGGACCATAAAAAAATTCGAATTATCCAAAAATTCGAATTAAAAACGGAAATTATATTTATAGTAAATTCTAGGGACCAAGATAAATATTCGAATTAAAGAGGTTTTCGAATTAAAGAAGTTCGAATTATCCAAGTTCTACTGTATTAAAATATAAATTGAACAAAATTCTCAAAACTTATATATATTACTCTAAATAACTTTGTTAAAAAAGAGAAAATATATATTAAAATTTAAAAAAAGATAAGGGAAATGATGGGGAATAATTGAAAACCCAAGATTGTAGAGTGTGGTGTGCATCCATAGGTAATTGTGAGGGTAAGACTGACCTCTGCGGGACTCATGGTCCCCAACACAGAGAGCTTGGCAATCTTGGCCGGCTTGTTGGAGTCATCTTCCTCTGGCCGCTTGCGGGAGACTACGGCTGCTGACTCTTCCAGCTTGTCTTCTGGGGAGGAGAGGATGTCCTCTGAGATCTCTGTCATGTCCACTGCCTTCAAGTCATCTCCCTCCACCAGCAGCTCCTTCTCTTCCTCCGGGGAGGGCTCTCCCAGTGCTGACACACCAAACACACTCATAGATGACCTATATTCCAGGCCTATAACTACCATATCAAAATTGGAGAGAAGTGGACTTCAGGAATTGGTTTAACCATGGAGATAAGCACCACCACCACCACACTCATCCGTCAGTCCACATCATCTAGAGGTTTTTTTTTAAGCTTCATTTCTCCATATACATACATGGGGCTCTGGTACATTTGTAAGTGCAGAGTCGAACTTCTTTTCACATGTGTAGACATGTGGTGCGCTTACAGTAAAAACAGTCGCTAACTATCCACCATGCTTATCATGGCCTGTACCACGTGTACAAGGGATAATTAAAATATATATATACATACATTCTTCCAACTTCTTTCAATCAACACCTCCAAGGGAATTTTTGGTTGAATTATATAGTCCATTTTTAATTATATAGTCAGTTAAATGAAAGTAAAAGATTGGAATTTGAAAAAATGTTTAATTGAAGTGTGTTGAATTGGGTTAAAGTTCTCTAATTGCTCCTTGGATATTGTGGGGGAGGGGGTAGAGGTTTAAGAACTCTATATTTTTTTCAGACAATTTTTTTTTTGTCTATATATTTTTATTGTCTATATTTTTTTCAGTCATAGGTCATTTTTTCAATTGCTGAAGAAAGTTGTGTAACCTGTGCAGGTCAAGAAGAAGCCATCCAAAGTGCCAACCTGCGCCACAGATGTCTACTCCAGCTCAGATAGAGATCCCATTTACTTGGGATCCCCCACCAAGTCTTCCTCGTGCCAACCAGCCACCTGTGTAAACACTTGTGGCCAGATAGTGCCTATGCCCAGGACCAAACCATCCTGGTTGCCATGGGGTAGGAACAGAGGCCCTTGCAACAAGTGCAAAAGACCTTACAGTGGATGCCCCAGCTGTCCAAGTTGCAAGAGGATCTGGCAAAAGGCCCCCAAATGCTCTAAATGTAAGCAGCCCAATTGTTCCAAGTGCCCTAAATGCCAGAAGCCACGTGATGGCTGTAAAAAGCCCTGCGACAGCGGCAGGATGGAGTGTAAGAAAGAGCCTACGTGCAGGATGGTTGTTCCCTGTAGGTCAACCCGGCAAGTCACCCAGTGCTCTCCGTACAGGAGAGAACAGTGTCCCTTGTATACATTCCAAGTAAGACACTTAGAAAGTAATAATTGCAATGTGCTCTTTTTTTTATATTACAGTAGAACCTCCCTGTAAAGGACAACACCTAATTTACAGAGCCAAAGTGTCCTTCAGAGAGAAGTGTCTTCTTACCGGATAGTTGCTAAATAATAAAAATGGTAGATAAAAACTGTCCTTTATAGAAATGTGTTCTCTAGCGAGAGTGTCCTTTCAAGGAGGTTCTACTGTATTATCTTTTTTTATTATTATCCCAATGTAAAATTATACAAGATCTCATGGAGACTGAATTTTAATTGGATAAAAGTGGCAAGTTTTCAAGCTCTAGGCTAGTTAGGCCTAATGTATAGTCCGATAAATCCTGAAACTTGTATAAAGATGTTTTGATACACACCAGTGAGAAATGTTGGGAGGGCTTTATGTGTAAAAAAGAAACATTCGTGCCTTATTTCTTTCAGTTCTTATATCGAAACTGCTGGGAGGGTTCACCAATGATGAGCCAAGCCCTCCCAATATTTTTTCATCTCAGTAAGGACAGTAGAAGTTTGTTTTATGTGACAAAGACACATTCGTGCTTTAATTTCTTATATAGAGATGCCACGTTTTATTGCCTTATAATAAATTTATGCCTAACAGGCTTTGTCCTTATCGTTTATGAAAGAGAATTGTTCGATGCAAATATTTATATGTAATTTTATTTTCCTAAAAGCTTATGTCCATAGATTGCTTGAATACAATTTCTGAGATTCCACCCTTCAGTGTAGCATATATAAGCAGAATTGTCCAATACAGTATTAGAGATCTAAAAGGCAGTCTGGTTGGTAGATTAAATAGGCGAAACCACTGGGAGTGTTCACAACTGATGAGACAAGCCCTCCAAATATTTATTCATCGCAGTAAGGACAGTAGAAAAGTTTGTTTTATTTGTTTGTGTGTAGAAGAAAATTTGTGCTTTGATGCTTTCATTTCTTATATACAGTAAAACCCCGCTAATACGAACCCCGGATCCTTACAACAAACTTAATATGATTCCCAACTTCATTCCATTGAAAATACCATTGTTCTAATTATTTTTTTGCTTATCCCTAGTACACGTGGTACAGACCATGATGGTGGGTAGAAGGCGACTGCTTTTACTGTAAGTGCACCACACATCTACACACGTGAAAAGCAGTTCGACTTTGCACTTACAAATAAATATTCCAGAGCCCCATTTGGCTATTTGCACTCGCTGGTGGGGTTGGTCTTTTGTAAGAATAGGGGGACATTGGAGCATTTTTTTTTTAATCAGAAAAAAGTGCCCCATGCGGGAATCGAACCCGGGTCGTAGCGGTCGTAAACCAACGGCTTATATCAGCCTTCCACCGACCCCCCCCCCCTCCCCATTGTTATAATGAACTTTGTGATTTTTAAAATAACGAACTACCCCTATAACAAACCTAATTTTAAGTCCCAAAATAATAAAATCTATTTGAAATACTAGGCTTACGTCAAACTTAAAATTATAATTTAAAATTTTTAAAACAACCAAAATTTGAGCATGTTTCAGCTCACAGATTGGGATTTCAAATCAATAAATTTAGTGGCATTGTTTGTTTTCATTTACATTCTATTTTTGCTGTATGTTGTATAAATTTTTACACATTATACTTTTTATTAAATAGAATATCTTTGCAACCATCAAATTTGAAATAGAAAAAATGCAAATGGCTTCCAAAATAAAGAAAATAAAGGCATTCTAAAAACAAAAATGTTATTACTAAAATAAAAAAAAAGCCATTTTCAAAACCTTTCAAAGTGAAACAACACAGGCAAAATTTCAGAACATAAGAAAATATAACTTTTCTAAGAAATAAAATAGAAGGCTATTAAAAATTGCTACAAAGAGGAGTCAACCTCAACTTTTGCCGTGATCGTATGTGTTAGGGCTAAAAAAAAACATTCAAATAAACAGACCCGTGATGCAACAAAAATTATTTTTATGCCATGAACTATGGTGATTTCAAAGTCAGCAATGGTTTGCATGACAGGTTCAAAACAAAACGAAATCTAGACTTAAGAAGAATATGTGGAAACATGAAATAGAAGAAAAACACATTAACTTTATTTGAAAGGTGAAATGCTTGAAGAGTTCTTTGAAGCAACAAGGTATTAGAGCCATTTTTTCAAATAAACATTGTATTATAACATTGTATTGAAGATGTTTTAAAATCATTTTATATCTTTGATTATATAATTTATAAAACTTTGCCTAGGATTTGTCTTGATTTTTAAATTAGATATGGAGGTACATGTATGTTAATGATAAGAAGAACCTATCATCAATTGATTTCTATTATTATTCAGTATTAATGTGAGGAAATTGGTCAATTTAGGGAATTAAAACAAAGTGACCACTATTAAGAGGCAGCCTCTTCCAGTGTGTATGGCTGTCTTTTAATTATAAGGTCTAAATATTTTGAAAAGTAAAAAAATATATATATATCCAAACCGTGGCTATAGTGAACCATGGCTATAGTGAACCAAAAGCTCTGTCCCATTGGGGTTCACTATAGAGGTGTTTTACTGTATGTGACTAACTGGTTTTATTTGAATTGTGAAGATACAAGTATTTTGGTATATATTTCTACTGTACACACAGGCCTTGGTGGGTAACACTACATCAGCTGAGGCACCATTTGGATTATAGATTATAAACACAAGGTAATAAGACTAAATCCAATTAATTATTTATTCATATTTTGTCTTTTTACCTTGTGACTACATCAGCTGTAAATCCACCATATGTCTACCCATGTAGAAGCAATTCAATTTTTCCACTCTCAAGGTGCTAGAGCCCCATTTGATTACTTGCATTCAATGACAAGGGTTATAAATGTGTGCAAGAATTGGGGTCTATTGAAGTCCTTTATCATTATGGAAAAAAAAAAAGGTCTTCAATGCAGGTTTTGAACCTAGGTTTGTTGGCAATTTAGTGACACAAGCAGTGCTGGGACTTACAGCTGTTGAGCATGGCTTCCTGAAGTCTGGCCACCAGCTCAGATTTGTTGCCTGCTGTCTGCAGCCCTCGGTTCTTCAGTTCTCTCTTGAGGTCCACAACCTACACAACCCACGTCATCTTTACAACTGCACAACCCTGGTCTTCACCACTGACACAACCTACACAACCCACGTCATCTTTACAACTGCACAACCTACACAACCCAGGTCTTCACCACTGACACAACCTACACAACCCACGTCATCTTTACAACTGCACAACCCTGGTCTTCACCACTGACACAACCTACACAACCCACGTCATCTTTACAACTGCACAACCCTGGTCTTCACCACTGACACAACCTACACAACCCACGTCATCTTTACAACTGCACAACCTACACAACCCAGGTCTTCACAACTGACACAACCTACACAACCCACGTCATCTTTACAACTGCACAACCCAGGTCTTCACAACTGACACAACCTACACAACCCAGGTCTTCACCACTGACACAACCTACACAACCCACGTCATCTTTACAACTGCACAACCTACACAACCCAGGTCTTCACAACTGACACAACCTACACAACCCACGTCATCTTTACAACTGCACAACCCTGGTCTTCACCACTGACACAACCTACACAACCCACGTCATCTTTACAACTGCACAACCCTGGTCTTCACCACTGACACAACCTACACAACCCACGTCATCTTTACAACTGCACAACCCTGGTCTTCACCACTGACACAACCTACACAACCCACGTCATCTTTACAACTGCACAACCCAGGTCTTCACAACTGACACAACCTACACAACCCACGTCATCTTTACAACTGCACAACCCTGGTCTTCACCACTGACACAACCTACACAACCCACGTCATCTTTACAACTGCACAACCTACACAACCCAGGTCTTCACCACTGACACAACCTACACAACCCAGGTCTTCACCACTGACACAACCTACACAACCCACGTCATCTTTACAACTGCACAACCTACACAACCCAGGTCTTCACCACTGACACAACCTACACAACCCACGTCATCTTTACAACTGCACAACCTACACAACCCAGGTCTTCACCACTGACACAACCTACACAACCCAGGTCTTCACCACTGACACAACCTACACAACCCAGGTCTTCACCACTGACACAACCTACACAACCCACGTCATCTTTACAACTGCACAACCTACACAACCCAGGTCTTCACAACTGACACAACCTACACAACCCACGTCATCTTTACAACTGCACAACCTACACAACCCAGGTCTTCACAACTGACACAACCTACACAACCCACGTCATCTTTACAACTGCACAACCTACACAACCCAGGTCTTCACAACTGACACAACCTACACAACCCAGGTCTTCACCACTGACACAACCTACACAACCCAGGTCTTCACCACTGACACAACCTACACAACCCACGTCATCTTTACAACTGCACAACCTACACAACCCAGGTCTTCACAACTGACACAACCTACACAACCCAGGTCTTCACAACTGACACAACCTACACAACCCAGGTCTTCACCACTGACACAACCTACACAACCCACGTCATCTTTACAACTGCACAACCTACATAACCCAGGTCTTCACAACTGACACAACCTACACAACCCAGGTCTTCACCACTGACACAACCTACACAACCCACGTCATCTTTACAACTGCACAACCTACATAACCCAGGTCTTCACAACTGACACAACCTACACAACCCACGTCATCTTTACAACTGCACAACCCAGGTCTTCACAACTGACACAACCTACATAACCCAGATCTTCACAACCTACACAACTTTGCAAATCTCAAATTTAAACATAGGAGAATTATACAGCTCTTCACCTTTTTTTCAGCCCAACAGCCTTTGGGTTACCACCACCCCATCTGATGATGTGCACATATCTAATCATACCTCCAATAAATGACCATCTCTAAGTGAGGAGAATCAAAGGTTATCTATCCATGGCAGTGTTTCATATTTTATTAAATATTATTTAAGGTCAGCTATTTAACCAGAGTTAGGTGTGTACATGCATTCAACAATTTTAGCCAACCTATGTTATCATCTTGTAGTGCCATCCCCAATATGGATATCATGGATGCTGTTCTCAACAATTCTATAATTCCACATTACACTGTTGAACCAATTCTTCCTTTCTAATCCCTCCTATTGAGATAACTCCTGCCAATATTAACACCCCAAAACCATGCAACAGAGGTGGAACTGGCAAAAAGTGAATTTGCATAAAGGTAGCTGCAAGTTTGTTCAGGTGAAATAGCACTCTTCGGAGAGAGAGAATTTAGAAAATGTATAATAAAATAAATCTTCATTGATCAAAGAATCAGAATTGGCACATGTAAAATTTGCATAGAACAATGTGTATTTCAGTGAGAGAAACACAGAAATGTCAAGAACCACAAACTTCCAAGGTCCTAAGCAATGGGTGAAGCCCATATGGAATTGTGATGGTAAATGAAGGTGTTGATATTTATTTTTAAACCATTTCTACTCCACTGTCCTGTATTACTTCTTTCTTATCTCCACTCAACAATCATATTAGGGTGTCAATCCTGTAGAGCTTGAGATGATATACTCTGCTGAGGATGAGTAGAGCTCACTAATTGATGAGCCAATACAGTCAATAATGTAGTTTGGGGTTGGAGGTTGAGGTAGTACATAGTGGGAAAACCTTGCAACCATTCTGGAAAGTCATTGTCCCTAGATGACCAGACTTAAGTCTGGAAGTCAAAGACTGTTGTTTCCTTGGGAAGACAGTGCTTGTCCCTCCTGCTCTGTACCAGTCATGTGCAGCAGCAGATTTCTATTCTTGCTGACATTAGGTATTGATGGTATGGAGGAGGTATTACTGGACTTGAAGAATGCAAAGTTCAGATATCTAGTGTCCAGTGGAGATGTGACAAAACTTCAAGAAACTTCTGGTTAGGAGGGTGTTAGTGATCACCTTAGCAACAGCAAGTTGTGACATAGTTATGCTCAAGTTTCTAATGAGAGATCATTGCCTGAAAACATGGTTAAACATCCTGTCACTCCAGGAGAGGTTTAGCAGTGTTTTTACAGTAAGATTCCTCATGGGAGACTATTTAGTTTCTAACTTGGTGCAATGGAATTCAGAGATGTAAAATTTGACGAAAGAGAGGGGAAATGGCCAAATTCATAAATGACTATCCTCAACATTCTCTAATGAGAGATTTATTTTTCTTCATTCAAACATTTGTGGATAAAAAAAAAATAGAAGACTAGTAGATTAAACTGTAACTTTTTGGCATCAAGTACTCAGGGGACCATAAAAAACACCATTGAACAAAAAAAAAATTCCTTAAAAATGGCTTCCATGATTCTCATACAAATCCGACCATACCAATAATTACAAGTAACCAAACAGAAATCTGATACCTTGTAGGTGGAAGTGAATAAGTGCAGTGAAGGTGAATAAATATAGGCTAAACATTTTGTTTAAAAAATTATTAGGTTTTGAATATCTACTAGAACAGTTAAGGTTGTAATGGAATCACCAAACTAACTTTAATTCAACACTCCCTTTAATTCAACTGAATGCTTCCCGAGGCAATGAAATTGACCAGCGTGGCGAAGGCTACCATCTACAAGTACCATCTTGGTCTTGAGTTGGGCAATGCCAGGCAACACATCGACCTGCCCACTCTGTGGGAAAGAACTCTCGCAGTTCATCGGTGGCGGAGTCTTTCCCACGGTGGGCGCCACCAATGAAGACCTTTTATCTATTTATTCATGTATTTATCATTATATAATCTTATTTATTCATTTTTATTCTGTATTTAACCTTATATAATCTTATATGGACATTGAAATAAAGTAGTTTCAATCTCAATCTCAACTGAATGCTCTGATCCCTCAGGGTGTTGAATTAAAGAGAGGTCACACTTTTTTTTAATACAGTAGAACCTCCCTGTAAAGGACATCATCTAATTGCAGAGCCAAAGTGTTCTTTAGGGAGAGATGCCCTCTTACCAGAGAGTTATTAAATAGTAGAAATGATAATTTTGCAAATGAAAACTGTCCTTTGTAGAGAGGTGTCTGCTAAAGGATGGTTCGACTGTATAACCAACTATAATTCAACTGAAAATTCTGATCCCTTGAGATGTTACTGATGAATTAAAGAAGTTGGAGTGTATAAAGAAATGATGTAAAGTGGTGGGAGGGTACAAGTAAATATGGACAAAAATAAACTCTTCAAGTTAAAATAGAAAAAAAAAAAAACGGAGATTGAAGAGGAGTATCTTGTGGGAATTTTATTAACAAGCTTTCGGACGTCCTTCTACAGGCTGTAGAAAAAGGCATCGAAAAAGCCTGTAGAAGGATGTCCCCGAAAGCTTGCTAATAAAATTTGCACAAGATACTCTTCTTCAATCT
Organism: Cordylochernes scorpioides; assembly: GCA_030710605.1. Taxonomy (NCBI): domain Eukaryota; kingdom Metazoa; phylum Arthropoda; class Arachnida; order Pseudoscorpiones; family Chernetidae; genus Cordylochernes; species Cordylochernes scorpioides. Next base: position 23,571,106 of record CP092867.1, read on the forward strand.
CCATTTTATTTTTCTACAAGTAAATATTATCATCCTGACGAATGCTCTTAAACCAATCTTACTGAGTGAGAAGAATGTGATGCCATGTTCCAAACAATGCGTGTCCCATATGGTGAGGTCAGTGGGCGGAGAGTGCCCATAGGCCAGAGACGGCCCTCAAATGTGGGACAAACAGGATGACCTAAGACTGAGTATGTTGGGAGACTGGTGGTCGGTGGAAGGATGGTCTAAACTGTTGGTTTTCGACCGCTACAACCCGGGTTCGATTCCTGCATTGGACCCTTTTTTCGGATTAAAAAAAAAAAAAAAAAATGCTCCAATGGCCCCCGATTCTTGCAAAAGTCCAACCCCACCAGTGAGTGCAAGTAACCAAACGGGGTTCTGGCACATTTGTAAGTGCAAAGTCGAACTGCTTTTCACATGCGTAGACATGTGGTGCACTTACAGTAAAAGCAGTCGCCTACTTCTACCCACCATGATTATCATGGCCTGTACAACGTGTACTAGGGATAAGCAAAAAAAAAAAATGTTTGGAGACTATTACTAAAAGATACTCAATACTTGACACAAATTACAACTTCATTAATTCAACACTTGCAATAATTTGACCATGTTTTCATATATCTCCAGCCTATTAAATAATAAACATTATTTCAACTAATCAATAATTACACAGCATCGATAATTGGACTGATTTTTTTTCAATCAAATTTTGACAATATTAGATAATTCTAGTGTAAATAGGAAAAAAAAATAGAATTTAGGCAAAATGTTTCTATAATCCAAATTGTGCTTTATCATGTTAGACTGTAAAACAGGGTAATAAGACCAAATCCAAATAAATAAATAGTGTGCGACGTTTCGGTAACAGCATTGTTACCATCTTCAGACAAAAGTACTTAATCCATCTTAGTACTTTCGTCTGAAGATGGTAACAATGCTGTTCCCGAAATGTCACACACTATTTATTTATTTGGATTTGGTCTTATTACCTTGTTTTATAATCTATAATCCAAATTGTGCTTTATCATGTTAGACTGTAGTTGTTTACTTAAAGACTAGAACCCTATTCAGAGTACATTCTAGCTGATCATTTGACAAGTCTTTCATATATCTTTTCTGTATGTTATTTCAAATAGCAGAATCTCTAAGACATTGTTTATGTCATTAACTATCAACCACTTAGGAGCCATCGGCTCCTTAAATTGTCAATAAGAAAACAAAAACTGCATGTGACATTGGCATTTATGATGTCAAATTGTAACACTTTTAAGCACAAAAAAGTAAATATGGTTCATATCAAAGGTATTAAATATGGTCTAATGATAATATATGTATTCACATTAAAAACAATTTGTGAATATAAATTCTATCAACAATTATATATATATAGTGTATTTTTCAAATAAGGCAATTAGAATTGGCTAGCATTCATAGTGTAATAAAAAAGGCGAAATATTAATATATAGAAGGTAACACAATAATTTATAGTTAGCATTTTTTAATATCTCTCAAAATTTTAATAATTTTTTTAAAGTATGTAATTGTATTTAATAAAAAAATTTAAGCACAACACTATAGATGGTAATTTTGATGAAAGGATAATGATCAATAAAAATAATGGTCACCTCTCCCTTCAAAATAGATGGTATCTAGTTTTGATGTCTATTTTGACAGGACACATGTACTCTATGTTCTGTGAATGTCAATGTTTTGTCAAAATTTGAATTTAAAAAATGGTCATATTATCAATAGTGTTGAATTATCTTCTGTCAAATTAATGTTAGTTATTTGATAGGCTAGAGGAAGGTCAGAACATAAAAAAAAAGTCAAATTAATGAATTTAGACTTTGTATATATATACATTATATTATCAATAATCATTCTTAAAATGAACTAAATATATTTGAAATAATTATAATTGTTTGTTGTGTGGGGATATTTATTTTTATAATTGACTAAATAGATTGATTAATGGTAAAATCTGGCATATTACCACTTTAACAATTCCTTTTACTTTTTCATTTATTTCTAAATTAATAAAAAATTATGACAAGGTGTGACAATCAAACTTTTTTTCAATCATTTGTCAAATATTCTTTTGCACCAAAATTATAAATATATAAATGTATTTAGTTTAAAATTCTCTCCATAGGCATGTTACTAAATTATTTTTCATATTCCATAATTAAATTAATATCACAATCTTCTCCTAATATAAAAGTTCTATTTTTTCCCCAAATTTTATCTGCAATTTGGCACATTATAATTTGTCAATTTTAAAGGCTTCAAGGAAAATTGTTATTTAATTTATAATTCTTTGTGCAAAAGTGTAAAATATCAAATGATTTTATTTAAAGGTATATGTACCTTTAGATTTTCTATTTTGCCGTTAGTGTCAATGGCTAAAAGATTATCCTCCATTTTGTATATAAAGTAAAATTATATAGGTAAATATATAGTAAATATTTATATTTTAGCTATTTAACTATCTCGCTCGCGAAGTAAAAATTTAAACACAACACTTTAATTGATTAAATGTTGTATTACAACAGAGTAGAGAAAATAATTCTTTAGCAAGTATAATGTTTTGATTTTTAAAAATAACATTTTAAAATGCATTGATTTATTTTTATTTATATTAAAATAAAATATTAGAATTAACCTTTATTCTTAAATTAATTTCATTTATAACAAAAAAAAAAAACACGAAAAAAAAAAGAAGAAGAAAGCACGATCATCCATTTTCCTGGCCTAAGAAAAATAAATCATTAGCGTGCTGAGTGTGTAAGCTATATGAGCTTTTAAATGTTTCTATAATGCATTTTATTTATATTTTGCTTTAAATATACATTTTGCGTAATTAGGCCACAAATACACTTTTCAAGATGGAATAGTTCAACTACCTTAGAAACCAGTATTTCTACAAATCATTATAAGAATTTTAATATTTTTAAAATGCTAACGTTATATTTAACAGTTGTATTCCTTTTATTATTTCAACGAAAAAAATTATCAAGTATCATTTTATTGGTAAAAATAAAAATCGTTTTTAATTGTTAGTTTTTTAGCATATAATTAATCATATAATATAATTTATATAATCACATTATTTTATCGTTGCAGTAAGGGCAGTAGAAAATTGATTTATTTTAAAAAGAATCAACCGCGTCAAAAATAGTTCAAATTTCTCATAACAGATGGCGCGCTAATGTATTCATATAATTAATTTGCAATAATTATTTTGGAAACGTGTTTATTTTAGCATATATCATTAAATATTCTCAAATATCATCCTACAGTCCTTACTTCAATGATAAAATATATTGAATGGGAGGGTTTAGATAATCAGTGGTGAACGCTCTCAATGGTTTTGCCAAATTAATCTTCAGACCGCTCTACTATTGTATTGGATAGTTTTTTAAATAAAGAAACTTATCCTTTTTGAATCTATTCGTTATTATAGTTTTTTATATACCCTGAATTTACTAAGGAAGGCAGCTTAGGAGTTTTTAGGGAACCTATAGACATAAGCTTATAGGTCTGTATAGGTGAATACATATAATTACAAGAAATTGCATTGAGCAATGCTCTTCCGCAAATAGGGTTCATATCAAAGTTATTAAATATTGTCTAATGATAATATATGTACAGTGGTACCTCGACATCGTTCCGCAACCTTGCTCGTATCTTGAATTACTCATATCTCTAAGCAAATTTCCCCATACAAAACAATTGAACTACCATTAATCTGTTCCAACCTCCAAAATGTCACCCCAGTTATTTTTGTTACGTGGTTTTAAATAATAAAAACGTATTTATAAATATCAAATATTTATTGCACAAAAAACAAAAAAAGAGAATGTAAAGAAATAAATTAGATATCCTCACTGGTCTTTGCCTTTTTCGCTACATTTTTCTCGCTTTCACCTGTAGGCCGTTTAAAAAAAACATGTCCAAGGAGGTTTGTTTCTTCCTCCCTCTCAGAATGTTCCGGAAATGAGTTAGGCAAGTGTCATTAAAAAGGTCAGATGCACGACCTGTTGCAACTTTTTCTAGGTGTTTTTTTCACGAACTGTGAAACTCTCTCCCACATTCCTAAGATCTCCTTTATCACTTGTAGAAATAACCTCCTCCTCTGACTCCTCAAAACCAATTACTTGCATAACCTCAGTATGCTGCTGTGACTGTAACTCTTGTATCTCCTCAGTCGTCAGTTCCTGGGTGTGCTCCTCGATGAGCTCGTTCACGTCTCTCTCTTCCACCTTCATAGGTTTGTGGCCTGGCATCATCTTCTCCTCTGCCGTTATATATGTTCTATTCGGCATCTTTTTCCAGAACAGCCCTGTCTCATCACAAATGAAGACTTGCTGAGAGATGTATCCTTGGGCTTTTATTAGATCAGAAAATGTTTTTATGTAATCCTCAGCTGCCTTCATATCTGAACTTGCTGCCTCACCATGTCTGACAACGGAGTGAATACCGCTCCTCTTTTTAAAATTCTCAAACCAGCCCCGGCTGGCTTTAAATGACTCTTCCGATGCCTCGTCGATGGAAGTCTGCGGGGTTTGCTCCAGCAAATCTCCGTAGATCGCTCTTGCCTTCTCACAAATGATGGTCTGCGTCAAGGTATCTCCTTGGAGCTGCTTTTCTGTCACCCCCACCATCAGCAGTTTCTCCATATTTTCATGAAGGGAGGTTCGCAGCTTGGAAATTATCGTAAGGCCCTTAGCCGGCGTTTACACTCTTTATCGACTCCTTCCGTTTAAGCACAGAATATATCATGGACGTACTACGGCCATACTGCCTCGACAAGTCAACAACTCAAACACCTTGCTCATGTTTTTCTATAATTTCACGTTTTAATTCAATAGTCATAATCTTTTTCTTAGCACTTGACTTTTTACAAACTTTCTTCCGATCCATGGTTATAAAAATAAATGAACTAAAACTGTAAATGTAAACGCAACACAAAACGCGAACACAAAACACAACTTATCACAGCGGAAGCACGCTGCTAACTGATCGTGATGGCGCGACTGCGTGTTACTACCTGTTGTGTTTTAACTTTAAAAGCATACAAAAATATAATAAACTTGAATTTGTTTATTCAAGTCTCAAAAATCAAAGCTTTGCATATAGAACAAATAATAATGAAGAAGAAGAAAGAAACATTTTAGGAAAGCAAAAACAAAACAAAAGTACTGGTCAAAAAGAAACATTTAAAATCACAGATTAATATCTTCAACACTACCGAACCGAACTCGTATCTCGAATTTCGCAAAATCACTTGCTCGTCGGCTCGTATCTCGAAAAACTGTATGTTGGGGCGCTCGTATGTCGAGGTACCACTGTTCACATAAAAAAATAATTTGTGAATATAAATTCTATCAACAATTATATATATAGTGTATTTTTCAAATAAGGCAATTAGAATTTGCTAGCATTCATAATGTAATAAAAAAGGCGAAATATTAATATATAGAAGGTAACAATAATTTATAGTTAGCATTTTTTAATATCTCTCAAAATTTTAATAATTTTTAAAAGTATGTAAATGTATTTAATAAAAGCGTTCAAATAAAAATTTGTCTACTCTGATTATTAGACATATTTTTGAGTAAACCTTTATATATTCTGGTCATGAATAACACTTGTATTGTGTGTTTCAGAGAGAAGGCTGTAAGTATACAATATAATTTTTATTAAAATAGATTATTTTTTATATAAAGTAAAATATCTTATCTTTAGGTAGGAATCTAGATTAAAATTAATAAATCCTTCCTTTCCTTTATCCTTTCCTTTTATTCAATAAAAAAACAGGCGAAGCCGGGAACATTCGCTAGTTATATATATATAATTTAATATTTTTCATATATAGATATTCAACTATTCTACAATAATTTAAATGATGTGTACTCGTGTTTTTTCACATGAAAAAAAAAAACCTTCTATATATAATATTGTCATGTGAAAAATGAGGAGAGAGAGACCTCAGAATGGCACGGCAATTTATTTAACAACTACCAACTGTGCATAACTCGAGGACTCTGGAGAATGCATATTTTAAATTTGATATATACATAAAATTAATATAATAAAACTTTTTTTTTTGTTCTCTCACATTTCATAAAGTTTACTACAAGTTAACCTACCATAATCCTTTTTTAAAAGTCTCTATGTCTCATATATATTTTTTTCAAGAGTATATATAATTCTTAAAATATAAATATAACAGAATAAATAAATCAATTTGTTGTTTTTCACAGTTGCGATAAAACCATCTCGAATACAAAAAAGAAAACAAGGACCAAAGATTGAAAGAGTGAAATGCAAATGCTGTCCATTTTGTCAGGTAAGATCATATAAATAATAATTATTTTAAACATTTTGACTAAGATGGTTTGATTGCAGAATAGCCTGGTCAGAAGTGATTATCCTGTGTTAGCCTTCTGCCTTGCTTTCTGGCTCTTCCCCTGTGGTATCCTCTGCTGTCTCGCCTTGAAACGAAAGAGGTGTTTCAACTGTGGGAGGAAGTTCTAGGAAGTTTCATTGCAAAAGCATTTTGGAATAATTTTGTCCAGTTTTTCTGCTACAAGAAGGGAGCCACTCTGCTCCCTGTCTTCTGCATCGATCTTCGTAGATTGCTATTAAAATATCACATTTTAAAATTATGAAACCGTCCAATTTCTAAGATTCTTTGTATTTAATCTTTATATATATGAATTATCATAGATATACCAATTTCTCAGGCAATGCATGACATATATTTGCTTAAAGCTAATTACACACCGTTTCTTATGGAACATCCATAGGAAAAAAATGAGGCTATATTTAGTTACTGGCTACATCGCATACAATAGAGAGAGAATAGACAATACTATTGATTACCAAAGTTTCATTTAAAGATCCAAATGAATTTTCTCTCATTGCCTAATCACAGGTTTCCCCAAACTGCATAACGGACTGCCAAAAGTATTTTTTTAATAGCATATTTCTCATTGTCATATATAGAAAAAAATTGCGGGAGGATATAATTCATTTATCAAAAAAGGCACCTTTCCCTTTAAAAAAGTGTCTTAAAAAGTGCTAGTCGGTAGGCGAGAGGTCTGGTGAGTATGGTGGGTGATCAAAAGTTCCAAAGCCCAGCTCATTCAGCTTTTGTCGCGTGATCATTAAGACGTGGGGTCTGGCGTTGTCGTGGAGAAGGTTAGGCTTTTTTCTGTTGACCAATCTGGGGCAGATAAGGCAAGGTTTTTGGTGTATTTCGTCCTGACAATACTTCACCGCAGTATTATTTCACTAGGATTCAGGAAGCTGTGATGAATCAAAACTGTCTTGACCACCAAACAGTCACTATAATCTTTTGGGAAGTGTTTCGGAGTTGCGTTACGGTCCAAGCATTGCGCTAAACATCTTCGGTTGTCATAGAGGATCCATTTTTTCGTCACATATGACAATACGGTCGAGAAAAGGCTCATTCTTGTTTCATAGAAGTAGCGCCGAAGGCACTTAATAACAGCGATTTTTATGATTTTCACTCAATTCGTATGTTAACCGTTTGTCGAGCTTTTTCACCTTTCCTCTTTGTTTCAAATGACGAACATCTGTAGAGTGGTCAACGTTGATCTCTTCAGCTACTTCTCGTGTGGTTTTGTTTGTGTCTGCTTCGATTATTGACTTTGTGGGATGGTTGCGTGATGTGTTGGTGTGGCTTGTGGAAAGGCCGCTGATAAAATTATAATTAAAATTAATTTATTAAAAGCTAGAAATATATAAAGAGAAAAGAAGTAACAGTTGAAGTAACGGCCGTTGGGAGCAAGCCTTTTTGTTTACCGCGCCAGTCGCTAGAAAGTTCCGGATGACGTCCGCGCATGCGTAGTGACGTGTTCTCCCAGCACGTGCTTGCCGAGGCATAGTGGGGCCGCCACTTTATTGCCCGTAGTATGTGTATTGAAACTTTGTCCCAGTTCGCGCTCGCTGAAGCAAAGTGTGGTCGCCACAACTTTAAATGGTCGTCGTCAACCTCAGATGGACGTCCAGGGCCCTCTTCTCATCTCAAAGGCTGGTATCGCCATTGCGAAATTTTTCTAACCACCTGCGCGTATTACGTTCTGAAATGGCACCCTTGCCCCACACGCTGATGATGTTTCGAGCTGTTTCCGCAGCGCGCTGCGGCCGAGTTTGAAAAGTCATGAGGCAAAATCATGCAGATTTTCTCCTTTGAAAACATTTTTAATACAGTCTGATATCGCGCAAAATTTATTGTAAATATAAATATTAGTAGATAACATGATAGTGAGAAAAACGTGCTTCATAATGATATATGACTTGAAAATATTCAAATAAAATTTTATGCAATAATCAAAGCTTGAAATTTTAATTACTGAAATCAGTCATTATTTCCACCCCAACCCAATAGAACGAGGTCTGCCATAGATTAGATGAAAAACACATAAAACAAAAAATATAAAAATATATTTTTGGGAGCGGTGGTACAGCCTACTCCACGCTGACGAGCGCCAAGAGCGCGAAACGCATTCGTGGATGGCTTTTCTTGATTTATCAAGAAATTGGGTTGGCCAAATATCAGGGAACAGGCTAAATCAATGTTTAGTTGCTTTCTGTTCCACCAGATGGCGCTCTGCCTTCTGAAAAGCACATGTGCTCCTGGTCAGGATATGCCTTTTTTTATTTTTAATAAAACATAAAGTATATATATATGTCGTAAACCCGGGTAAGCCAACAAGTGAGTTAGAAGCAGTCGGGGTGAGTGGCAAGGCGTGCAGAGTGGGAAGTCCGCACGGGACAGTAAGGACAAAGTTTGGGATCAAAAGACGCTCTCCTAGTACGTCTCACGTGGCACCAGGACCAGGGGAAAGTTGAGAATTAACTGAGGAAAGCTCGGCGTCCTGCATGAAGCCGCGGGAGCAGGAAGGAGTCAAAACGGTGGCCACGAGGGCCGCCGTGAGATGACAACTAACTAGAACTCCGCGGGCCTGTCCGAAAATATCCACTGTAACCTAACTCACTGTCAACATCCGGACCAACACCCCTTCTTTGTCCCTCTCTGGATCCCCCGGGTGTCCAGTGGCAAGCTGGTGTCACTTTGAGACGACTAGAAAAGAAGTCATACTTTATTACTTACATAGCTTATTGTTTAAATTACGATATATATAAATATAGACCCTTTGAGTTATGGGCGTATAAATACATATCTTAAAATACTCTCTCTCTCTCTTAAGGTAACCCTGGATCCCAAAATACCTTATACACCCTATATTTACAAAGAGAACATGATATTTAAAAAATGAGATGCAAGTATTTTTAAAAATATGATATCAGTACGAGATTCGGAGTAATTAAAAATACGTTGAAAAATATCATTAATTCTGTTGTAAGATTTAGGTACTTACAGCTTGTATGAAGGCATGAGGACGTTGATGATTGTTTTAATGTCCATCTATACAGAGAGCAAACAACAACTGACTCACCCGTGCAGCCGAGGTCACGCTCCGCTGCGTCACGTGGGGAAACATAGGTAGATGTTTTCTTACATCTTCTCAGCACATCCCCCTTTTTAAGACTTGAAATATATATATACATTACAAACTTTAAATGCATAATATAATTAATAATGAAGGCGATCCACAGGTTTAACAATTCGTCCACTCCGGGTTCTTATCTGGCCGTCTTCTGAGTCGTTAGAGGGATAATCCACAACTGGGGTCTTTTCATTTTCAACCAGTTCCTCCCCCGAAAAGGTCGGCGTCGATGGGTCGGCTGGATATTGCACTGTAACTCCTTTTCGTAGATGGAACCTGTTTCGACGTAAAGTCCCAACTGGAGTATCAACCATATACGACCTTGGTGTCGATGCTTTCTTCTTTACAATCCCCCAGGTTCGCATATCTGTAATCCAAACAGTGTCACCTTCGGATAGCTCCTCCATGTCCGTAGCTCCGCAGCGTCGATCATATCTGGATTTCATATCCTTTCTCCTTCTCCCCTCCTTTCTTTTCAGGGCCTGAGAGTCCACCAACTTTGGATTAAGATTCTCTGGTGCAATTGGCAAGGTCGTTCGGAGTTTACGTCCCAGATGGTTCACCATGCCAAGAAATCTTCTTACGCCATGGACATCTGTCGGAGCAGGCATCTTCGCTACTGCTTCGTTTTTCGCTGGATCTGGTCGGATACCGTCTTCATCCAGTATGTGCCCAAGAAAATTAATTCTTGGCACGCCGAAGACACACTTGGCCTTGTTTAGTGTAACTTTCGCCTCTTTCAGTTTTCGGAGCACTAAACGAAGAATTCGATCGTGAGTCTTGGAGTCGGAGGCAAATATCAGGATATCGTCCAGGTAACACATTACACCGTCCATGCCTTGCAAGATTATTGACATAACTTTCTGAAAATACTCTGGGGCGAGTGAGATTCCAAATGGCATTCTGCAGTATTTATATCTCCCAAAAGGAGTGATGAAGGTCGTTAAATGCTGGCAGTCCGGGCTCAACGGAATCTGGTGAAAGCCACTGTTCGCGTCCAGTTTCGAAAAGAATCTTGCTTCCCCCAGTTGCCCCAGCATGTGCTCCACCACTGGCATGGGATGCACTTCGCGCTGTACATGTTCGTTCAGCCTTGAGAGATCCACACAGAGTCGTATGTCGCCATTCGGTTTACCAGCAATCACAGTCGGTGCACACCATTCAGTCGCAACGTTAACTTGTGCTATGATTCCCGCCTTCTCGAGCTCTTCCAATCTTGTTTTAAGCTTTTCCATCAAAGGTATTGGTACCCGTCGAGGAGTATGCACAGCATATGGTTTTGCTCCAGGTTTCAATTTGATTTCGTAAGGGTTTTCGATCTGTCCCAGTCCTTCAAATACTTCAGGGAATTCCTTTATCGGGTTAATTCTCGTCGCAACCACTTCAATCCGCCTCGCCAGGTTCAAGAGCTCACATGCCCGGCGACTCAGAAGAGGTTCACTCAAACGACGAATAACATAAATCTTCTCCTTGATTTCATAATTGCCATTTCGCAGCGTTGATATAAACATACCCACAGTCTGAAGTTCGGAGAATTCAGCAGCTCTAAGGTTGATATCACTTTCCACTAGTCGTTGCTGTCCCATTATCTTCTTGAAGAGACACAGAGGAACACATGTAACGTCCGCCTGGGAGTCGAGCTTGAATTTCACCCGTTTCCCGTTCACTTGGATTTCTGCTGTCCATCGCCTCCTGCACTCGCCTTCATCATCATCGAGATTAGATGAATCCTCCACAGCTGAGACCTCCAGGAGAAAACCAATTTCTTCATCAAGTTCAGAAACAGCTTTGACTTCCGCAGTCTTCGCCTGCTTATCTGGGCAGCAATTTGCAAAATGGCCAGTTTTTGAACATAGGTTACATCTTTGTCCTTCAGCACGGCAGGCTTGTCCTTCCCTGTGGGTGAAACCTCCGCATTTTGGACATCGTGATCTTGTTTTGGCTGACTTCTCCTTCTTCCTCGAAGGCTGCTGTTGTTGTTTCGGTGAAAAATTCTTCGAGTTGAACTTCACCTGATTGACCTTTTGGCTTGTTGAGGGACGCTGCAGGTCGACTTGCTGCTGTCGAACGGCTTCCTGCTGTCGAACCATTTTCACCGCCTTTTCCAAAGTCAGTTCGCTGTCCAACTGCATTCTTTCAGATAAAGCCTTGTCCCTCACTCCAACCACTATTCGGTCACGGATCAACTGCTCATGAAGACCCTCAAATTCGCAACTATCAGCCAATTTGTACAATGAAGTGATGAATTCGTCCACTGGCTCCCGATCCTCTTGGATTCTTGAATTAAATTTCGCACGTTCGTAGATAATATTCTTCCTGACACAGAAGTGGCTGTCAAACGCCTTGAGGACGGAATCAAGTTTCGTTGCCTCTTCCTCCTTTTCGAACTTGAAGGTCCTGAATATATCATCCGCGCGGTCACCCATCAGGTACATGAACAAATCGATCTTGTCCGCCTCCACTTTCTTCTTCATTCCACTGACCACGAGGTATCGTTCGAATCTCTTCCTCCATTTGGGCCATTCGTTGGGAGTCGAGAAGTCGAAAGTTTCTGGAGGTTGAATCTGAGCCATGTTGAATTTTCTTCCAAGGTACACAAAAATCGATATTTTGCGATATACGGGTTCGTATTTTATCCAGTTATCGCTGCCACCATGTTTTAATGTCCATCTATACAGAGAGCAAACAACAACTGACTCACCCGTGCAGCCGAGGTCACGCTCCGCTGCGTCACGTGGGGAAACATAGGTAGATGTTTTCTTACATCTTCTCAGCACAATGATTATTTGATAATAATCTTTATTATCCATTTAGTAAGAAAAACAAAGTTATGGTAGCGAACACATTTGTAATATAGAGAAGAAGGTAAACAAACAGTTGTGATGATGATTAGTCCAGTGTGGCGCTAGCTGTAGTCGTAGCATTCAGTTTCCAACAAATCCCCGGCATGAATGGGGAAACGTCACGAGGTTGTTGCGTAACTTCTCAAATGTCGGCCTTGGTAGCGGCTTGGTCAGGATGTCCGCCTTCATGTCGCCAGTTGGGCAGTAGATCATTTTTATCACTCTTCTTCTGAAGATCCTTCAGGTGATGGATCTTGGTTGCGATGTGCTTGGTTCTAGAAGACACTTTTTCGGATGAACATATCTTGAGACATGATTGATTGTCTTGGTGGAAGTAGATTGGAGCTTTCTGTTCCAGTTCGAGATCCCTTAGCAAGTCGAGGAGCCATAACAGTTCTTGTGAGGCTTCGGCTGCGGAGTTTAGTTCCGCTTCGGTGGACGAGAGAGATACGCAACCTTGTTTCCCAGTCATCCATGAGATGGGGTTTGATCCCAGTAGGAGCAAGTTTCCGCTTAGTGATTTTCTGTCGGTGTTGTCGCTTGCCCATGTGGCATCACTGTATGCTTCCAGTGTGGGAGGTTTTTGGTTAGATATGCGTAGCTCGAGTTCTTTAGTGGTTTTTAGATATCTTACGATTCTTTTTGCTGCATTCCAGTCACAATTTCTAGGATTCTGGTTTCTGCTGCTGAGTATGCAGACTGGAGCTGCGATATCTGGTCTGGATACTACGCTTAGGTACAATAGTCAGCCTATCAGTTGTTGGTATTGGACGTTGTTTGGTAGAAGTTTTACATCAGATATACCGGGATATCCGCTTTCCATGGGAGTGAAAGTAGGTTTCGCTTCTTGGAGATTGTACCTTTCAACTAATTCTTGGATTTTACTCTTTTGGCTCAGTAGGAGTTCACCTTCTCTGTTCCTGGAGATTTCTATACCAATGAATTGAGTGGGGTTTCCAAGGTTCTTTATTTCGAATTCTTTTTCGAGAGTTTTTACAGTGTTTTGGATTATTATTTCGGAATCGCTTGCAAGGAGCATGTCATCCACATATAGAATCAAGTAGATGGAATGGTTTTCTTCATTCTTGGTGAATAGGCATGGGTCTACAATGCTCTGTTTGAAGTTATTTTTAATTAGAGTGCTTGCGATTTTTGTGTTCCAAGATCTTCCAGCTTGTTTTAGACCGTAAATTGCCTTCTTTAGTTTGCAGACTTCGTTTGTTTGTTTTGTATGGAGTCCTTCTGGGAGTTCCATGTAGAGTTCTTTATCTAGGTCGCCGTGTAGGAACGCTGTCTTGACATCGAGGTGGATCACTTGCATCCCTTTGTAGACTGATGCAGCTAGGAAGGCTCTAATTGTAGAATGCTTCACAATTGGTGCAAAGGTTTCTTCGTAGTCTCGGCCAAATTTCTGATTGAACCCTTTTGCTACGAGTCTGGCTTTGTACCGCTCTATTTCTCCTTTGGAGTTGAGTTTCTGTTTATAGGTCCATTTACATCCTATGATCTTTTTGTCCTTAGGTAGAGGGGTTAGTTCCCAGACATTGTTCTTCTCAAGAGAATTTAGTTCTTCGTTCATTGCTTGTAGCCATTTATCTCTTTCTATTTTTGGTAATTGTAGGACTTCCGAGTAGCTGGTGGGTGTCGGAATGTCTTGAGCTTCAGTTTTGTACAGCATGTAGTCATTTCTTATGGGAGGTATTCCCTTTGTTGGTCTCGTGGATCTTCTTTGTGTGACCACTTGTGTTCCTGTGCTTGTACCGGGTTGAATGTAATCCTCGGTTTCCGAGTCCTCAAGGTTTTCGGATTGTGTTCCTGGTTCCTGACTTTCCTCTGCATTTCCAATATGATAAGAGGAAGTTAGATCTGTACTTAGTACTTGTGGTGAAGTTGTTTTTGTGGAAGCGTGGTGAAACCCATTTTCTTTTTCTAGAAATTTTACGGATCTGCTGATTGTGATGTTGTGTGTCGTGCAGGATTCTGTATCCTTTGCTTCGATCATCGTATCCAAGAAAAATCCCTTCGATAACTTTGCTATCCAACTTGTTTCTTTTTATCTTGGGAATATAGGCGAAGGCTTTACATCCGAATCTTTTTAGATGCTTCAGACTGGGCTTCCTGTTGGTCCATAGTTCAAATGGAGTCTTGTCTGTAGCTTTCGAGGGTATTCGGTTGTGTAGGTAATTAGCTGTGGTAACCGCTTCCGCCCATAGAGACTGTGGGAGTCCTGAGTCAAACAGCATGCATCTTGTCATCTCCATTAGTGATCGATTTTTCCTTTCTGCTACTCCGTTCTGGGCTGGAGAGTAGGGGACTGTTAGCTGATGTTTGATTCCGCTTTGGTTCAGGAAATCTTCGACTTGTCGGTTTACGTACTCACGACCGTTGTCTGTCCGTATGGTTTGGATATTTTTTCCAAATTCCGTGTGTGCTGAGATGACGTAGTCTTTTATTTTTTCATAGACTTCGTCTTTTCCTTTCAGGAGGTAGATCTTCGTGTATCTGCTGTAGTCATCAGTGAAGGTGATGAAGTATCTCTTACCGCTGAGAGAGTTAGTTGGTAATGGACCGCAGACATCACTGTGGACAAGTTGAAGCGTTTCAGTTGCTCTGTACTCTGTCTTCTTTGGAAATGGGGTTTCGGTGAGTTTTACTTGAATGCACTGAACGCAGTCTGTGCTGTGCGAACAGTTATTTAGACTTAGTCCTCTTGCTAGGTTCTCATTTCGAATTTTCTTAATTGATTCTATATTTCTGTGTCCTAGTCTGTCGTGCCAGAGCATGAGGCAATTTTTGTTTTTGCAGTGGTTTTGTTTTGCTACATTTGCTTTGAATGTGCGAGTTTGGGGGTTATCATCCAGGTGGAGTCGGTACATGCCATTGTCAAGTATACCGTTCGCGAGGGCTGTGTTGTCTCTTTCGATGGTACACCAATCTCTTTGGAACGTTACTTTACATCCGTTGGAGGTGGCCGCACTCACTGACAGAAGGTTGTCTGTTAGTTCCGGGATGTAGAGAACTTTTGTGAGAAGTAAGGTGTCAGTCTTTCCTTGGGGTGTGATGACTTTGATTTCTCCTTGTCCTATCCCGTTGACCTGCAGCTTATTGCCATTAGCAACCACAACATAATGCGTTTGTTCTCTGTTAAGTTCAGTGAAGAAGCTTTTGTCGTACGCCATATGAGATGTGGCTCCAGAGTCGACGAACCAGTTGTGTACACTTGCTTCTCGTTGAGTGCAATTGAGAGCTTTTGGGTTAGGTCCTTTTGTTGTTCTCTGATTTGTTGGTTGTTCTTGGGTGACACTCGACGGATTTGTGTACTTTGGTACGTTTCCTCTTCTGAAGTTTTCATATTTGTACTCTTTGTTGCTGTTGTTTCGCTTTTGATAGTGCCAACATTCTTCTTTGGAGTGGTTTGGTTTGTGGCAGAAAGAACAGAATTTCTTCTCTTTTTCTCTTCTTTGGCTTGAAGCTCCGTGGAGGCTTTTTAAAGCTTTTGATGCGGTGCTTTCGTCTTTCGAGCTTTCTACTCTGCGTGTGTGTTCATCAAGGAGTTTGTTCTTGGTAAATTCAAGCGTTAGCTCGTCATCGGGCCTTGATTCCAACATCGTGATGAGATTGGAGTAGCTCTTTGGAAGCGAGCAAAGCAGTATAGCCGTGATGTGAGAGTCCTTTAGTGTTTCGCCAATGGTTCGCAGTTTGTCAACAAGTTCCATCATGGTAGTGATATGCTGTTGCATGTCTTTGTCTTCTTCGAGTTTTAAGCTGTATAGTTTCCTTAGCAAATAAATTTTTCCTGAGAGTGTTTTTCTTTCATAGATATTTTTAAGAGTGTCCCAGGTAGCTTTGGCTGTTAGTAGGTTTTTAACATGCACTATTTGTGAGTCGGCGATGCTTAGATTAATTATAGCTCTAGCTTTTGAGTCTTTCTTTTTCCATTCGATTTTAGGTTCATCTGGAGTATTTTCGGTGACAACTTCCCAAAGATCTTCCTTTTGCAAGAGCATTTCAATTTTGAAAGACCATAGTGAGTAGTTATAGCCGTCGAGCTTATCTAGGGTTACATCGTGGCTCGGGAGTGACGCCATTTTTGCTAAGCCTTTTTTTCTTGTCTTAACTCGTTAGTTGAATTTCATGCAATATTCAGTCTCATAATCTAATTGTTGTAAGATTTAGGTACTTACAGCTTGTATGAAGGCATGAGGACGTTGATGATTATTTGATAATAATCTTTATTATCCATTTAGTAAGAAAAACAAAGTTATGGTAGCGAACACATTTGTAATATAGAGAAGAAGGTAAACAAACAGTTGTGATGATGATTAGTCCAGTGTGGCGCTAGCTGTAGTCGTAGCATTCAGTTTCCAACAAATTCAATAAAATAATGTGTACTAAATTTTTAAGTCGATTAAACAATAGAATGATGTTTTTTTAAATTGGGATTAAAAGGCTAATCTCGATGCCAAAACTGTGCCTATATTAAATGAAATAAATAAATAAAAGCAAAACAATAAAATTATTATAAATATATTTCTTTAAATATAGATAAAGAATTCTTCCTGATTTGAAATTAAACGAAAAAACATGGTGAAGGGAGACGAGTTTCTTTTATTGATGCATAGGTGCAAGCTTTCGGGTAAAAACTATGCATCAATAAAAGAAACTCGTCTTCCTTCACCATGTTTTTTCGTTTAATATTTCTTTAAATTGTAGCTAGCTAACTTGAAAAAAAAAATTACAGGATAAATTGCTATTCATCAAAGATGGAAGCAGCGGATGTTATTATTTAAAAGTTTATTTTTAAAAAATCATTATTTATATAATAAAATAAGGTTTATTTAATTAAAAAAATTTCAAAATAATATGAGTACGATATTTTTATATATTTTACTAAAAATAATTCATGGATGCTTCAATAGATGGCGCCACGGATAAAAACAAACTCTGTTAGAATGCAAATTTCAAAAGACGTTTAAAAAGTTTATTTTTACGGCTCAAATATATCCTAATCACGGTGAATTGTGCATTAAAAAAAATAATATAATCAAGATATATTCGCTTTTGATATACATTTAGAGATAAGGTAAGTTATCTTATTTTTTAAATGATTTTTTTTTATAAAATTAGTTTCATTTTTTATAAATATAATTCATTATTAAATATACTGAGAGGGATAAAACATTATAAATATTATATATATATATATATTCAGATAATATGAACGATAAAATAGATAAGCAATATCTATTTTATTTAGATAAATGTGTGTATGAACGTATTTTCAAATATATTCGTAGTAACATAAAGGTAACCCAGGCTACTGGAGCGTAACCATAGCTCGCCAACTACCCTGGATATATTATAAAGCTACTTATTAAACTACTTATGTTTTCTAATCGGTATTTTTTCATTGAATTTTAATTCGGTTGCTAATATTATACCCTAAAGTCCTTTATATAACGTAAATTCAAATAATTCAACCAAGCATATAATATATACACATATATGGTAAAACTCGGATACTATTCACAATTTTGTCGCATTATATAAATTCATGTTATTCGAGACTTTTGTATTTTGCAAAACGATTGTATTCTAAAAAAAAATTTTAATATATATGAAATTAAATTGTGTACGTAAAAAATCACTTTAATTATATTATAATATAAAAGCGATTTTTATATTCTCCTCAAATTTCCACCTTTATTTGCTGAATTATCGCATGGATGATATTTAAAAACTTACTATTGCAAAAAATTTATACTATGCATTTTAAAGATAATGACAAAACAATTAACTTATGCTGATTTCAAATATTATAGAAGTTAGGATTAAAAAAAAATATTACGTGAGGTCAATGATAAGCAAATGAATTACACATGAATAAGTAAAAGTTGACAAAGCAGTGCGACTTCGACTGCAATGTCATAAATGAGTGGGCCGTACCATTTCTTATCTCTCAACTGATAGGCCTAATCACAAAATAGAATTATTTCTTCGCCAAGCAATAAGCGTAGGTATCGGCTGCTTCGTTTATTTATCGCCATTACATTTTCAAGTTAACAAAGAAAAATAATTGTATTTATTTTTTGAATATTCAAAAGACATTTCAAGTAAGTATTTAATTTAAAACGTATAAAGAAATATACGAATAATTCGTAAGGTATAAATTATATTATATTTCAATATTTATTACAATTTATTTTATTGTTAAAATATTTATTTTGAAGAGAGACATTTATATTCAAATAAGAAAATTATTAAAGCGATGTCAGTACGTATTGGAAACAATTAGCTTTTTTTGACTATTTATAGAATGAGATCACAGAAAAAAGGCAATTTTTAAACAACTCTATAATTTTTATATCAAATCAAGTTGTCTTTTTCAATGAACAATGAACTTAATTATATGAATTTGTTAAATTTTTTCTTCGTCACGCTTAGCCTCCTGTAAAAATGTGTTTTATAATCGAAAAATAAGCGTTTTCCAATAAATATTTATAGGAATTTTTTTAGATGTAAAACATTTTTTTCGAAGTTCGTGGGCTTGCTCGTGAAATGTCCTGTATACACATTATACTGACAAAAACTATTATTTTATATATTTTAAAGGAAAAAATGAAGAAAAAAATGTTTGGAAACCAAATTCCTAAAAATAAAAAACGCCTCTGCATTTCGAATTATTTATTAAATACACTAATTATAAAAATAATATGAAAAAATTCCTACTATATAGTGACCATAGAAAAACATGATTTTTTCTGCAAATAGAACAATCTATGGGAGATTTCGGAACTAGCTCGTTGGTTTACTAACCCAAATCTAACGTATTTACAAGCCATGATGAGGTTAGGTAGGGTTATCTTTAGGTCCAGGTTAGTTTAGGTTCAAGTTAGGTTCTGATTAGGGTTAGTATAAACTAGGAAACACTCTTACTGAGAGAAAGACATCTCGCAATCTATACAATCAAACCTTTATATAAAAAGGCATATATATTGAATCAAAATTTATTTACCAATATTTGGATTGGCAGTTCGCTAACCTTTATCACGTTACATAAGATACAAATACAACAAAAAGCTTTACTAAGACCTTTTAGTCTTATACAGGTTCTCAGAGTAGAAGAAGATATATGTAGAAATCATAAGATACAAATACTCTATTGTACTTTAAAGTTGGTTTGCTATCGTTTGAAGTATTGGTAAATTAAAAATCGTCTTTAATACATATTTACATATTTTATATGAACATTATTTTCATTTGAGACAAATGTATTTAAAAAACATTATTTGCAATGCCTATTTCATAGAAAAAAAAAGAAGAATTAAAGTTTCATTTTAGAAAAATACAATGTCTGCGAGAGTGATGCAGTTCCAGTTCTGAGTGTGATGGGAATCGGAACTTGTGGATCGATTTTCTTTTACTTCAAAAGAGGCCGAAATCTAAAAATTTCCAGTCTCTATCTCAGACCGTTTTGAAGTTTAGAGCCAAAATCATTTCAGCAAAAAATAATATCTATCAAAAATGAAATAGATGACTAGAAGGTAATATCAGTAATTGTTATATCACACCACCACAAGTCTATATAGCAGATTACAAACTTATTGCTACTCTTAGCATTTATCTTTAGAATCTGGAATGAGTTTATATATGATATGTCATAATAAAAGGCATTTTTGTTGTTCTGTTAAGCCTATCAAAATACGTTATTAACTGCAAGAAGCGGCATCGTGGTTAAAGCAATTAAATCGTTAATTTTTGCAGAGAATGGCCATCATATATATTGCAGTTTTGAATTCTAGAAAGAGATAGAACTTATAAAAATACATATAGTTAACACTCTTACATTTCGTTAACTTCAACCTTTAATACACGCCCGTTGAACGTGCTAGCGTTTTAGATGTCTTGGAAAAGTAATTTTAAAAAGTTTACCATTTAAGACATTTCCCCTAACGAATAATGCGAAGATTTCTATCAGTAAATATACCACAACGCCAGTTTTGTAAAATTCGAATAAAAATCTGTATACCTATATACAACAACAACAACAAAGCCTTTATTTAGGGCCTCTCGCCCTATACAGGATTCGCCAGTTCACAAGGGATGGGGAGAACACTGTGTGGCCTTTTTCCCGGGATGTAATCCTGTGGAATCCAAATATCGCCACCGCTATATACCTATTCTTTGATATTTCATTAATTAGTACCGGAAATGAAGGACAAAGTTGCCCCGTTTTATCATTGAGCTTTCGTCTTTCCTCAGACAGAGCAGCACAATCAAATAAGTAGTGCAACATCTCTCCATGTATTCCTATATACATATATCATGGTTTATGATTATGGCCCTCATCAGTACAAGAGGGGCATCTTTGATTTCATAATACAGTATTCTTTGAAGGGAGTTATGAAATCGGCTGAATTTGCCCTAAAATGGTTTATAAAACCATTGATACTTTTTTTGTAATTTACACATTTAAAATTTGCAGGAAAATAATTATCGCAGGTTGAAATTTAATAAACTTTTTCACAACTTTATTTCCCGACATTAGTTAAATCTTTTATCTTGAAATATGTAACAGTGGGTCGCCGAAACAACAGGAAAATAAAGATGAATGTGTCCCTCTATCTTATTTTATTTTTTTTACATTTGTGTTATGTCGAGGCTACAAAATCTTTAACTTATTTTTTAATAAGCTCTATACACCATAATTTGAACCTATTCTCAAATTAAACTAAAACAAAAGTTGTAATATCTGCTGCATCATAACACATGGTAATATCAAGTTTTATCATTTCTCTTCCTCATATTAGAAACGGTCTTTGAGGTCGCTAGTTTGTATATGTATTTCTCGAAGATATATAAGAATATAAAAGTAAGTTTTTTTTATTACTGCCTTCACGAAATCTGTTAATGCAGACCTTCATCAAGTTCTGATGTCATTATGTGTTGTGCTGATATCAATACAAGGATAAACATTACAATTTTATTTAGGTATCGCTTGGCTGAAGAAACTAGAAAACTTGAACAACTTGAGCCATTTTGCAAAAAAATGGGGGAAATTAAATTCTATTTTATTATCTTCAATTCAAAAATTTTGAACTAATACATACGTTTTTGTACTAAAACTGTTTTGTACTGATACCATCAAATACAATTTTACGTTTTTAGCGTTAAATGCAGTTTTAAACTATCTCTTTCTGATACCAAATTGGATACTATGATGAACATAATTGAAAAAGGCCCAACTTTTAACAAGCTTTGCAAACTGAATTTTTTAGGTTTTTCATGCATACAAAATTCTTTCCAAGTAGTTTACAATGCTATCAGGAGTTTATGAACAAACAACCTCTATTCTTTCGAAAGCTAGGCTCGTGGTCAATATTGAATTTACAGCGGTATGCAACTAACAAGACATAATTGTATGATCATCGACAATTTACGCTTTAAGTAGGCCGCCACGTGGATAGACAAGGAGATAGCATAGTTTCACTTTGCACTAAAGGATGCAAAAACCTCCTATAACTATTTGCACTCACTGATGTGGGTCATAGTGGAACTTGTTTCAGTCTTCTCATCAGTTCTTGGAAATTATACACATAGAGCTTTTTCAATACTTTTTTAAAGTTCAAGAAGAACTCATTTCTGTATGATCCTATACATTATAGGATGTACTGTGGTAAGGTAGAGTGTGTGAAGGTAGAGTGTGTGAGGAATTTGATTTAGATTTGGTAGGTTTTCTCATCCACCTCAAATATCAAGGTTTTTCATGTGGCCTCTTTTAAACCTTGTAATCCTGATCTAGAGGAAGGGTGAGCAGTCTATATAGGACACCCTAGAAGCAGATGGCCACCTAGACCTTTCGGTCCACAAGCCGGCATGCGAAGCATGCCCCCTTCGCTGCTATCCTGTTCAACTCATAAGCCAAGTAACGGTATCCAAACTAGTGCTTGGACATAGTCTATATAAGACAGAATCAAAATATACTGAAAAGAGAAAAGAATTCGGATATATAAAAAAAGTGGAATATGTCCCTTCGGTATATAAAAATGGAAACCCTCGCTGATAAAGGAAAACAAAGAGAAGGCGTGTTATCCTACCAAGTAGGATTGGGGGAGTAGGATGCAATCATTTATTGTTTCCATTGGTAGAGATAGCCATGGTGTAATCTAAGATTGGCGACAGAGTTCTATGATTTTAGAAATAGATAAACTCGCTTTATTTTTTTCCAAGACAAATCTATATTAATAAAATGGAAATTTCATAAGTGTTGTTCGCTAAAAACTTTCGTTACAATGCATCAATTTCGACCAAATTTTCAACATTTATATAAAACGAGATGGAGCAGGTTTTGCTTAACATCAAAATATATTTCCTAATATTAACATGCGTAACTTCGCTGTTATCGATTAAATACAAAAAAATCAACAGAGTTAATTTTTTTTACATACTAGCTAATAATCTCAATCTAAAAAAATATTCAAAACAAGCAATTTTAAGATAACACCATATGTAAAACAGTCGGCCAAGAAAACAACAACGATATTACATCTTTCTCACATATTCACACACAATCTTGATTAATAATTAAAACTAATCTTTAACATTGTTTATTATACTTCATAATATATAATATTCGTTAGGCAAACTTTCACTCGGATAAAACCCGGGCGAAGCCGGGTACACATCCGCTAGTATTCTTAATATAATAATAAAATAAATTTATTGTTTTACAAATAACATAGGACTGAGTTTTTATATAAACTTTTGCCTAAGGCCATACCACGTTGAAAACACCGGTTCTCGTCCGATCACCGAAGTTAAGTAATGTCGGGCCCGGTCAGTACTTGGGAGGGTGACCATCTGGGAACACCGGGTGCTGTAGGCTTATTTTTTTGGCTCAAAAATCATTTTATTTTGGTTTAACAGCCCCATTAATAAATATGTTTCCGATTTTTTTTTATAGAAAGAAGTGAGCTGGACTCCCCGGGTAGTTGGCGTTCTGCGCTCCAGGAACCAGGGTTATAGAAGAAAGTCGACTCTTTTTGGTGTTCAGGGTATCTCAAATCTTTGCTAAGTTCTTTCGTTCAGAATTCTTAATACCATTACAGAAGAATGCGTTTGTCTTTTAGACTTAAAAATACTATTTTTTATTATCTTTGATATTTGGATAAGCACACAAACAGGACGTCAATCTATTTTTCAAGGCTTCTTCTCTATAACACAAGACTGCTTGGAATATAGATTTGCATATATTTTCCTAAAAAGGGGAAGAATAAATAGATGCGATTTTTCAAGGAGTTGTTTGATGATACTGTTTTAGTGAAGGGTGTAAAACGTTAAGAAAGGTTTATATTTTAAACCATTTTATTAACATCTCTTTAAAGTTTCATTGAGATAGGTCACAAATAGTATGGAAACTTATTTATAACACATTCACATTTAATTAAAAAGGCATATATTGGATCAAAATATAATTTATTTACCAATATTTCAGTTGGCTGAACGCCAACCTTTTTCAAGGTATTATAACATATTAATGTGTGTCGCAACAAACTCAGTGCCTTGGCGTTATGTGGCGCTGAGTTTGTTGTTGACACACATATTGATATGTTATAATACCTTGGTTGGCGTTAAGCCAACTGAAATATTGGTAAATAAATTATATTTTGATCCAATATATGCCTTTTTAATTAAAGATCTATTTATGGATTGCTTTACTTTCAAAACACATACATATTTTTCTTTGTTTGTTTGTTTATAAAGATGCCAGCAGAGGTCATGCCGTTTGTGAGGCCTTGAAGATTTCTGCCTTGATGCATTTTTTTTAGAAACTGACAAGCTTAGTTTGGAAATTAAAAAATCTCGGAATGCGGCAGTTTGGAATCTTTAGTATTAGAACAAGGCTTCTTTTACCTTGGAAGTACAATGTAAGGTTATCCCAAAAGTTCGTAAACACTTGCAAAAAATTGAAATGCCAATATTATTCGCCGTTAGTATATTGTATTTGCATTATGTATAAAGAAATTGTATTATGTATTCGCCGTAACAATATTATTCACCAAGTAATAAGAAAAAAACAATGTTTTAAGAAAAACACGAACTTCTGGGACAACCTTATAAATCGCGTTTTCTTTCAATACCTTTACATAGTCTGTCTGGACGTAACTATGGCCAGTTAGAATATTCATTGAAATGAATCCATGCATATTGTTGTATCTTCACGAATCTATTCATCTACAATCTGACAAGAAGGGATTGTATTATAATCAAAATCTAAGTGATAAGATCACCTTAATTCTGTGTACTCTGAATATCAAATAGAACATTGGATATTCATCATACTTATCCTTACGTATATCGTGCCAGGTCACATCTTTTATAAAATGACTAAACATCTATTACTCATGAATGATATCAGAATTAATCACTTTACAAAATCACTTTATTAGGTACCGCTCAACAAGAGCAATCTAGTTTATGATATTTGCAACAATGAATAATATGTGAAGGTTATTCACATATTAAATAAAATTCTAACGCGGGATTCGATCCCGGTTCATGGCTGTCGGGAATCGAGGGTATTACCCACTTGTCCAAAAATATGGAAGGCTTCACAATTTTGCGTGTCATTCTTGCGCAGGGGCCATGCTAACCTTCTCTGTATCGTTCCTATTGTAGTATATGTACCGCCGAACAAGCGAGTACGATTAATCACTTATTTATAATACATGTTCAATCCTGCTTTTTTATAATTAAACAAAGTCAACAAGCAATCCAGGGCTAGGTTTCTTTAACTATTTTTATTTCTCTAGTTTTCAGGCCAAAATGGCCTTCAACAGGAGAACTATAACATCCAGCTAACACGCACACTATACATGTATAAAACTTTACAAGAAACTCCACACCTCACGATTTTGTACTTTTATAAAAGTATTATCCGTTTCCGAAATATAAAAATGTACATACCAGACCGCTTCTTAGAACTTTAATAATATATTGGACGATTCTACTTATATATGCTACACAAATATTATGTAAAGATAGAGGCTACCTGGCCGGCATTCATATTTATATGAAAAATAAACACTTCGGCCAGTTATAACTAAAGCAGATAAAGGAGGTAAGACAGTCGTGATGAAGAGAGAGGATTATAACCATAAAATCACGAACCTCCTCAACGATAACAACACATATGAATAAATTCGATGAGACCCTACTAAAAAGATAAAGCTTAAAATATCTAAACTTATCAGAAGCATGAAATCTAAGGCCTTGGACTCCAACTGGCCGAAGTGTCTATTTTTTATATAAACAAATATTCTGATTATATATATAATTTGTTAGATTAAATTGGCGTTAGGAGGGTTCACCACTGATGAATCAAGCCATTCTAATATATATTTTAATCGCAGTAAGGATAGTAAAAGTTTGTTTTATGTCTAAAAGAAACATTCGTGTTTTAATGCTTTCATTTCTCATATATATGGAAAAAATATATAGAAAAAATAATAATAAAAGGGTCAGGTGTTGATATTAAAAATAATGAAGGCATATCCTGACCAGGAGCACATGTGCTTTTTAGATGGCAGAGCGCCATCTAGTGGAACAGAAATCAACTAAACATTGATTTAACCTGTTCCCTGATATTTGGCCAACCCAATTTCTTGATAAATCAATGTTTAGTTGATTTCTGTTCCAATAGATGGCGCTCTGCCATCTAAAAAGCACATGTGCTCCTGGTCAGTATATGCCTTCATTATTTTAAATATAAATATAATATAAAAAATATTGAGATTTTCTATTGTTGATTTTTGATCATCTTGAGGATTATGCTATGACAATGCAGTCGTGGTTAAAATCTTTAAATTATATACTAAAAATAGTCTTGATCAGTAATTTCTTTAATTGAACTAAAGGAATATATATATATAAAAAAAAACATAATTTGATAAAAGTACTTCCTGGCTTAAGGCGTAAGAATTAAAAAATGAAAAACTTATTTACATAATGTACAAAAGGTTTGAGCCGGCCATCGGGAAACGGAAATATCTTTATTAACGGGGCTGCTAACCAAAATGAATGATTTTTGAGCCCCGGCCATCGGGAAACAACAACAATGTTTTTTTTATAGGGGAAGCGTGACCTCTGGCGGTCGATTTAGCAGAGTATTTGAATCTATGAAATATAATTTTAAATAAAATAAAATTTTAATCTCTATATATATAAAAGTCAATTTCTGTCTGTCTGTTTCGCGATAAACTCAAAAACTACTGAACCAATTGGTACCAAATTTTGCATGTCGCTTTTTATAAACCTGAGGAAAATTTTCGGCTGCATTTTGATTAGTATTTTTGGCTATTTCTTTTTTTCATTTGAAGAACTTTTTTTTACGCGGACTAATCCGGAATGGAATGAATACCTAAATATGGCCATTTTTCATAAGCATCGGTGGTTCAGTGGTAGAATGCTCGCCTGCCACGCCTGCGGCCCGGGTTCGATTCCCGGCCGATGCATTTTCTTTTTTTTTACAATTTTTAAAACTCATTTATATTTTATACAAGAATGACATCCACGGCACCAATTTATAATTGTAACGAATAGTATTTGAATAAAAGAATTTAATCAGGTAAACCCCGGGCGTTGCCCGGGTCATTCGGCTAGTATAACATAAAGATGGCACGTTATGGCCTTATAATTAAAAGATTAGAAGAGTAAAGTTAGAGCGCCATGTTCTTGGTCCCCAGGAAAGAATTCAGGAAGAGTTTCTATTTCCATCCATCTCCAGTTTCTCTCTATCAGGTTTCCATTACAACTGCTAGTTTACAGTAACAACCGAGTAAGTCAATCTCCAACGTTATTTAACCTTAAACTGAGATATATATAACGGGTATCTTTATTTGAATATCAATTTTACAAGATTTCAGACATGTCTCAGAATGTAGGTTTAGAAGCCATTTTTATTCTTATTTTTGTTTGATAATAATACATTTTTGTGTGCTCTATGGTCACAATTTAATAAAAATATTTGGTAATTATATAATGCTAGGAGGGTAGCTGGGATAATTAAAAGTTCCCAAGAATATTTTGAAAAGCCTGAAAGATGAGGATTTTCAGAGGTGTTTTGATATCTGGAAAAAAAAAGATGGAACAAGTGTATAGATAGTGACTGTCATTATTTTGAGAAATTTTAAGTAAAACTTTATTATACTTTTGTATTTCTTTAAATATTTAGCATTCCTGGAAATTATTGATCACACTATGTATATGGATTTAGCTTGCACAATTCTTATCACATCCATTTTAAAATTTTCATCAATATTTTAGCCATAGAATTGGACTAACCACTTTACCAGCGAAACAATTCTTTCTTAAATTTTGTGTTTTCTTGAATATTTTGTGGATCTCATGAAATCAGATCCTGCAATGGACTAACGAAGTCTCCAGGTGAGCGTTCTGATTTTGCCAAAGCTAGTATTGTGGCTTTGTCATCACGCCGAATCCGTTATATTACAAAGACAGTCGATTGTCAATTAATTTATTTCCAAAGCGCTATATCCCGCAAGGGATACTTGCGCCAAACAAGGAGAAAAGTTTATTTACACAAGTTATTTACATTATTCAACGCATGGAAACACTAGAGATCCAGATTTTGTAGAAAGTTTAGAATGTATTTACAAAATGAATTAAACTTTAGATATGATTTTTTATCGGAAATCAAATCGTTAAGTACACAAACAACTAGTTCATTCTTCATTCTATAATCTTGAAATGCTGGGCAATCGATCAGTAGATGTCTTGAGGTTTGTTCCTCAATACCACAAAAGCAACTTGAATCCTCCACTGCCTTTATTCTATAAAAAAAAAACTTTTGAAATATCCGTGGTTTGTAACAAATTGTGTATTATAAAAATTTGGACGAAAGTATTTAGGGATTTCTTGGGGAAAAAAGCTTAACAAAGACAGTCGATAGATTGCGCTTAGTTTTTGACTCTCATTTGGTAATTTTGATCAATCTATGGGTATGAGAGACATATCGCCAAAAACATCAAGGACTTTATTATTTATTGATAAGAACTGGATACCGTCTGAATGTCCGGATGGCCACCTCAGCAGCAGAGCAGTGAGAGATGGCGACGTACTATCGACATCTTATCAAACAGATAGTAATCACATTGTCCTCCTTCAACAATACATGTAGTTGTTGCCTCTTGTTTTGTAAGTCACATCTCTAGCTAATACAGTAGAATCTCCATTAGAGGACACCCACGCTAGAAGACACTTCTCTACAAAGGACACTTTTCATTTTTCAAAATTATCATTTTTACTATTTAGAAACTCTCCGGTAAGAGGACACCTCTCTACAAAGGACGCATTTCATTTTTCAAAATTATCATTTTTACTATTTAGAAACTCTCCGGTAAGAGGACATATCTCTACAAAGGACACTTTTCATTTTTCAAAATTATCATTTTTACTATTTAGCAACTCTCCGGTAAGAGGACACCTCTCTACAAAGGACACATTTCATTTTTCAAAATTATCATTTTTACTATTTAGAAACTCTCCGGTAAGAGGACACCTCTCTACAAAGGACGCATTTCATTTTTCAAAATGATCATTTTTACTAATTAGAAACTCTCCGGTAAGAGGACACCTCTCTACAAAGAGGTTTTTATTACATTTTTAACATTTTTAATCCATATTAAAAATCAATGTTTTCTAATATCCTTTTTTTTGTAAAATGATATATATGTAAATTTCAACAACTACTTTCTATTCATCATGTTTGAATATTTTATTAATGTATTGAATGAGTTTTTGTTTACGTTCCACGACTTTGTTTCAATTCAGATAGTTTCGTATTTATTTTTAGTTTTATTGTGAGCCTTCGGTCTCCATGCTCTTTCTCAATCTCTAGTTAAACTAAATTCCATTGTCTGTGTTGTTGAGTTTGTTTCGAACGATCTCCACTTGTGTTTCAGCAAGAAAGCAGCCAATCAGGATGCAGTCTCCTCCATACAACTCGTACCAACAAGGGGGGCCATATGTGTAATGTATTTTTAATTTGAATAGCTTTCCGATATTCCATATTGCCTTCGCTTTTGTCTTTTTTTTTTTTCATTGTGAATTTTATGTTTGTTGTCGCCTTCCTTATATAATTTTCTTTTCAATACTTTCTTATCATTTTCTTCTTTTTTTTCCATTGTGAATTTTATGTTTGTTGTCGCTTCCTTATATAATTTTCTTTTGAATACTTTCTTATAATTTCTTCGTTCTTTGTCTTCCCCCTTTTTGAAATTTTGTTTTGGTTGTAGATAGTTTTTATAACTACTATGATTTTTTAAAAAATGTTATCTTTAAAAGGCACATCTTGATGGAGAATAATTCGAGGTTCTAAAGACTTTTCTATAATGAAGAATTCCCAAATCATCAAGTCTGAATATCTCGTTTATTTCTTAATATGTATACAATTTATAAAACTGGGACATCTAAAATATACAAATAAACCAAATATATACTCATGGACAAAATTTAAGGAAGTGGAAATTCGGTCGTCTATTTTTTTTTTAAGGAGACAGAGGCAATTTTGTTTACTCTTGGTTATATCGTGTCTTCAATAAAGATCACTGTGTATCAAATATCATTCATAGTTATTGTTTAATTCCGATATACATGGTAAAACTTCTTTATGGTTTTGTCCATGAGTGTATGTGGAATTTGTATCTTCTATGTTACAAGAAAATCCCTATCAGGTTCGGTTACCTTTCTTAGAAACATTTTTACATATCTACCAGGGGTCGAGTGGTAAATACCTTTGATATCTGACAGAGACGGCCCAGGATCGAATCCTGCATTGTGTACTTTTTTCTTAGTGTACAAGTGTACATCAATCTTTGGTTCAAATCACATTAATAGGTACCGCTCAGCAAGAGCAACCTAGTTCATGATAATTGAAACAATGAATAATATGTGAAGGTTATTCACATATTAAACAATTTTTAACGCGGAATTCAATCCCGGTTCATGACTGTCGGGAATCGAGCGTGATACATCAATCGTATCAATTAATTTAAATCTCCCGGATATTAATTAAATAATTAAAAAGGTTTCTGAAGATGATTTTCTTTTTATTTTATTTAAGCAGTTTCAAATTAAGGGCATTTCTGCCCTTCCACAAGAGAACATAAATTTAACTTTTTCCTTAATACAAAATTTCTCCAATAGCCCCTGATTCTTCCAAAAATCTAATCCCAACAGTGAGTGCAAGTAATTAAACAGGGATCTGTCATATTTGTAAGTGCAAAAGTCTAACTGCTTTCTACATGTACACACTTGTGATGAACTTATAGTAAAAGAAGTCGCTAACTATTACCCACGATGATTATCATTGCCTGTACCACGTGTACTAGGATTAATAAAAAAAACCAAAAACTTAGCTCCTAAATACACATAGCACAGACCATGATAACCATTGTGGGTAGTTAGCGATTGTATTTTACTGTAAAGTAAATGTCTACACATATAGGAAACAACCATGGCACCAGAACCCCGTTATGGTTACTAACACTCACTTGTGGGATTGGATTTTTGCAAGAAAATCAGAAGTCATTGGTGCACTTTGTTTAGCTTAAGAAAAAAGTGTCTAATGTTTGCAAGATCCTGGTTGTTGAAATTCGGTAGTTGGTACTATTTCACCCACTACCATCAATCATCTTTGTAAAAAATTTGAAAAATGAAGACTTGACATACTTCAAACCTCCATGGAGAGACCATTCTCCTCATTACAGATCGGAAGTATCCGTGTATTTTAGGCGGTCTTTAACGGCGAGATCTACTTCTACAGTTTAGATATGGCCGACAGAAAGACCAGCTGTAGGCAGAGTGTATCTCAGACAGATAGGCCCCGATATCTACCTCCGCGAATCCACCCGTAAGTAAGCCGTGCCTCATGGGACATTTCGACTGTGAGCTTGTCTCATTTAAACCTCCACAGAATGATTAGATTTAAGGTGTAGTAAATTACCCGTATTATATATATATACAGTAGAACATCCATGAGAGGAAACTCACGCTAGAGGATACCTCTCTATAAGGGACAGTTTTCATTGTCAAAATTACCATTTTTACTATTTAGCAACTCTCCGGTAAGAGGACACGTCTCCCTAAAGGACACTTTGACTATGCAATTAGGTGTTGTCCTTTACAGAGAGGTTCTACAGTAATTATAATGAAATAACTTTTCACAAATAATAAGATAGATACTCATTGTAAAAACATATTGCTGTGTTGCTGTTTCGATCAATATTATTTATAGAGTTAAACCTGTCTATAGCGCCCCTTCTTGGGACTCACCAAAATAGGGTGCTATAGACAGGTCACTTTTAATGTAAAATGTTTACATTTTAATGTTTAAAATCGGGCGCTATAGAGAGGAAGGCGCTATTTAGAGGGGGCGCTATAGACAGGTTTAACTGTATAGTTAGTTAACCCAGCAGGTTCCACGTACAGAAGTCACCAACTACCCGGGCTGTGACCTTCTTGGTTTTATTTACAATGTCAGTGGAAGTCCATTATATTTAGTTAGTTAACCCAGTAGGTTCCTGGAGCCACGTACAGAAGTCACCAACTACCCGGGCTGTGACCTTCTTGGTTTTATTTACAATGTCAGTGGAAGTCCATTATATTTAGTTAGTTAACCCAGCAGGTTCCACGTACAGAAGTCACCAACTACCCGGGCTGTGACCTTCTTGGTTTTATTTACAATGTCACTGGAAGTCCATTATATTTAGTTAGTTAACCCAGTAGGTTCCTGGAGCCACGTACAGAAGTCACCAACTACCCGGGCTGTGACCTTCTTGGTTTTATTTACAATGTCAGTGGAAGTCCATTATATTTAGTTAGTTAACCCAGCAGGTTCCACGTACAGAAGTCACCAACTACCCGGGCTGTGACCTTCTTGGTTTTATTTACAATGTCAGTGGAAGTCCATTATATTTAGTTAGTTAACCCAGTAGGTTCCTGGAGCCACGTACAGAAGTCACCAACTACCCGGGCTGTGACCTTCTTGGTTTTATTTACAATGTCAGTGGAAGTCCATTATATTTAGTTAGTTAACCCAGCAGGTTCCACGTACAGAAGTCACCAACTACCCGGGACCTGTCTTCTTGGTTTTATTTACAATGCCAGTGGAATCCCGATTTAATACGAACACAATATCGCTGCTATAGCTTCCTATTTATAAATATATAAAACTTAACAATATTTCTGTGCGAGGCTCCCATGAGAAACCTAGTTAAAATCGAATTCTCCTGAAGGTAATCTCTCATTAGAGACTCTGTCTCGGTTGAAAGACTCCTCATAGTGATCCCTGACATTATTAGAGACCACCACTTCCAGAAGAGACCGGTTTTAAACAGGTTTTCAGACTATGATCCCTCTCAATGGGAAACTCTCAGAATATATTGTTTTAATTAAGGTTTATATTGTAAGATTATAAACTCAGCTTCTTCTATAGAACCTGTTTATTTCGCTAGCTTTCGAACGACATCGTTCTTCAACGGGCGTAAAGACAAGGTGTGATGTGTGCAATTATATCGACGTACATTGAGGGCCAATACTTGGCTCTCTTACATCTTACAATATAGAGACAAAGGACGCCTCTCCCGTCAAAATATACGTCAAAATCAGACGTCATCTATTGACCGTCGCCGCAACTAGCGGGCTCGGGTCGTTGACAAAGCCACAACACCAGCTTTGGCAAATTGAAAAGCGTCCACCTAGAGACCATGGTTTCAGGCTAATGGCCCTAGTCAGCCTAGGGCGGACTTTATTCCATTAGATCCACACGGGATCTAATGGAATCTTAACAATCTGACAAAGAGGCAGATAGATGGTCAATAGATGGCGTCTAGTTTTGACGTCTATTTTGACGGGAGAGGCGACCTTTGTCTCTTTAGATCAATATCCTCCCGGCAAAATTTCCATCTATATCTTACAATAAAGTTATGGCAATCGAAAGTTGATGTCTACAATTAAAGTTGATATTTTTAAATATAGAAATAATGGAGAAATAATCAATTTTGTCCATCTTAAATAGAACTGCAAAAAAGCTTAAACGATTACACAAAATATTTATAATAAAATACCTTTAATGGAAATGCCTTTCTGACGTCAAATATAAATTTGAATTGAAGATATTTTTATTGAACTTCTTCAAATGTTAACCGGTGAAATCAAATACTTTCCACTTTATTAAAGATCTGTTTGATAAAAAAGACCTTTTTTTTATTGAGCGACTGGAGCTGTGTTAATGATGGCTAGCGTCATCTATCAGGATTTTATCTAAATGTTAATTCTATTTAAATACTGACAATGGCATCGTTTTATGATATAAGATCCAAATACGAACGAATCCTTGTGTGGAGGAGGACTCTCTCAAGGTGGGGAAGTCTTCCTTGCTGAAGACATTTGTACACAACTATATATATATTCCCCTACACTTTATATGCTCTTTTACTCTTTTATTTTTCCACCTTTGTAAAATTTGATTAAAAGTATCAATAAAACAGTTTAAATTGTCCAAAATACGAACGAACGAATAAAGACGAATAATAAAAAAAATTAAATAAGAAACGAATTTTGAGCTAATGGTTCTCAAGTTAAAGGACGGAAAGAAATGTCCAGGAAGTTGATTTTGTTCGATAAAACGATGGATCGGTTTGTATTACAACACTTCCTGTTGCGGAAATCCTCTGCTCTGACTGACAGCTAGCTGTGTCTTGGCAGGATGAACAACCAACAGTACCCCCCTCCTCCTTATAACCCCGGTAAGTCACCCTTCCCATTGTTGGAAATCACCCTTCTTCCCAATGTTGTAAATTACTCTCACCGTTGTTGGGAGTCACACTTTCCATTGTTGGAAGTCACCCATCTCATTATTGTAAATTACTATTTTTATTGCTATAAGTTATGTACTAGTCCCATTGTTGCAAGTCGCTATTCTCATTGTTGCAAGTCGCTATTCTCATTGTTAAAAGCCATACTTACCATTGTTGCAAGTCGCTATTCTCATTGTTGTAAGTTGCTATTTTCATTGTTGTGTAAGTCACTAACTATTCTCATTATTGAAGCCATACTTACAATTGTTGCAAGTCGCTATTTCTCATTGTTATCCCTCTTCCCATTGTTGTAAGTCACTATTTCATTGGTGTAACTCACTGTTCCCGATCTCTTTCAAGTAACACAAAATGTTCCACCATACACATACTGTACAGTGATGATGATAAATCGAAAATTTCTACTGTATTCATAGATAATACACTTTATATAGACATTTCTACAGTGTTTTCCTACCCTCTCCAAATAACATGAGAGAGAACACCTATAACCTATATGTGTATATCAAAGTTACATATAATACCTCTATATTTGCATATTTCCTATATTGACTTTGTAAATTTATTTCTCCCTTTTTTCATCCCACTCATTTGCTGTAACTCTCAGGAGAATATGTAGATAAGACTGAAGTCTAAAGACTATAAGTTTTAATAAAGGTATTGATTGATTATAGAATTCCTGTATAAATACTATTTTTCTATTCATGATAAAATTGTGAAAAAGTTTTAAAAGTACAAAATATTTTATGACAATAAGTTTCTTTTCATTTAAAAAACGCTAGCTTTCAAGCGATAATCGCTCTTCAACGGGCTTAATATAGTCGATGTTTTTTATTAAGCCCGTTGAAGAGCGATTATCGCTTGAAAGCTAGCGTTTTTTTAATGAAAAGAAACTTATTGTCATAAAATATTTTGTACTTTTAAATACTATTTTTTATTCACTAAACAGAGGCTATTTCACTAAAGCAAATCACAAGTATGATTCGTGAACTGCTTGAAAAAAAAAAGGGGGGGGGGGGGGGGGGGAACATTCAGTTTCTTGAAATATCTCGTTTGGGATAAATAAACTTTTTTTATTCGATAAAATTCAAAATGGTCTCCTTATTATTGATCATACAATAGCAAGGGTCTATATATTGTGGCGAAGATATATTCTATTATTTAATTTTTAATATTATTCAATGAAAATATTCAACAGATTATAAAAATCTACGATGTTGTCACCAGCCCCGGGCACCATGCCCTACCCTGCCCCACCCACCGTGGTGGTCGCCCAGCAGCCCCAGCCCAACATCATCGTGGTGGGAGGGTGCCCAAACTGCCATGTGAGTACCGCTCAGCTGTTAGATCGACCTTTCTGCACGGAAGTTTTTTTAACCAATCCTCGGATATTTTTACCTATATCTACTCAAAGAAACTATTTTGCAAATTTATTTACAACTTTCTTTTGAAATGGAAAAGGGAGAGGGAAACTTAGAAGGAAAAGAATTGCGATGCTTGCTTTGTTGTTTGTTTTTCTCTTCGGACAATTTTCTTTGGTTAATTATGTAAAATAATGAATTGAACAGGATTGTATATAGCCGATTTGTTATGATGTAGAGAGAGGTATCGACGCAAATATCCCTGAGTTTGGGATATCGCGTTTCATGATGTTAATAAAATTGTTAATTGTTAATACTCAAAGAAACTAATATAAATACAGTAGAATCTCTCTTTAAAGGACAATACTTAGCGAGTGCAAGTAATCAAACGGGGCTCTGGCACATTTGTAAGTGCAAAATCGAACTGCTTTTCACATGTGTAGACATGTGGTGTACTTACAGTAAAAGCAGTCGCCTACTTCTCTACTTCTACCTACCATGATTATCATGGCCTGTACCACGTGTACTAGAGATTAAAAAAAAACACTTAGTTACATAGTAAAGCGTTCTTTAAGAATAGTATTCTCTTACCCGAGAGCAGCTACAAGGTTGACCCAAAAGTTCGTAAACACTTGCAAAAAATTGAAATACCAATATTATTCGCAGTTATTATGTATAATGTCTTTGTATTATGTATAAAGTAATTGTATTATGTATTATTATGTATTCGCCTTAATAATATTATTCACCAAGTAATAAGAAAAACAATATTTTAAGAAAAAGACGAACTTTTGAAACAACCTTATAATTGGGGAAAAGATAAATTTACTGATGAAAACTGTCTTTTGTAGAGAGGTATCCCCTAGCGGGAGTGTCCTCTCATGGAGATATTGTACTGTATATACATAATAATATATTTATATTTAGGATATTCTTTTACGTTAAATCTATTATTTAAGGATTTAGGGATTTTCAAAAAAGATATAACAATTTTAACTTGTGTAATAGTTCTTCCCTCTAGTAAGCCCTCCCAATAGTTCTCATCAACAATTCAGAAATATTTTAGGGAAGTTTGTTTGACACACGCGAATATAAAATAATATTAAAAAAGTAGAACAAAAATGATTTCAAAGGACACATATCACATCTATCTTTCTATGCTTTATAAATTCGACTTAAGATTTGGTGGAATTGATGTGGGACTCTCTCAATGATATATTTTAATAATACAATAATAGATAGATACACTCATACCTCGCTTTGCGTCGGGGTTACGTTCCAAAAAAACACGAAGCAAATTGAAACGAAGCAAAGTGAAAATATGTGAAGGCGCAATCAAAAACAAAGGTGTTACCATATTTTAGGAAACAAAATTGAAGACTCGAATCCAAAACAACGTAACTTCGAAAATCTAACGACGCACAGTGAAAATAAGTAAAAATTAAGCAGCGACGCAACTTCGAAAAAAAAACGCAAAACGAAACGACGCAAAGCGAGGTATTGATGTATAAAACTACCTAATATAACAACACAAGGTAAGATAATACCAAATTAAAATGAATAGAGTGTGACGTTTTTCGGTAACAGCGTTGTCACCTTACTATAATCCAAATTGTATACACCTAATTATACCTAATAACAATTTAAAAGGCCGAGAAAACGAGAATGAAATTTTAAAAAAGGTAATGTACTAACATTGTACGATGGTTTAATGCCAAAATAGAAAGATATAAAGATTCCTTAGATAATAAAAAGGTATATATTGGATTTAATAAAAGATTTATTTTGCCAATATTTCGGCTGGCTGAACGCCAAACCTTTATCGAGGCATTACATTTTTGTATACACAAACTCAGCGCCGCATAGGCATTATAACACTATGCGGCGCTGAGTTTGTGTATACAAAAATGTAATGCCTCGATAAAGGTTGGCGTTCAGCCAGCCGAAATATTGGCAAAATAAATCTTTTATTAAATCCAATATATACCTTTTTATTATCTAATGAATTAAATGAATTTAATCTGATGCTGCACATGACTGGTACAGAGAAGGAGGGACAAGCACAGGTTCTGTCCTCCCAAGAGAACAACAGTCTTTGATTTCCAGACTTAAGTCTGGTCATCTACGGACAATGACTTCCCAGAATGGTTGCAAGGTTTTCCCACTATGTACTAAGTGCAATTCTCAGCCTGCAACCCCAAGACATATTATTGATTGTATTGACTCATCCATTGATGAGCTCTACTCTTCCCCGGCAGACACCATCAAAAATCTTAAGCTTTACAAGCTTGATACCTTAGTGTGATTGAGTGGCGATAAGAAAGAAGAAGAGGATTGCTCTATTTTCAAAATAAAGATTCCTATGTATCAGACATGATAACATGTATTTCCACCACATCCAGATAATATCCCAGGAAGGTTTCACTATGAAAGGCCAATACTGTGTGCATGTTTGAGATTTCAGCAATCGCGAGAATTACCATTAATGATGTAAATTTCACACAACTTGCTCTATATTTCACAAGATACATAAATGTCTTTATTAAGACATATAGTCGTATACATTGATTTACTATGGAAAGTCTGTTAATGAAAATAATAAAAAATGTGTAAAATCTAATCACATTTAATAGTTATAAGACAATCTATATAACATATGTCATAATATATACTCTTCCAGGAATAATAAAATCAACCTACAGACAACCCAGACAGAGACGGGAGGATAAGGACCGGTCTCTTTAGACACCAGCGACATTCCAAGAGGCGACAAATGGGGTCCGTTTCTCTCTCTTCTGGTTGTCTTGGGCCCTCTTTCAAATTCTGATGTCCTTATTTCTCTTCCCCACCACATATTATCACATATATATATACAGAAAAATAATCAAGTTCATAAATAGATTAGTCTGGGTAAATCCGAGGGAAAATAAATTTAGTTTACATGGATTTACTACGGAGTCTGCAAATTAAAAAAGTGAAAGCAAATCACATTTAATGGTTATAATGAAATTTATATATACAGGAAAACTTAATTAAGACAATCAAACTCATAAATACTCATAGGTTAGTCTAGGTAGATTAGAGGAAAAGAAATTTATTATTACATGGGTTTATCACAGAGTCTGCAAATGAAAAGAATAAAAAAATTAATGGTAATAATAACATTTATATACAGGTAAAAACCTATAATTAAGACAATCAAGCTCATAAATATATTAGTCCAGGTAAATACGAAGAAAAGAAATTTCTGATACATGGATATTATTAGCGAAATATGTTGAGATAAGAATTTTATAAATAACTTACTACAAGTTTTATTTTTAACTTATGGAAAGTTTCGTTTATAGAATTCTCATTAAATTTATGTGCATATTCCCAATTGAGAGAGTGGCAACTTTCTGATGTTGATCTATGAAGACTCTTGTTAGTCTCTTTCATGATGGTGGTGTCTTGTCCATGGAGCAGATCAGATCAGTCCGTGCACCCTGATCACAATACCGTCCAACTGAGGTGTCTTGTCCATGGAGCAGATCAGATCAGTCCGTGCACCCTGATCACAATACTGGTCAACCGAGGTGTCTTGTCCATGGAGCAGATCAGATCAGTCCGTGCACCCTGATCACAATACTGGTCAACCGAGGTGTCTTGTCCATGGAGCAGATCAGATCAGTCCGTGCACCCTGATCACAATACTGGTCAACCGAGGTGTCTTGTCCATGGAGCAGATCAGATCAGTCCGTGCACCCTGATCACAATACCGTCCAACTGAGGTGGTGGTGGTGTCTTGTCCATGGAGCAGATCAGATCAGTCCGTGCACCCTGATCACAATACCGTCCAACTGAGGTGTCTTGTCCATGGAGCAGATCAGATCAGTCCATGCACCCTGATCACAATACCGTCCAACTGAGGTGTCTTGTCCATGGAGCAGATCAGATCAGTCCATGCACCCTGATCACAATACCGTCCAACTGAGGTGTCTTGTCCATGGAGCAGATCAGATCAGTCCGTGCACCCTGATCACAATACCGTCCAACTGAGGTGTCTTGTCCATGGAGCAGATCAGATCAGTCCGTGCACCCTGATCACAATACCGACCAACTGAGGTGCCGTATGGATGTTTGCCATATAGAGGGCTGCAAGGATGGCCGGGTATATATGTTCCGGAGTGAGTTGGGTGTTGTGACAGTTAGCCTCTTTCATACGTTTAAGATATCGTTCTGAGAAAGGTACATAAGGAAGGAAGGAAGGAAACGATAAGATTTCCTCGGCAAAGGGATTTGTTTTCAAGGTCCTAGAGAAAAAGAAAAAATGATTATTTCCTGGATAGACTTCTGCCCCTTATTTGTTTGTTTCTCTTTTATCTCGTGAGATTTCAACATAAGATAATGGGGTTTCCTTAGATCTCCTTATTCCTCTTCATTTATTTATTATCCTCGAGTATCTTCTAATTGTAAACTATCCTTTAATTATATATATATATGACATAAACTGGCGAAACCGCTTGGAGGGTTCACCACTGATGAGCCAGGCCCTCCCATTAAATTTTCATTGCAGTAATGGCAGTAGAAAAATGTTTAATTTTTAAAAGAATCATACGCGTCTATAATAGGAGCGGAGGAGAAGGAAAAAGAGGAAGAGATGAGGCTCTCTCTCTCTCTCACAGGGCTGCGCCTCCAGTGCCGCCTTGTTCAGCATTGCGACAGGACCACTCCTACGTCGTCTTGAGCGGGTACTCGGCCAAGGCAACGTCCTGGCCTATGCTGACGACATCAACTTACTCATACGGAATGATGAGCAATTCAAACTCGTCAAAAATATCTTCGACGAATTCCGTCTTGCATCAGGAGTACGAATAAACTACAGCAAGTGCAAAGGTCTGTGGTGTGGTGCTTGGAGAACCCGGATCGATTCCCCTCTGGACATTTGCTGGTAAACAGCCCAATTGAAGGTGCTGGGCTGTCTAGTGATTACTGGACATGGAACATCAGTCCAGGAGAACCATCTGGTCGAACTGATGGAGACGGCCGCTGCAAGATGGTCCCCCTTTGTCCGCAGCCTCTCTCTCGTTGGGAGGGCAAGAGCTGCAAACTCCCTGGTGCTCTCCTCAGTGGTACACCATCTTCACGGATACCTGCCTACCGACTCCACCATCTCTAAGCTCCAAGTCTCCACTGAGACTTGTGCGGGCGAAGGCAAGAATAATTCCGTTGATGGCCAGACCTCAGCCTGGGCATTCGCGGAAGGATCGTGGTTGATGGAATAATCCTCAACTTCGAGGAGTCCATCCGCGCCCGAGTCTGCTTCCGCTGTTGTGGCTTCGGCCACAACTCTTACCAATGCACCAGAGCTCCTAAGTGCTTCCACTGCAGTGAAGACGGCCATGAAGGCCGCGCCTGCCCATCCATTGCCGACCAGCGCACTTCCAAATGTGCCAACTGCTGTGCCAAGGGCCTCCCAGACAAGCACGAGGCGAGAGCCTCAAGCTGCACCATCTTGAAGTCTAGAGCCCTCAAGTTCTAGGCTTCCAGGACCTCCTGCCTCCTCAACTGGACTACATCCCTGCTTCTCA
This sequence comes from Cordylochernes scorpioides, assembly GCA_030710605.1. Taxonomy (NCBI): domain Eukaryota; kingdom Metazoa; phylum Arthropoda; class Arachnida; order Pseudoscorpiones; family Chernetidae; genus Cordylochernes; species Cordylochernes scorpioides. The sequence continues at coordinate 23,612,321 of CP092867.1, forward strand.
CTGCATCAAGGCGCTGTTTCCCTGACCTCTCCAGCTTCCTCCACCCCTGCGATGACACCTCCACTGCCAGATCTTAGGATCCCTTGCCACCAGTTCTAGTTCTGCAGCCATTTTGGGGCTAGAAGACCTCATTTGATAGGCCAATTAGCCCGGAATCTCAAGAAACTCGCCAGACCTCAGTCCATGCCATGGATCGTAGGCGCTGATGTCTCTTACTACCACCGAGTTGGATACGCCACCCCAAAGCGAGGAAGACGAAGATGGGCCACGTCCTGCCAAGATTCCCAAGCGTATGCCCAAGAAACAAGGCATGTCCTGTCTAGAGGTGACTCTCCTCTGGATGACAATGGCCTCAGCGACAACAGAGGAACTGGAGAGGCTAAGATCCATCGACAATTTATTATTGCATTAATTGATTGTCAATGTAGTTGTTAGGTTTATTATTATTATTATTATTATTATTATTATTGTATTTTATTAATTAATTATAATTCATATTCATAGAATTTTATTGTTACTTATCATCTTTTTTGTTTGTTTTTTCTTCTTCTGTTTTCTTTTGTGTTATAAATACAACTAAATCGCATTAAATCGTAGTGTAATTCTCTTTTGTTGTTTGATATAAATCGAATTGAATCGAATTGAGTCAGCTCGTTCTTTCTAGAAGAAACTTCAAAGGAAACGTGCTAACAGTAGTTCTGCACCCTGGTCTGGAAACGTCTGAAGGAGATACGCCCGATCCCCATGCTGATGATGAACCTGTGAAAAGGAGTAGAGAAGGTTCTCAAAGCAGCTGCGATAGCGGACATACCAGATGGAAAGGCGATGGACGAAAGCTGGCAAGTTTCCAGGACCTGTCTCGAGAACTTACCAAAAACGGCACTCGAAGACGCGTGCTACACGATATCTTACCCTGCCGCGACCGTAGAGAAGCTCTTGGATATTCTGAATTCGTCAGAACACGTAATTTGGCCCACTACAACGTCATTAATATCGCCTACCACCCTGCCCCCGGAGAGAGAATCCTCTCCTTTCCTTTCTTCTTTTACAGTAATGGACGATATGCACGTGGTTCCAACCGGGGGCAGGGTGGTAGGCGATATTAATGACGTTGTAGTGGGCCAAATTACGTGTTCTGACGAATTTAGAATATCCAAGAGCTTCTCTACGGTCGCGGCAGGGTAAGATATCGTGTAGCACGCGTCTTCGAGTGCCGTTTTTGGTAAGTTCTCGAGACAGGTCCTGGAAACTTGCCAGCTTTCGTCCATCGCCTTTCCATCTGGTATGTCCGCTATCGCAGCTGCTTTGAGAACCTTCTCTACTCCTTTCCACAGGTTCATCATCAGCATGGGGATCGGGCGTATCTCCTTCAGACGTTTCCAGACTAGGGTGCAGAACTACATTGACAATCAATTAATGCAATAATAAATTGTCGATGGATCTTAGCCTCTCCAGTTCCTCTGTTGTCGCTGAGGCCATTGTCATCCAGAGGAGAGTCACCTCTAAACAGGACATGCCTTGTTTCTTGGGCATACGCTTGGGAATCTTGGCAGGACGTGGCCCATCTTCGTCTTCCTCGCTTTGGGGTGGCGTATCCAACTCGGTGGTAGTAAGAGACATCAACGCCTACGATCCAGGGCATGGACTGAGGTCTGGCGAATTCTGCTTCGCAATGATAGGAAGAGCCGACATCGAAGGATCAAAAAGCGACGTCGCTATGAACGCTTGGCCGCCACAAGCCAGTTATCCCTTTGGTAATTTTTCTGACACCTCTTGCTTCAAACCCCGAATATCAAAAGGATCGATAGGCCACGCTTTCGCGGTCCGTATTCGTACTGAAAATCAAGATCAAGCCAGCTTTTGCCTTTTCACTCCACGCGAGGTTTCCGTCCTCGCTGAGCTCGCCTTAGGACACCTGCGTTACCCTTTGACAGATGTACCGCCCCAGCCAAGCTCCCCGCCTGAAAATGTCCTCGGAGCGGATCGCCCCCACCAGAGGCTGAGGTCTGGCAGTCTTTAGATTCCGGGCTAATTGGCCTATCAGGTAAGGTCTTCTAGCCCCGGCTATATATAGCGGCCAAACGACAGTGGCGCCTCTAGGGGTGGCCTGCTTTGAACAATAGGGCAATTAGATTACGTCAACAGGGCGCGGGTGATGCAAGGGGCGCGGTGAGGTCGACTGATGAAACGAAGAAGGAGGGAGAGAAAGAGTGGAAAAGGGGGAGAATGGACTTTCTAGGTGAACGGAATCCCCTTGGAACGACTTTAACGCTACATGAGGTTGCAAAACTGTTTTTGGGTAACTTCTTCTTCCTTTTTATCTCCACTAGAGAGCACCCCAAGTGGTCATGATCCAAGATTTAGTAAATATTATTTTATTTCCAGCATATAGGGCTTCGGAACTACGTGATATTTGCACTACGTTGTCGTCAATCTGTGGAGGCATATTAGGCTCACCTCTTCCTCCAGACATGCCTGCTGTAGCTGGGAGTATCTGCTTGCATATTTTCTTCATTGTTAGACATTTGAGTTTCAGGAATTTCAACAGGAGAACCTTGTTGAGCCTCAATAGAACTGCTGGCAAACCTCTTTGATTGAGGCCAATGGAATGGAGGACCTGTTTCAACACGAACCTTTAAACTATTATAGACGCGTATGATTCTTTTAAAAATAAAAAAGTACTTTTACAAGTATTGACAACATGTCAATAAAATGATGTTAATAACGAGTTTACAAGGTGGGAAGAGGAGCTTCTTTTTATTAGCATGCACACAAGCTTTCGGACATATCGTCCTTCATCAGGTAAGAGTAATACACGCGCTGAGGATCCATATATACACAAAGCTGAAAAGAAAATTTACATAACTGCAAAAGATAAAAGTGTTTAAAGATATAAAAATAAGAATCAAATATGCTAAAAAGAATATAGGAATTAAATGCTAATAAATCTGGACTAAGTACATATGCACTATGAATGGTGTTAATCAAGGGCAGGTAAATGCAACCTATGGCTATTCACACAACATATGGTATTGTTCTGGTATATCTATGTGCCTGTTGATGCTGTTTGTTTTTATTGACACAAATGCCTCTAGTAAAAGTCTTTGATACTTATTATTGATATTGTTGTATAGAATGGATGGCTTTGTTAGATTGAATGTATGACCGGTTTGCATAGAATGACTGTAAATAGGGGAATTTAGGTTTTTATTAGAGATATTTCTGGCATGCTCAACCATTCTGATGGCGACGGATCTACCCGTCTCCCCGACATAAGTGGCATTGCATTGGTCGCAAGAGACGGAATAGACAGCACCACCAGAACGGAGAGAACTCGCATGAAGGGAAGATCTGGTAATGGGGTGTCGGATTAGTGTGGCGATGTTAGGTGGGTTCTGGAAGTATGTTGTAATGCCATGTTGCCTTAAAAACCTGGCTATGGTGATAGACTGGGGGCAAAAAGGAAGGGAGCAAATATTTCTGTGTATAGCTGGAGCACTGTTGTGGTGAGGGTCATGCATGTGTTTAAGAATGAAGGGGGTCGGGTAGCCGGATTTGGATAAATATGAAAATATTTTAGCCTTTTCTATTGTTTGGAATAACGGGAGGGAACAATGAGTAAAGATACGTTTAGTGAGAGCTCTAACTGTATTGATTTTGTGTGGTGTTGGGCAATGTGACCGGAAGTTTGTGTGGTGTGGGGGTGTGTTGTTTTTATAGTATACTGTGGTATGGAAACTGCTGGGGGTGCGTATGACTAGTGTATCTAGGAAAGGTAGGACTGAGTGATTTTCTGTTTCATGGGTGAAGGCTATGTCTGGGTGGAAGGAGTTGAGGTCAGATAGGATGTGAGAGGCAGATACCTCACTTACCAAGCAAAAGGTATCATCGATGTACCGCCTCCATAGAAAGATGTCTGAAGAATGGCGTGAAGTGATCCATTGGTCCAGTGACCTCATGACAACCTCAGCCACCACGGTTGAGAGGGGGCTACCCATGGGGGAGCCCTTGGTCTGCTTGAAAAACTGGGTATCAAATGTGAAGGTGGACATGCCTAGGCATATGGAAGTGAGCTCGACAACCGTCTCCGCGGTGAGGGTGTCTAACAGGGGGGCATTTTCGAGGAAAGTGCGTAAACTACTAATGATCAAGGGGTGGGCAAGTGAGAGATATAGAGACGATACATCGAAAGAAACCATTATGGACCTGGGGGGAGGTGTGAGGCTGGTGATATAGGACACAAACGAGGGGGAGTTTGCAATGGTATATTCCCATGGGGGAGACTGTAGAAGGGGGGTCAAGAAGTTGGACAAAAATTTTGACAGGGTATATGCCGGAGAGAGATGGTAAGATATGATTGGTCGGAGGGGAACATCGGGCTTGTGAATTTTTGGAAGGCCGTAAATGTAGGCTATTTGGGCGAGGTTAGCTGTGAAGTCGTTATATTGCTCTTTAGTGATCTGCTGGGACCTTTTTAATCTTAACAATAGTAAACGGAAATTCTTAACGGATGTTTTATGTTCCTGTTCAGTGATGGCAGAAAAAATGGAGTGTTGGTCGAGAACGTTTTGCATTTTTTGCTTGTAAACGGTAGTGTTGAGAATTACGGTCTGTGAGCCTTTCTCAACACTACCGTTTACAAGCAAAAAATGCAAAACGTTCTCGACCAACACTCCATTTTTTCTGCCATCACTGAACAGGAACATAAAACATCCGTTAAGAATTTCCGTTTACTATTGTTAAGATTAAAAAGGTCCCAGCAGATCACTAAAGAGCAATATAACGACTTCACAGCTAACCTCGCCCAAATAGCCTACATTTACGGCCTTCCAAAAATTCACAAGCCCGATGTTCCCCTCCGACCAATCATATCTTACCATCTCTCTCCGGCATATACCCTGTCAAAATTTTTGTCCAACTTCTTGACCCCCCTTCTACAGTCTCCCCCATGGGAATATACCATTGCAAACTCCCCCTCGTTTGTGTCCTATATCACCAGCCTCACACCTCCCCCCAGGTCCATAATGGTTTCTTTCGATGTATCGTCTCTATATCTCTCACTTGCCCACCCCTTGATCATTAGTAGTTTACGCACTTTCCTCGAAAATGCCCCCCTGTTAGACACCCTCACCGCGGAGACGGTTGTCGAGCTCACTTCCATATGCCTAGGCATGTCCACCTTCACATTTGATACCCAGTTTTTCAAGCAGACCAAGGGCTCCCCCATGGGTAGCCCCCTCTCAACCGTGGTGGCTGAGGTTGTCATGAGGTCACTGGACCAATGGATCACTTCACGCCATTCTTCAGACATCTTTCTATGGAGGCGGTACATCGATGATACCTTTTGCTTGGTAAGTGAGGTATCTGCCTCTCACATCCTATCTGACCTCAACTCCTTCCACCCAGACATAGCCTTCACCCATGAAACAGAAAATCACTCAGTCCTACCTTTCCTAGATACACTAGTCATACGCACCCCCAGCAGTTTCCATACCACAGTATACTATAAAAACAACACACCCCCACACCACACAAACTTCCGGTCACATTGCCCAACACCACACAAAATCAATACAGTTAGAGCTCTCACTAAACGTATCTTTACTCATTGTTCCCTCCCGTTATTCCAAACAATAGAAAAGGCTAAAATATTTTCATATTTATCCAAATCCGGCTACCCGACCCCCTTCATTCTTAAACACATGCATGACCCTCACCACAACAGTGCTCCAGCTATACACAGAAATATTTGCTCCCTTCCTTTTTGCCCCCAGTCTATCACCATAGCCAGGTTTTTAAGGCAACATGGCATTACAACATACTTCCAGAACCCACCTAACATCGCCACACTAATCCGACACCCCATTACCAGATCTTCCCTTCATGCGAGTTCTCTCCGTTCTGGTGGTGCTGTCTATTCCGTCTCTTGCGACCAATGCAATGCCACTTATGTCGGGGAGACGGGTAGATCCGTCGCCATCAGAATGGTTGAGCATGCCAGAAACATCTCTAATAAAAACCTAAATTCCCCTATTTACAGTCATTCTATGCAAACCGGTCATACATTCAATCTAACAAAGCCATCCATTCTATACAACAATATCAATAATAAGTATCAAAGACTTTTACTAGAGGCATTTGTGTCAATAAAAACAAACAGCATCAACAGGCACATAGATATACCAGAACAATACCATATGTTGTGTGAATAGCCATAGGTTGCATTTACCTGCCCTTGATTAACACCATTCATAGTGCATATGTACTTAGTCCAGATTTATTAGCATTTAATTCCTATATTCTTTTTAGCATATTTGATTCTTATTTTTATATCTTTAAACACTTTTATCTTTTGCAGTTATGTAAATTTTCTTTTCAGCTTTGTGTATATATGGATCCTCAGCGCGTGTATTACTCTTACCTGATGAAGGACGATATGTCCGAAAGCTTGTGTGCATGCTAATAAAAAGAAGCTCCTCTTCCCACCTTGTAAACTCGTTATTAACCTTCAGTGAAGAGCAGTTCTACTTAAAATGATGTTAGTTGTCAAAATGGTGTAATAAGCAGCCATCAACAGAGTGTAGTGCTGCTAGACCTCTACAAACATCCAATAACGGCGATCAAATGTCACCATTACTGTAAACAACCAACAGCTGTAGCCATGTTAGGGTCGGGAGCAAAGGTCTCTCCATGTTCTCCATGTCATCTGAGGCCAAGTCGGACTGTCACAGTAGTTGCTTCAGATTCTACGAAATAACGACAAACATACATTACTATATATAGTCACGAGCGTCTTTCCACCGTCATCTATCAGTCATCGTCACCAGCCGCCTCTGTCACGGATGGCCGGCGCCCTCCTATTGGACGGCTACGACCACGTGTCATCGTTGGCGCGACGGTGACCTTGAGTGACGTAATGCCCCCCCCCTGCCGGCGGCGCGCGCCCGTTGGCTGCCGGCGAGCACGTACATAGGCAGATAAAGCACATATGCTATAGTTATTAACTAATATATGCATTTATTTAAGGCGCCAATTTATAATTGTAACAAATAGTATTTGAATCAAAACATTCAATCGGGTAAAACACGGGCGTTGCCCGGGTCATTCGGCTAGTTTACTTATAATGAGGACAATACCCATCGCCATCATGAAATTGCCTCATTTTTAGGTACTGGGATAAGAAAGAAAAATGATAGGTATACACTCATAGAGACAAAACTTAAGGAAGTTGTACCTTTCAACATGTATATCACACACTCACACACAAACCTTTATTAAGACACACAGGTCTTACAGAGGATTCTCCTTGGGGTTACAAGACGGAGAAACCTATGAAAGTGGGAAATATACAAAGGGATAAAAATGGAGAAAGATTATATACACATGATAAATATATACAGATTATTATTTGAATGATCCTATGGAAAATAAGAATATGGATTTGGAGCACAGGTGGACCATGGCTTTTTTCAAGAAATCTTTAAGAGATTTTCCAGGAAAATCCGAGTGTTCGGAGTTGTAAGGTAAACACCGTTTTAACATGTATATCAGGATTTAGACAATAAAAGATATTTTATACACAGTGATCTTTATTGTAGACACACGAGATGACCAAGTGAGAATAAAATTGCCTTGTCTCCTAAAAAAAAAAAAAAAAAAACAGATGACCGGCGAAATCAAAGAATTTTTACTTTATGTCATGAAGTTTGTCCATGAATGTACTTATCATGAAGACAGCACTCATCGCCCTCATGGACTTGCCTTATTTATAGGCACTGGGATAAGAAAGGATACGTATCGATGCAGATTTAAAAAAAAAAAATGTTTTTATTAATCAACCAGGCGCGCGATATATTTGCGCCTATTACCGAGGAAACAAAAAAAAAAAAAAAAAAAAAACAACAAACAAATTAAAACATAGAATTAAATATTTATAAATATACATGTATTAATCGACAGAGTTCATAAAATTTATATAGACAAAGTGGCTTCTTCTTCTTTCTTATCTCCACTCAATCATATTAGGGTATCAAGCTTGTAAAGCTTGAGACTTTTGATGGTGTCTGCTGGGGATGAGTAGAGCTCATCAATGGATGAGTCAATACAGTCAATAATGTGTTTTGGGGTTGCAGGTTGACACTTAGTACATAGTGGGAAACTTTGCAACCATTCTGGAGACAAAGTGGCTGATGTAAGAGAGTTAAATCATTTAGATCAGGAAACAAACGATGTCTCACTTCTGCAAAGTTCGGAAAGTCATAGATAAAGTGAAGAGCAGTTATCGATGCAGTTGTCTGTGACATACCCAGATTTAAACCTTCCATTACTACACACAATAGAGTTCTTGGAGGATTATAAATGGCTACCTTTTTTTTCAATTTAAAGCGCTATGTCCCCCTAGGGGACACTTGCGCTGTCATACATGTATGCCTTTTACATTTGTCTATACATATATATATACAATAATTTTAGGCCGTGAATAGAATAATCATATGATGTTAACAATGAGAAAGAGAGTAAAAAATGAGAAAAGAACTGTATACAAAATAAAGAAGTGTCTGGCAATATGTACAATAAGCATAATATAAATTTATGTACCAATGTCCTTCAGAATGCTATCATTAAAGCAGTACATGGCATGTTGGAGGTTTGGAACTACTGTCCCTATGGATGCATATCTACCCCAACAGTTCGTCATTACACCTACCACCAGATGTCTTACCACTGCTAACAAAAATATTGCACTCTGTTCAACACAAAGCACTATGTATCAATATAGAAAAGTTGTACTGAAAAGTATAGCTTTTGTAAATTACAATTGCAATTATTACAATTATTTTATTTCCAAAGCGCTATATCCCGCAAGGGATACTTGCGCCAAACAAGGAGAAAAGTTTATTTACATGTTATTTACATTATTCAACGCATGAAACATTAGAAATCCAGATTTTGTAGAAAGTTTAGAATGTATTTACAAAATAAATTGAACTTTAAATATGAATAGCTTTTGTAAATGGATGAGCAATAACAGTTTGAAAACTATGATAACCTCCCTGTGAAGGACAACACCTAGTTGCAGAGCTAAAGTCTCCTTTAGAGGTGTCCTCTTACCGGAGAGTTGCTAAATAGTAAAAATGGTAATTTTTTTTCAATAATAACTATGCCCTTTGTAGATAGGTGTCCTCTTACCGGAGAGTTGCTAAATAGTAAAAATGGTAATTTTTTTTCAATAATAACTATGCCCTTTGTAGATAGGTGTCCTCTTACCGGAGAGTTGCTAAATAGTAAAAATGGTAATTTTTTTTCAATAATAACTATGCCCTTTGTAGATAGGTGTCCTCTTACCGGAGAGTTGCTAAATAGTAAAAATGGTATTTTTTTTCAATAATAACTATGCCCTTTGTAGATAGGTGTCCTCTTACCGGAGAGTTGCTAAATAGTAAAATTGGTTTTTTTTTTTCAATAATAACTATGCCCTTTGTAGAGAGGTGTCCTCTTACCGGAGAGTTGCTAAATAGTAAAAATGGTATTTGTTTTCAATAATAACTATGCCCTTTGTAGAGAGGTGTCCTCTTACCGGAGAGTTGCTAAATAGTAAAAATGGTAATTTTTTCAATAATAACTATGCCCTTTGTAGAGAAGTGTCCTCTTACCGGAGAGTTGCTAAATAGTAAAAATGGTAATTTTTTCAATAATAACTATGCCCTTTGTAGAGAAGTGTCCTCTTACCGGAGAGTTGCTAAATAGTAAAAATGGTAATTTTTTCAATAATAACTATGCCCTTTGTAGAGAGGTGTCCTCTTACCGGAGAGTTGCTAAATAGTAAAAATGGTAATTTTTTCAATAATAACTATGCCCTTTGTAGAGAGGTGTCCTCTTACCGGAGAGTTGCTGAATAGTAAAAATGGTAATTTTTTCAATAATAACTATGCCCTTTGTAGAGAGGTGTCCTCTTACCGGAGAGTTGCTAAATAGTAAAAATGGTAATTTTTTTCAATAATAACAATGCCCTTTGTAGAGAGGTGTCCTCTTACCGGAGAGTTGCTAAATAGTAAAAATGGTAATTTTTTTCAATAATAACTATGCCCTTTGTAGAGAGGTGTCCTCTTACCGGAGAGTTGCTAAATAGTAAAAATGGTAATTTTTTCAATAATAACAATGCCCTTTGTAGAGAGGTGTCCTCTTACCGGAGAGTTGCTAAATAGTAAAAATGGTAATTTTTTCAATAATAACTATGCCCTTTGTAGAGAGGTGTCCTCTTACCGGAGAGTTGCTAAATAGTAAAAATGGTAATTTTTTTCAATAATAACAATGCCCTTTGTAGAGAGGTGCCCTCTTACCGGAGAGTTGCTAAATAGTAAAAATGGTAATTTTTTTCAATAATAACTATGCCCTTTGTAGAGAGGTGCCTTCTTACCGGAGAGTTGCTAAATAGTAAAATTGGTATTTTTTTCAATAATAACTATGCCCTTTGTAGAGAGGTGTCCTCTTACCGGAGAGTTGCTAAATAGTAAAATTGGTATTTTTTTCAATAATAACTATGCCCTTTGTAGAGAGGTGCCTTCTTACCGGAGAGTTGCTAAATAGTAAAATTGGTATTTTTTTCAATAATAACTATGCCCTTTGTAGAGAGGTGTCCTCTTGCCGGAGAGTTGCTAAATAGTAAAAATGGTAATTTTGCAAATAAAAACTGTCCTTTATAGAGAGGTGTTCTCTAGCACGAGTGTCCTTTCATGGAGGTTCTACTGTACTGTACTTGTATATCAGAAATTTATACGGTCAGCCTGTCTTACAAATACATACTCAGTTAATAATATGAAAAAATAGTACAGAAGTGAAATTGTACTTAGATCAAGTGGATAAATTATGAAAAAGGTATCTCCTGATCATACAACTAAAAGTTGATGAGGGCTTACGCCATCTGTCGGAATAAATGTCAACTAATATTTGTTTTTGAATTATTACAGAATTGGCTAAATGCCCATTTCTTATGTGGAATTGAAAGATTCTATGATATCTTGGTTTTGTTCACGTTAACTCAATGCCGATTCTGACAGACTTCTTCGGTTCCACAGAAGGTAGAGTTGGTGACATCCCTCACAGAAACGACCAACGCGACGACAACCGTGTAAAAAGAAGAATACCAACCTGACATGGCGACCTTTGATAAAAAAAAAACGCCGATAAGTTATCGTATCGGGATGTCAACAGCACTGTCACCAAATGTCATCTTTCTATCAGGATATATTTTATTATCCAGATGTGTGTGTGTGTGTGTGTGTGTGTGTTTATATATGGACAAATGTTTGATACAGCCAAGCAATACTCAATACAGGACAAGTATGTTAGATTTTATAAAAGGTTTGTATTGTCCAACCTTTTTTTTTTAAAGGTTTCTACTTAGCCTTCAATTTAGAAAGAGAGAATCATATATCGCCGCAACTCTTTTTTTATTAACGCGATTAAGGAAGCTTTCGGGCAAGCCCTTCTTCAGCTAATTATAGTGTACAAACAAGGAGAGATTATATATCGTTTTTAATATAAAATAATTTATATTAAAAACGATATATAATCTCTCCTTGTTTGTACACTATAATTAGCTGAAGAAGGGCTTGCCCGAAAGCTTCCTTAATCGCGTTAATAAAAAAGAGTTGCGGCGATATATGATTCCCTCTTTCTAAATTGTCGAAATCCGCAAACCGTTTACTATGAATTAGCCTTCAATATCAACAATAAGGAACCCAATAACCATCTCTAACATGGTAAAAGGCACAACTTCCTTACGTTTTGTCCATGAGTGTAGTACTGTAAGTACAAAAAAAAGAGAGTACGGCCCCTTTCTAATCGTACCTCCAACAATATAATCTCTGAGGATGGCTATCTCGGTACTGGATAATGTCAGGTCTGAGCGTCTACCTTGGAAGCTGTTAAGTTTGTAGGTCACCTACTAACCCGGGGCCGCTCATCAGCTGTTTCTTGGGAAGGAATTCTTCTTGTTATCTGCGCATTCTTTGATGTATGCAGTCTATCTAGACATGTCTTAACTACAACAGGCGTGGAACTTATGTTTAAAAACCTTGAAGCAACGCTTCTTAATAACTGCGCTTTCTTTAATGGATACAGTCTAGCTAGACATGTCTTAATTACAACAGGTGTACAACTTATCTTTGGAAACCTTGAATCAACGCTTCTTGATATATGTATTCTTAAATGGGACACGGCCAATGTAGACAAGTCCTAAATACAACAGGCGTGGAACTTATGTTTGGAAACCTTGAAGTAACGCTTCTTGATACCTGCACATGGTTGAATGGATACAGTTTAGCTATAAATGTCTTAACTACAACAGGTATGCAACTTATCTTTGGCAACCTTGAAGCAACGCTTCTTGATATATGTATTCTTGAATGGGACACGGCCAATGTAGACAAGTCCTAAATACGAGTACAACAGGCGTGGAACTTATGTTTGGAAACCTTGAAGCAACGCTTCTTGATATATGTATTCTTAAATGGGACACGGCCAATGTAGACAAGTCCTAAATACAACAGGCGTGGAACTTATGTTTGGAAACCTTGAAGTAACGCTTCTTGATACCTGCACATGGTTGAATGGATACAGTTTAGCTATAAATGTCTTAACTACAACAGGTATGCAACTTATCTTTGGCAACCTTAAAGCAACGCTTCTTGATATATGTATTCTTGAATGGGACACGGCCAATGTAGACAAGTCCTAAATACGAGTACAACAGGCGTGGAACTTATGTTTGGAAACCTTGAAGTAACGCTTCTTGATATCTGCACATGCTTGAATAGATACAGCCTAGCTAGACATATCCCCTAACTACAATAGGTGTACAACTCATCTTTTGGAAACCTTTAAGTAATGCTTTTTGATATCTACATTCTTAAATGGGACACGGCCAATGTAGACAAGTCCTAAATACAACAGGTCTATATTTTATATATGGACTAAATTAAACTCTTCGAATTAAAATAGCAAAATAAAACGGCGATTGAAGAGGAGTGCCTTATACGATTGCTGTCCTAAAAGCTTATGACCATAGTTTGCTTCTAAATCATTTCTAAGATTCCACCCTTCTTTGCAGCATATACAGAGGGTGTTCACACTTATAGGAAACGGGCGCCCGGTGTAAAAAATGAACTATTACTTTATTTTAAAAAATCAACAACGTGGAATTCGCAAAGGCTTAAGCTAATTCTAACACACAATACATATCTTTTGTTATTTTAAAAAAATGCCCTTCAAATACAATAATTTCATAAGAGGTTATATTTTAGGACTTTCCTGAGCTAATCTTACCTATTTGGACATAATTAAAATATGCAAAAAAGGTGATATCAACATTTCTAAAAAAGGTATTTATAATATTATTCACGACAAAAATATCAAGTTTTTATTCAAAGCACCTACGGAGAAATGGACAAAAGATTATCACTCTATATCTGTGAGAACTCCTGCAACTGTCAAAAAAGTGAAAAAATATATTACAAAAGAAAATCCTATGCCACAAAGAGATATAACCAAATTAATAGGAACATCAGTGTCAACAATAAATAAAATAATAAATAAAAGATTTAGGCCTAAAAGCTACAAAAAAAAAAAAAAAACATGCGGTCACAAATTGTTTCAGAGCCATATTCGTCAGCGACACCCTATCAGCAGATATTTTTATGAAAATTTCTTGGCCGCTGATAGATGGAAATTTATTGTTACATATGACGAAGCATGGGTATATTTAACCGATTGCGACAGAAAAAGAGCTATATACAACAACAACAATAGCCCTTATTGGGCACACGTGCCATACAGGATTCTCCCTGTAGAACAAAATAAATAACAAATTAGCATCGTAGTTATATACAAATATTGGGTATTGACCTCGACCAATTATCGAGTTGGATCCGGTGTCTGTGCTAAATATTTTGATTGAGCTGTTTTCCAGTATTTATAAAAAGCGAATGCAAAGGGTCTGGATTTTACGACTTTTGCCATTAAAACATAAGGCGAATTGCTATTATAGCCGGTCTCTTGACGAATAATTTCTCTTTCTTCTTCCATTGCCGCACAGTAGAACATGTAGTGTGGAAAATCGAGACTAAATTCACCGTTGCATAAGGTGCATTTTATGGTCTTAGTTTTCAATAGTGAAACATGATTAATTCTCTGTACTACAAAAAGGCTTCTTACTTGTACAACGATTCTCTTTAAGGTTAGGGGGATATTGTCATTCAGATAGCATTCCATTGTAGGTGATGAATGAAAGTATTTATAGTGAGAGTAGAGTATTGATTTTCTTATTCTTACATAATCCAGCTGCAAGGACTGATCGGTTGCCGTTCTAATAATTAGGGGGATGTATCTTTGTAGAATACGAGGTGTGTTCAAAAAGTATCGCGACTTTTGTGTTTTTCAAAAATTATTTATTTATTCATGAATACCTATTTTGTCCCCTTCAAAGTAATCCCCATGAGATATTATAGACTTGTGTAAACGGTTTTTCCAATCTTCGAAGAACTTCAAAAAATCATTTTTTAAAATATTTTTCAGCTCCTCCTTCGATGCCGTCTTTATCTCGTCAAGCGTAGCGTAACGTCGTCCTTTCATGGGCCTCTTCAGTTTAGGGAACAAGAAAAAGTCACAGGGGGCCAGATCTGGGGAATACGGTGGCTGCGGCATCATTAGTGTGTTGTTTTTGGCTAAAAGGTCGCGCACAAGCAACGATGTGTGAGCAGGGGCGTTATCGTGGTGCAAAAGCTAATTTTTGTTCTTCCACAAATCCGGGCGTTTCTGGCGGATTACTTCGCGCGAATTGCGCATAACTTGCAGGTAATATTCCTTATTGACCGTTCTACCTTGTGGCAAGAACTCATGATGCACCACGCCCCTGCAATCGAAGAAAACTGTCAGCAAAACTTTCACATTCGACCGAACTTGGCGCGCTTTTTTCGGTCTTGGTTCGTGCGGCAGCTTCCATTGAAATGATTGAGCTTTGGTTTCCACGTCATAAGCATAAACCCACGCTTCGTCACCAGTTATGACCCTCTGGAGCAAATTTGGGTCGTCGCGGACAGAGTCCAGCATCTCATTAGCAATGTTCATGCGATGCTGTTTTTGGTCGCAATTGAGCAATTTTGGTACGAATTTCGCGGCGACCCGTCTCATGCCCAAATCATTGATAAAAATCGAATGGCACGAGCCAATCGATATGTTTAGGTCCTCAGCAACTTCTCTAACGGTGATTCGACGATTGGCCAATATCATTTTCTCCACTTCATTAATTTTTTCGTCTGTTGTTGAAGTGCTTGGGCGTCCGGCACGCCCTTCGTCGTTCACATCTTCTCGGCCTTCTGAGAACATTTTGTACCACCGATAAACGTTGCTTCGGTCCAAGGTAGCTTCTCCGTATTCCACAGTCAACATTCGGAATGCATCCGCGCACTTAATTTCGTTTTTCACACAAATTTTGATACAGGTTCTTTGATCCATTTTTTTTTAATAGGTAAAAATCGAAGACGATCCAAAACACCTGCAAGCAAAGCAGCTGTCAACAATTAAGTGAACATTCAAAATGGCCGAGCTTGTCGGCATAAAAGAGAGACACGAGTACCAACATAAAGCCACAAAAAGATCGAAATTCGAATATACGTAACCCGCGAAAATTCAAAGGTCGCGATACTTTTTGAACACACCTCGTATTGGAGTCTGTACATCCAACAAGCCATGAGAAGCCGGTGTTATTAAGTAGCTCTGTTATACTTTTTACCAGTCCGATATTCTGTTTTGAAGAAATTGAAATGTCCCACAAATGTGCCAAACAAATTGAAGGTAGCCTGCTGCCGTCCATTTTCAGAATTCTAGTCCAGAATTTTAAAGTTAGTTTTTTCACTGTGATATCAAGAGAGTTTCTTCCTGTTTCGGCCCTCAAAATATAGCCCGGAGTATAGCTTGGAAGGCACAGAAAACGTCTGAGAAAGGTATCCTGGATTTTATCTAAGAAAAAAAAAGAGCTATATACTATCAAAAAAGGGTGGAAAATCTAGGTCAATTTGGTTGAAGGAATGTGCCGAAAGTTACCCCAAAGGATTTATGGTGGCATGCGGTATATCATATGAAGGAAAATTAAAAATAAGAAAATTTGAAAGAAATGCCAAAATAAACTCGGAATACTATCAAAACAACATTTTAGAACCTATATTTTTAAATGATATTCCCTCGATCTATGGAAAACAGAGCAACAAAGTCTGGTTTCACCATGATAACGCCACAAGTCATACCTCATCTTCAACCCAAGCTTATTTGGAAGATCTAAGGCAAAGAACAGGAATCAACACTATTCCAAAGAACAGAACCCCTGTAAAATCTCCTGATTTAGCCCCGACGGATTTTTGCATTTTTGGATGCCTTAAAAGAGCACTCGGAAAGAGACACCCTAGGACAATTGAAGGTCTCTGGAAAGTGGTAAAGGAAGAATGGGATCTTTTGAGTATGACCATGATCAGAAAGTGTCTGCTATCGTGAAAAATCAGGTGCCGTTCTGTAAATAAACAAAAAGGCTTTCAAATAGAACATTTGAAAATTTTCAAATATGGTGTTAATTTTTAATATATATATATATATATATATATAAATGAATGTATGTGTGTGTGTCTGTCTGTCCTTTATGCCTGACCAAACCACTCATTGGAACGCCATGAAACTTTGGGAAGTTATTTAGTATAGTACTGGGAAGGTGTTTGAAAAATAATTTCTTGAATATCTTGAATATCCTTAGAGTTATTTGCAGATTTTTAGATTTAACTCGAAAGCAGCGCCCCCATTGCGACGATGATAACAAGTTTTTTTTTATCTAGAAGTTTTATTATCACTAAGTTTATTATCTTAAAGATTATTTATCAAAAGTAAGATTTTCTACCTATTAAATGCGCACAAGTCAAAGTTAGTTTTATCATTTATCTACAACATATATATTGGGAGAATAGATAAAATGATGATTTTTAATGTAGAAAATTAGGAAGACAAAATTCAGGATGACACGGCAATTTATTTGAGACAAGAATAATGACACAATTCCAAGGCAAAGGTACTATTCCTTTAACTTCCAATTACCGAGGGAACCAATTAATATTGATTTTTTATTCAACTTATCGAGTATTTTTCAAGGGACCGGGAAAAAAATGTTCACTAGATAAAACGATGATTTTGTAATGTAGAAAATTAGGAAAGACAAAATTCAGGATGACACGGCAATTTATTTGAGACAAGAATAATGATACAATTCCAAGGCAAAGATCCTATTCCTTTAACTTCCAATTATCGAGGGAACCAATTAATATTGATTTTATTCAACTTGTCGAGTATTTTTCAAGGGACCGGGAAAAAATGTTCACTTTATCGAGAGATTCAAATTTACGAATTTCAAATTATCAAAATATATCTATTATTTTTTTATATAAGTTTATATAGAATTGTTTTAACAAATGTTCGTTAGACAAACCTTTACTCGGGTAAAACCCGGGCGAAGCCGGGTACGTCTGCTAGTTTTATAATAAAACTTGTTTCCTATAAGTGTGAACACCCTCTGTATAAGCAGAATGGTCCAAAATATTATTAAAGCTCTAAGAAGCGATCTGGTAGATTAAATTGGCGAAACCGCTGGAAAGGTTCACTCACTCATCAGCCAAGCCCTCCCAATATTTTTCATCGCAGTAAGGAGAGTAGAAGTTTGTTTTATATTTGAAAAGAAACATTCGTGTTTCAAAGCTTCCATTTCTTATATATGGCACGTTATCGTCTTATAATTAATTATATCTTTTCATATAATTCTTAACTCCGCCTTTGCCGGTCCCAAGCTCGGATGAAAAAGGAGGAGGGGGATCAGTAACAAGCTCGCTAAAAAACTTGGGCTCAACTGGCCCGGCTGTAAGAGCTCCCAATCCAGGGATACAGGATGAGCAACGTTTGTACTCCGTGTTAGGAGCAGCTGCATGAGGCGGCCATTTCATATTGGAGCTAAGTTGGCCTGCTAAGTAGTGCTCCCAGTCTTAATGATAAAGGCAGACGCATTCTACTTCACCCAGTCATGATGGTTGTCGCTTGATACCCTGATATGATTGAGTATAGATAAGAAAGAAGAAGGTATAATTTTTATTACTTGATCTCTAGTGTGATGGGGAGCAGTAACAAGCTCGTTAAAAAAACTTGGGCTCAGCTGGCCCGGCTGTAAGAGCTCCAAATCCAGGGATATAGGATGAGCAGCGTCTGTACTCCATGTTAGGAGCAGCTGCACATGGCGTCTGTTCCTCATGTCAGAGGCGGCCATTTCTTTTGGAGCCAAGTCGGCCTGCCACTGAGTAGTGCTCCCAGTCTTAATGACAAAGGCATTCTACTTTACCCAGTCATGATGATTGTCTCTTGATACCCTTATACAAGGTGCATTCATTACTTTCCAGGACTGCTCTGTATCTTTGAAAAAATAAAACAAATAAAAAAACTAATTTAATATTTTTTCAAAATATGCCCCTCCTGCCTCAATACACCTGCTCCATCTTTTTTTCCAAATTGTCGAAGCAGGAGATAAAATCACTTTTTGAGAGGTTCCTCAAGGTTGCCTTCGATTCAGCTTGTATCATATCAACGTTGTCAAATTTCCTTCCTTTTAACTTCATTTTCAATTTAGGATAGAGGAAAAAGTTATTGGAGGCTAAGTCGGGGGAATAGGGTGGATGAGGGATATGTATGGTTGAATGCTTGGCCAAGAACTGCAAAACAACATGGGCTGTGTGCCGCCGCGCATTATCGACGTGAAGTATCCAGTCATTGTTTTGCCATCTTTCAGGTCTTTTAAGCGCACTGCCTCCCTTAAGCGCCTCATTATCCCCAAATAAACCTCTTGATTAATTGTACGTCCGAAAGGAATAAATTCATGGTGAACCAAACCATTAATATAAAAAAATGTAACAAGCAATGTCTTGACTTTGGATTTTGTAAATCTTGCCTTTTTGGGTTTCGGTTCCCCTCTTTCAATCCATTGGCTGGATTGACGTTTGGTTTCCGGGTCATACTGATACACCCATGTCTCATCCCGGTAATGATTTTTTGCATCCATTCTGGATCATTACGAGTCATTTCAACCATGTTTTTGCAGACATCCATTCTACCCTCCTTTTGTTCCTCTGTTAGAATCCGGGGAACAATTTTTGAAGACTCCGGATCATGTCCAAATCTTTTGTTACTATTTGATGACACAGTCCTACAGATAGTCCAGTCTCTGAAGATAAGTCTTTAATAGAAATTATTCTGTTAGATTTAATTAATTCCTTTATTTTGACCTTGTTTTCCTCGCAACGTAATGATCTTGGACGCCCAGTATGCTGATCATCGTTTACCCTTTCCCGACCTTTTTGGAAGCGTGAAAACCATTCAAAAGTTCTTGAACGGGATAAAGCTGCATCGCCAAAAGCTTCTTTAATCAATTCATACGTCTCAGTAGTACTTTGTTTCAATTTAAAACAAAACTTAATGCAGATTCTCTGCTCTTCGAAAATGGCCATTTTAAAATTAGAAATGCGAACCTTACAAGGAAGTTGTTTTGTTCTATTTTTAGATCGGCGCGTGCGCCACGAGACTCGTGCTTTCAGTCAGGTGTGGTCGAATGTCCAATATTTAACTCTGTATAAAAAAAAATTCTTTAGATTTTTTATTAATTTCATTTTTTAACCAGTCCTGGAAATCAATGAACGCACCTTGTATGATTGAGTGGAGATAAGAAATAAGATATACTTTTTATTACTTGATCTCTAGTGTAATGTTTTATTAAAAAAGGTAATCCATGTGTCCAGGTGGGAGTACTGGAGGACGACTACCCCCTCTGCGCCCTGTGCCTGGGTTTCTGGTTCTTCCCCCTGGGCATCCTGTGTTGCCTGGCCATGAAGGAACGTCGCTGCAGCAACTGTGGCACCACCTACTCCAACTGACGACATCCCTGCTGTAACAATGCACTAATCACGTGATGGTTGTTGTAATAATTGTTTAATAAATTTATAGCTGGTATTTATAATCTTTGTATGTCATTTACTAACCACCTTTAATTAAGTAAATTTATATTTTATTATATTGTGGCGAAGAAATATTTTATTATTTTATTTAATATTATTCAATGAAAATATTCAACAGATTATAAAAATATATATTACTCTGTATTTGTAAAATCATCTTTAAAATATTTCTTTGCTTGCTTGCTTAAGATTCCCTAGCTGTAGATAGGTTTGCTGACTTGTTAATAATTGTCGACTCGTCGCGGTGACGTCATCAATAACAACAACAACAACAAAAAGCCTTTATTCAGGGTCACTGACCCTATACAGGATTCACCAGAGGTATGCATAAGAACAAAGCAGTGAGACAAAGGAAATAACGATATATACAGAAGAAAAAGAAGAAAAAAAAAACAAGAAAGAGAAAGAGGGAAGCAAGAAAAACAACACAAAAAGAGTAGCAGTAAGAAAGTGAGGAGTGAGTGTCACTTGGCCTTCTTCTGAGATATGGACTTGTGGAAACCATAAAACGCCGTAGCAACATACTTATTCTGGGTCATATTGTCAATTATAGATGGAAGTGAAGCACAGAGTTGCCCAGTTTTGAGCATAAGGGTTCTTCTTTCTGACGTCATCAATAAATACTTTTATATCTTAGGATATTTCAAGGCTTGATTTCTACGCTACAATATCAACAAGCATTCCCCAGGGGGTTAAGTTACTTGTACCATTTTTATTTCTCTAGCTTCTGTTCTACCGCGTTAGGGTAAAGGTTCGAGCTGCAGTGAGAACTATAAATTAATAATTTATATTTTAATAAGTGTCCAAAGATTACATACAATTATAAGAGGCAGGTGGAGTACAGTTTTTACTCCACCAGCGCCTAGAGTATTATATAATAGAAGGAACCGCCGTAGGTTGTAGCGACGGGCGGTAAACAAGCCGGCGATATCAGGCGGTGTTCGAAAAGTGCGCGCGCAGGCCGGCTGGCCAGCCAGCGTCCCAGGATGCCAGCGTCGCCCGCTGGCTGCCTCTTATCTCATGCCCCCCCTGGAGATTGGGACTTGGGACCGATCCAACGTAGTTGCTATAACGCGGGTTCGGTTCTCGGGTTCGAGGGGATAAGGTCTGCTGATGTTGAGCTGAGTTGGGTGGGGTGGTGTACGGTGGAGGCACGAAAGGTCGTAAGAATCTGCGATTACGGCGAAGAAGGCGTCCGGCGTCGGTCCGGATGAGGTAGCTGCGACCGCGTGGAAGTTGTTCGAGAACCTCAGCCAGGAGGGTCCAATGTTTTGTGCGGTGATCCTGGACAAGGACTATTGCTCCCACTTCCAAATGTGAGAGTGGCTTGGCGTTGCGATTGTATCGCTTCCGGAAGGAATGTTCTCTTACATTTTGCTGCAAGAGGTACTGGGCCATCTGGATCTGCTGGGGCGTGCCAGAGATGGTGATG
The DNA here is from genome assembly GCA_030710605.1 of Cordylochernes scorpioides. Taxonomy (NCBI): domain Eukaryota; kingdom Metazoa; phylum Arthropoda; class Arachnida; order Pseudoscorpiones; family Chernetidae; genus Cordylochernes; species Cordylochernes scorpioides. The sequence goes on from CP092867.1 coordinate 23,633,834, forward strand.
ACCCGTTCGTTGCTACCAGGTTGAGACTCATCTATGGTGATCCCCGCACCAGACTCGCGCCGGATCTTCCTGATGCGTTGACCACCTTTCCCAATGATGGCACCGGCGAGATCATTTGGTATAGTGACTTGTGATGAGCCTTTTTTCGGGACGACTACCATAGGATGGCACCAATCGATGGCTTCGCCGACGGGTACCTGTTCGATTATCCCTTTCGCCAACATGGTATCGAGTTGAGTTTTGACGGGGTCTCTCCAGTGAAAGGGAACGTTGTATGCCCGGTAGCGTTTGCAAGGAACGGCATCTTTAACTAGTTCGATAGACATGGGGGGTCCTTGCATGGGTTTTAACACTGTGTCGTCGAACGCTCTAGCATGATGGGTAAGGATAGACTGCTTATCGATCTCATTGGCTCTCACCGGGGTCGGCGGGAACGTTAGAACTTGTCCGTTGGTTATGGCATTGACGATCATTGAATGGGGCCAGTTATCCGGCAGAAGTCCTAAGGCTTTGCATCCGCTCTTGCTCAAGAGAGGGGCGTTCAGGTGCTTGCAGACTCCAACGGTAGTACTGTATGTTTTCCCGTTGAGATGCAGTGCCGCGACGAACGATCCACAAGGACTTAAGCTGATGCCGTTGGCTCCTACGCAAGGGACGTTCTTCGGGTTGAGTGCTGATCGGGTCTGCTCATCCAGTAACAGGAATTCTGATTCTGGGATTAGATCCAGATCTGACCCCGGGTCCGCCAGCCAACGGATTTGGTGTAACTTATGGTTGATATCGGTCGGAATGGTTATGAGTTCGTTGCGTACTCCAGCTGCAACAACTGTGTTTGAGGGTCCTGGTTGGGACTGATTGTTTCTGGTTGCAGGTGGCGGGATATTAGGTTTGGTTGTGGGTTTCCGTTTCAGTTGTCGGCAAACCCTTCCGTAATGCCCGGTGATGCCGCATTTGTTACACTCTATGTCTTTTGCTGGGCACTGGTCACGGCGGTGTCTTGGGTTAGCCCCACATCCGGAGCAGGGGTCGTTAGGATCATAGGGTTTCTGAAAGAAACGGTTGGCCTTAGGTGAGGTTTCAGACGAGCTGGCTTGTTGATGCTTGTAGGTTGATGGTGCACGTCTGGTTGCACTGAAGGCTTCGGGGGAGGTGGTTGGGGAGGGTGAAAGAGTCGCGCCCACGGCGGTAGCACTCTCATGTGCGAGACAAATTGAGAGGACTCGGTCCAGGGAGAGGTCGGAATTGTACTGCTCCGCCAGTACTTTTCGTTGGAGGTCTTTATCAAACAGGCCACATATTAGCCTGTCACGGATACGGAGTTGCTGTTGATAACCAGCAAGGGCAAACGTTTTCCCACAAGCTCTTTTTGTGCATCTTGTAATACACGGGTCGCCGCATGTGCTGCACTTAAAATCCAGCTCATGTGCACACGAGTCATCAAGAGCTTTAAGGGCTGCGAAGTAGCGATCCACCGATTCTCCGGTGTGTTGGTCCCTACGATGAAAATCTTGCCGATCAAGGAGGGGGTTTCGCTTCTTGCGTAGGTAGGCCTCGAGAGCATTCACGGCTTCATCGAGGGTGGTGGTGGTAGAAATATGAAGGCGGCCTGATTGCCAAAGGATGGTCCATTCGGAATGGAGGGCGGCACGCAAAGTCACTTGCTGTGTGGATAGCGGGAAGGTGGCTACTTGTTGGGCGTCCACGTAGTCGTTCCAACGTTGTTTCCAATCGCGGAAACAAGACATCGTTAACTCCTCCGGGGAAGCCAGTTTAGGAAGCTGGATGATTTTTGTGGCGTGGTGAGGAGGAGCTCCTAATGGGACTGTCGGTGTCGGATTCCGAGTAGCCATCTGCTGCAACAGTGCGGCTATGGACCTGAGGATGTCGGTGCTGGTCGGCGAGGCAGGGTTCTCTGGAGGGGTTTGGGATGGTCGGCGATTCCTTCTTGAGGGCATCTTGATTACTAATTGTCACTGAGCTGTCACTTAAAAAACGGCTATAATTAACCGAATGTCGACTGCGCCATGTTCTACCGCGTTAGGGTAAAGGTTCGAGCTGCAGTGAGAACTATAAATTAATAATTTATATTTTAATAAGTGTCCAAAGATTACATACAATTATAAGAGGCAGGTGGAGTACAGTTTTTACTCCACCAGCGCCTAGAGTATTATATAATAGAAGGAACCGCCGTAGGTTGTAGCGAGGGGCGGTAAACAAGCCGGCGATATCAGGCGGTGTTCGAAAAGTGCGCGCGCAGCCCCCGGTGCGCGCGCAGGCCGGCTGGCCAGCCAGCGTCCCAGGATGCCAGCGTCGCCCGCTGGCTGCCTCTTATCTCAGCTTCCAGGCTAACAGGCTCTTCAACAGGAGCAACTAGAAGTATTTCGACGTGTATTGTTAACTGGAAGTTCTAGGTTCTCCTGTTGAAGGGCAGGTTAGCCTGGAAGCTAGAGAAATAAAAATGGTACAAGTATATTAAACCTGGATTGCTTGTTGATTTTTATTAAATAGATGAACGTTTAAGTAATTTTAGAACCCAGTATATATAGTCGGTGGATGAGAGGGTAACACGCTCGATTCCCGACAGTCATGAACCGGGATTGAATCCCGCGTTAACATTTTGTTTAATATGTGAATAACCTTCACATATTATTCACTGTTTCAATTATCATGAACTAGGTTGCTCTTGCTGAGCGGTACCTATTAATGTAATTTTGAACCAGAACCCAGTAATTTTATACACTACTTAATTATATAAGGCTTGGTAGATTAAACTGGTGAAACTTCTGAAAGGGTTCACCACTGACGTGCCAGGCTCACCCACTATAGTTTTACCGCAGCAAGGTAATGAGAAGTTTGTGGAGACCACGCTCTGAGCGAACCTACGCGAAGTACGACCATGATAATCATGATAAATAAAAAAATATAATTTTTTGATAGTTTTAGACGAGAAACTATATCAAATTGGTGGCTTGATAGTATCATATTATGTGTATGTCTATATAGTGTCATATGCCCTAAAGCATAGGGCGCCTCTCCGGTCAAAATAAACGTCAAAACAAAACGCCATCTATTGACCGTCGCCGCAAACTAGCGGCCTCGGGTCGGTGACAAAGCCACAACACCAGCTTTGGTAAACTAAGAAGCGTCAATAGATGGCGTCTAGTTTTTAACGTTTATTTTAACGGGAGAGGCGCCCTATGTTTTCATATATAAATCCATTTCCTCCGGCAAGATTTCCAGTGTTAGATTTATTTAACATGCCAATCAATATAATTTATGTGTTTTTATAAATGACTTATTGCTTTTTAAGATTTATTTTATTGGTAACTTTCGGTTCTCTTATATGCTATTTTTCAAGCCTTTTTTTACTAACGTTTGAGAAAGGCCGAGACCAGAAAACTCCCAATAAAATATACTGCAAATATTTGCTGTGAGTCATCTATATAATTCTTATAAATATATTATATATTCCGCAATTGCCAAAAATATTTTACCAAATATATTTATGATCATAAAGATGGATATTGCTTGGCCGGCATTCATAGTTCTTAGAATTTAAGAAACACTTCGGCCATGGTAAATCTTTTTTTATTCTCTATTTTTTTGGTTCGTAAAATATTAACTTTAGTTAACTTACATCATGAATATAGTTCTTAGAATTAAGAGTAAATCTAGCCAGTAAAAAGAGAATTTATAAATTTAATTGTCTCATCTATCGATAAAATTTTAACAAATAAATTTACTGGCAATGTGCTTCTTTTTAATAATATTGTCACGGTAGTGAAGTATTACAAACCTTTGAGTAAGAATAATTTATTGATTAGAATGCACAACTATTTTTAAATTTAATTTAAAAATGATAATATACAAGCATGGTAAGGGGTGATGACGAGGCATTTATAATGATGATAAAAATAGTATTCAAAATAATTATTCTGTGAAAATATCATCAAACATTATCTCTATAGATCTTACTGCAATAATATGATTGCAGTAAGGTCTGTAGAGATAATATTTGATGCTAATATTGAAAAGAAACACAATGTCAGTAAATTTATTTGTTTCAAATTTTATTGATAGATGTCAATTAAATTTATAAATTCTCTCTTTACAGCTAGATTTTCTCTTCATTCTGAGAACTATATTTATGATGTAAGTTAACTAAAGTTATTATTTTACGAACAAAAATTCAGAAAAGATCTTACAAATATAGATACATAGTAACAACAATTATAAAATAATTTTAAAATATAATTTGGAGAGGTTTGTTTCAAGAAATTTTATGTTACTTATTTCTCAAAACATTCTATGATGATATTATATGATATATTATCAGTAAATTCGTGCCAAGATCCAAATTTACAGTAGCGAAAATAATTTATTTCATAATAATTATATTTGGAACAATTTTACAAAATTTATGTCATTTTAAAAAATATTCCCCGGTTGATACTAAATTGATATTAGTGATGACAATATTGCTATGTTTATGAGAGATTTCTTTATGGCTGTGCAAATATAGAAACTTCATTTACTCAATTTTGCTGAATTATGGTGATTGAACGAAATTGATCAATATATCTGATTCAAGAAACAAACCAAATTAGCAGAGTTTAATTATTTGAAAAGTAATTTCGATTACATTTTGGCTGTCAAAGAATCTAATAGGTATTGCTGTTGACACGAAATTTGGACAAATTTCCCAAACAAAGAAACAAGAATAAGTCCAAATATGGGCTGATATGTAGCTTAATCTATAAATTAATTTGATGAAGACGACTACCAACTGTAAATGAATCTGTAGAATATTTTGATGAAGACGACTACCAATTGTAGCTCAATCTGTAGACTATTTTGATGAAGACGACTACCAATTGTAGCTCAATCTGTAGACTATATTGATGAAGACGACTACCAATTGTAGCTCAATTTGTAGACTATTTTGATGAAGACGACTACCAATTGTAGCTCAATCTGTAGACTATATTGATGAAGACGACTACCAATTGTAGCTCAATCTGTAGACTATTTTGATGAAGACGACTACCAATTGTAGCTCAATCTGTAGACTATTTTGATGAAGACGACTACCAATTGTAGCTCAATCTGTAGACCATTTTGATGAAGACGACTACCAATTGTAGCTCAATCTGTAGACTATATTGATGAAGACGACTACCAATTGTAGCTCAATCTGTAGACTATTTTGATGAAGACGACTACCAATTGTAGCTCAATCTGTAGACTATTTTGATGGAGACGACTACCAATTGTAGCTCAATCTGTAGACTATTTTGATGGAGACGACTACCAATTGTAGCTCAATCTGTAGACTGTTCTGATGAAGACGACTACCAATTGTAGCTCAATCTGTAGACTATTTTGATGAAGACGACTACCAATTGTAGCTCAATCTGTAGACTATATTGATGAAGACGACTACCAATTGTAGCTCAATCTGTAGACTATTTTGATGAAGACGACTACCAATTGTAGCTCAATCTGTAGACTATTTTGATGAAGACGACTACCAATTGTAGCTCAATCTGTAGACCATTTTGATGAAGACGACTACCAATTGTAGCTCAATCTGTAGACTATATTGATGAAGACGACTACCAATTGTAGCTCAATCTGTAGACTATATTGATGAAGACGACTACCAATTGTAGCTCAATCTGTAGACTATTTTGATGGAGACGACTACCAATTGTAGCTCAATCTGTAGACTATTTTGATGGAGACGATTACCAATTGTAGCTCAATCTGTAGACTATTTTGATGAAGACGACTACCAATTGTAGCTCAATCTGTAGACTATTTTGATGTAGACGACTACCAATTGTAGCTCAATCTATAGACTATTTTGATGAAGACGACTACCAATTGTAGCTCAATCTGTAGACTATATTGATGAAGACGACTACCAATTGTAGCTCAATCTGTAGACTATATTGATGAAGACGACTACCAATTGTAGCTCAATCTGTAGACTATATTGATGAAGACGACTACCAATTGTAACTCAACCCGTAGACTATTTTGATGAAGCCGACTACCAATTGTAGCTCAATCCGTAGACTATATTGATGAAGACGACTACCAATTGTAGCTCAATCCGTAGACTATATTGATTAAGACGACTACCAATTGTAGCTCAATCCGTAGACTATTTTGATGAAGACGACTACCAATTGTAGCTCAATCTGTAGACTATTTTGATGAAGACGACTACCAATTGTAGCTCAATCTGTAGACTATATTGATCAAGACGACTGCCAATTGTAACTCAATCCGTAGACTATTTTGATGAAGACGACTACCAATTGTAGCTCAATCCGTAGACTATTTTGATGAAGACGACTATCAATTGTAGCTCAATCTGTAGACTATATTGATCAAGACGACTGCCAATTGTAACTCAATCCGTAGACTATTTTGATGAAGACGACTACCAATTGTACCTCAATCTGTAGACTATTTTGATGGAGACGATTACCAATTGTAGCTCAATCTGTAGACTATTTTGATGAAGACGACTACCAATTCTAGCTCAATCTGTAGACTATTTTGATGAAGACGACTACCAATTGTAGCTCAATCTGTAGACTATTTTGATGAAGACGACTACCAATTGTAGCTCAATCTGTAGACTATATTGATGAAGACGACTACCAATTGTAGCTCAATCTGTAGACTATATTGATTAAGACGACAACCAATTGTAGCTCAATCTGTAGACTATATTGATTAAGACGACTACAAATTGTAGCTCAATCTGTAGACTATTCTGATGAAGACGACTGCCAATTGTAGCTCAATCTGTAGACTATTCTGATGAAGACGACTGCCAATTGTGACTCAATCCGTAGACTATTTTGATGAAGACGACTACCAATTGTAGCTCAATCTGTAGACTATATTGATGAAGACGACTACCAATTGTAGCTCAATCTGCAGACTGTTCTGATGAAGACGACTACCAATTGTAGCTCAATCTGTAGACTATATTGATGAAGACGACTACCAATTGTAGCTCAATCCGTAGACTATATTGATGAAGACGACTACCAATTGTAGCTCAATCCGTAGACTATATTGATGAAGACGACTACCAATTGTAGCTCAATCTGTAGACTATATTGATTAAGACGACTACCAATTGTAGCTCAATCTGTAGACTATATTGATTAAGACGATTACCAATTGTAGCTCAATCTGTAGACTATATTGATGAAGACGACTACCAATTGTAGCTCAATCTGTAGACTATTTTGATAAAGACGACTACCAATTGTAGCTCAATCTGTAGACTATTTTGATGAAGACGACTACCAATTGTAGCTCAATCTGCAGACTATATTGATGAAGACGACTGCCAATTGTAGCTCAATCTGTAGACTATTTTGATGAAGACGACTGCCAATTGTAGCTCAATCTGTAGACTATTTTGATGAAGACGACTGCCAATTGTAACTCAATCCGTAGACTATTTTGATGAAGACGACTACCAATTGTAGCTCAATCTGTAGACTATATTGATGAAGACGACTACCAATTGTAGCTCAATCTGCAGACTGTTCTGATGAAGACGACTACCAATTGTAGCTCAATCTGTAGACTATATTGATGAAGACGACTACCAATTGTAGCTCAATCTGTAGACTATTGTGATGAAGACGACTATCAATTGTAGCTCAATCTGTAGACTATTTTGATGAAGACGACTGCCAATTGTAGCTCAATCTGTAGACTATTCTGATGAAGACAACTGCCAATTGTGACTCAATCCGTAGACTATTTTGATGAAGACGACTACCAATTGTAGCTCAATCTGTAGACTATATTGATGAAGACGACCACCAATTGTAACTCAATCCGTAGACTATTTTGATGAAGACGACTACCAATTGTAGCTCAATCCGTAGACTATATTGATGAAGACGACTACCAATTGTAGCTCAATCCGTAGACTATTTTGATGAAGACGACTACCAATTGTAGCTCAATCTGTAGACTATTTTGATGAAGACGACTACCAATTGTAGCTCAATCTGTAGACTATATTGATGAAGACGACCACCAATTGTAACTCAATCCGTAGACTATTTTGATGAAGACGACTACCAATTGTAGCTCAATCCGTAGACTATATTGATGAAGACGACTACCAATTGTAGCTCAATCCGTAGACTATATTGATGAAGACGACTACCAATTGTAGCTCAATCCGTAGACTATATTGATTAAGACGACTACCAATTGTAGCTCAATCTGTAGACTATATTGATGAAGACGACTACCAATTGTAGCTCAATCTGTAGACTATATTGATCAAGACGACTGCCAATTGTAACTCAATCCGTAGACTATTTTGATGAAGACGACTACCAATTGTAGCTCAATCCGTAGACTATTTTGATGAAGACGACTACCAATTGTAGCTCAATCCGTAGACTATTTTGATGAAGACGACTACCAATTGTAGCTCAATCTGTAGACTATTTTGATGAAGACGACTACCAATTGTACCTCAATCTGTAGACTATTTTGATGGAGACGACTACCAATTGTACCTCAATCTGTAGACTATTTTGATGGAGACGATTACCAATTGTAGCTCAATCTGTAAACTATTTTGATGAAGACGACTACCAATTGTAGCTCAATCTGTAGACTATTTTGATGAAGACGACTACCAATTGTAGCTCAATCTGTAGACTATTTTGATGAAGACGACTACCAATTGTAGCTCAATCTGTAGACTATATTGATGAAGACGACTACCAATTGTAGCTCAATCTGTAGACTATTCTGATGAAGACGACTGCCAATTGAAGCTCAATCTGTAGACTATTCTGATGAAGACGACTGCCAATTGTGACTCAATCCGTAGACTTTTTTGATGAAGACGACTACCAATTGTAGCTCAATCCGTAGACTATTCTGATGAAGACGACTGCCAATTGTAGCTCAATCCGTAGACTATTCTGATGAAGACGACTGCCAATTGTAGCTCAATCAAATATTGTCTACTGATTGAGCTACAATTAGTCGTCTGATAGTCGTCTTCATCAAAATAGTCTACGGATTGAGCTACAATTGGTAGTCGTCTTCATCAAAATAGTCTACGGATTGAGTTACAATTGGTAGTCGTCTTCATCAATATAGTCTACAGATTGAGCTACAATTGGTAGTCGTCTTCATCAAAAGAGTCTACAGAATGAGCTACAATTGGTAGTCGTCTTCATCAATATAGTCTACAGATTGAGCTACAATTGGTAGTCGTCTTAATCAATATAGTCTACAGATTGAGGTACAATTGGTAGTCGTCTTCATCAAAATAGTCTACGGATTGAGTTACAATTGGCAGTCGTCTTGATCAATATAGTCTACAGATTGAGCTACAATTGGCAGTCGTCTTCATCAAAATAGTCTACAGATTGAGCTACAATTGGTAGTCGTCTTTATCAAAAGAGTCTACAGAATGAGCTACAATTGGTAGTCGTCTTCATCAATATAGTCTACAGATTGAGCTACAATTGGTAGTCGTCTTAATCAATATAGTCTACAGATTGAGCTACAATTGGTAGTCGTCTTAATCAATATAGTCTACAGATTGAGCTACAATTGGTAGTCGTCTTCATCAATATAGTCTACGGATTGAGCTACAATTGGTAGTCGTCTTCATCAATATAGTCTACAGATTGAGCTACAATTGGTAGTCGTCTTCATCAGAACAGTCTGCAGATTGAGCTACAATTGGTAGTCGTCTTCATCAATATAGTCTACGGATTGAGTCACAATTGGTAGTCGTCTTCATCAAAATAGTCTACGGATTGAGTCACAATTGGCAGTCGTCTTCATCAGAAGAGTCTACCAATTGTAGCTCAATCTGCAGACTGTTCTGATGAAGACGACTACCAATTGTAGCTCAATCTGTAGACTATATTGATGAAGACGACTACCAATTGTAGCTCAATCCGTAGACTATATTGATGAAGACGACTACCAATTGTAGCTCAATCCGTAGACTATATTGATGAAGACGACTACCAATTGTAGCTCAATCTGTAGACTATATTGATTAAGACGACTACCAATTGTAGCTCAATCTGTAGACTATATTGATGAAGACGACTACCAATTGTAGCTCATTCTGTAGACTCTTTTGATAAAGACGACTACCAATTGTAACTCAATCCGTAGACTCTTTTGATAAAGACGACTACCAATTGTAACTCAATCCGTAGACTATTTTGATGAAGACGACTACCAATTGTAGCTCAATCCGTAGACTATATTGATGAAGACGACTACCAATTGTAGCTCAATCCGTAGACTATATTGATTAAGACGACTACCAATTGTAGCTCAATCTGTAGACTATATTGATGAAGACGACTACCAATTGTAGCTCAATCTGTAGACTATATTGATCAAGACGACTGCCAATTGTAACTCAATCCGTAGACTATTTTGATGAAGACGACTACCAATTGTAGCTCAATCCGTAGACTATTTTGATGAAGACGACTATCAATTGTAGCTCAATCAGTAGACAATTTTGATGAAGACGACTATCAATTGTAGCTCAATCAGTAGACAATATTGATGAAGACGACTACCAATTGTAGCTCAATCTGTAGACTATTTTGATGGAGACGATTACCAATTGTAGCTCAATCTGTAGACTATTTTGATGGAGACGATTACCAATTGTAGCTCAATCTGTAGACTATATTGATGAAGACGACTACCAATTGTAGCTCAATCTGTAGACTATATTGATGAAGACGACTACCAATTGTAGCTCAATCTTTAGACTATATTGATTAAGACGACTACCAATTGTAGCTCAATCTGTAGACTATTCTGATGAAGACGACTGCCAATTGTGACTCAATCCGTAGACTATATTGATGAAGACGACTACCAATTGTAGCTCAATCTGCAGACTGTTCTGATGAAGACGACTACCAATTGTAGCTCAATCTGCAGACTGTTCTGATGAAGACGACTACCAATTGTAGCTCAATCCGTAGACTATATTGATGAAGACGACTACCAATTGTAGCTCAATCCGTAGACTATATTGATTAAGACGACTACCAATTGTAGCTCAATCTGTAGACTATTTTGATGAAGACGACTGCCAATTGTAGCTCAATCTGTAGACTATTTTGATGGAGACGATTGCCAATTGTAGCTCAATCTGTAGACTATTTTGATGAAGACGACTGCCAATTGTAGCTCAATCTGCAGACTGTTCTGATGAAGACGACTACCAATTGTAGCTCAATCTGCAGACTGTTCTGATGAAGACGACTGCCAATTGTGACTCAATCCGTAGACTATTTTGATGAAGACGACTACCAATTGTAGCTCAATCCGTAGACTATTTTGATGAAGACGACTATCAATTGTAGCTCAATCAGTAGACAATATTGATGGAGACGACTACCAATTGTAGCTCAATCTGTAGACTATTTTGATGGAGACGACTACCAATTGTACCTCAATCTGTAGACTATTTTGATGGAGACGACTACCAATTGTAGCTCAATCTGTAGACTATTTTGATGAAGACGACTACCAATTGTAGCTCAATCTGTAGACTATTTTGATGAAGACGACTACCAATTGTAGCTCAATCTGTAGACTATTTTGATGAAGACGACTACCAATTGTAGCTCAATCTGTAGACTATATTGATGAAGACGACTACCAATTGTAGCTCAATCTTTAGACTATATTGATGAAGACGACTACCAATTGTAGCTCAATCTGTAGACTATTCTGATGAAGACGACTGCCAATTGTAGCTCAATCTGTAGACTATTCTGATGAAGACGACTGCCAATTGTGACTCAATCCGTAGACTATTTTGATGAAGACGACTACCAATTGTAGCTCAATCTGCAGACTGTTCTGATGAAGACGACTACCAATTGTAGCTCAATCTGTAGACTATATTGATGAAGACACTACCAATTGTAGCTCAATCCGTAGACTATATTGATGAAGACGACTACCAATTGTAGCTCAATCTGTAGACTATATTGATGAAGACGACTACCAATTGTAGCTAAATCTGTAGACTATATTGATGAAGACGACTACCAATTGTAGCTCATTCTGTAGACTATTTTGATGAAGACGACTACCAATTGTAGCTCAATCTGTAGACTATTTTGATGAAGACGACTACCAATTGTAGCTCAATCTGCAGACTATTTTGATGAAGACGACTATCAATTGTAGCTCAATCTGTAGACTATTTTGATGAAGACGACTGCCAATTGTGACTCAATCCGTAGTCTATTTTGATGAAGACGACTACCAATTGTAGCTCAATCTGTAGACTATATTGATGAAGACGACTACCAATTGTAGCTCAATCTGTAGACTATATTGATGAAGACGACTATCAATTGTAACTCAATCTGTAGACTATTTTGATGAAGACGACAACCAATTGCTGCTCAATCTGTAGACTATTTTGATGAAGACGACAACCAATTGTAGCTCAATCTGTAGACTATATTGATGAAGACGACTACCAATTGCAGCTCAATCTGTAGACTATTTTGATGAAGACGACTACCAATTGTAGCTCAATCTGTAGACTATATTGATGAAGACGACTACCAATTGTAGCTCAATCTGTAGACTATTTTGATGAAGAGGACTGTTGGCATTTTAAAAAAAATATTATTGAAGTGAAAGAATTTTCATGTGAAAGATGAACAATGTGTGTGAAGAATATATTTTGTATGAAACAATAAGAAAGCGGCATGTCAGAGCTGCAACATCTCGAATGGATGACTCTTTAACGGTGCTGGGGCTGTAAGATGTGGCCCTTTATATTGGTCGCATTGAAACTTCTTGGACGGCAATGTATGGCATTGGGCCGCACAGAAACCTCATGAGCTATGTCAACGCTATACATCTGATTCTCGGCATAGGCCGATGTTACGGCGCTAGAGCTGCAAAAATCTGGCTCTTGGCTTACCCTGAATGAAACCCTCTTAGGCGCCGCCAGAGATGAAATATCTGATCCTCCGCATAAGCTGTGTGGAATTCCTTTGGGAAGCGTTAAAGTTGCAATATCTGGGCATAGGCATAGCCTGTATTGAAATCTAGTGAATGGTGCCAGGGATGTAACATCTGGCCCTCTGCATGAAACCTTTTGGATGGCGTCTGGGTTGCAATTCCTAGTCCTCTGCAAGGAAATTTTGTATGGCGTCTGGGCTGCAATATCGACTCCCTGAATGGAACCTTTTGGATGGCGTGTGGGCTCAATACCTAGTCCTCTGCATGGAACCTTTTGGATGGAGTCTGGGCTGAAATACCTAGTCATCTGCATGGAAACTTTTGGATGGAGTCTGGGCTGCAATAACTAGTCCTCTGCATGGAACCTTTTGGGTGGAGTCTGGGCTGCAATACCTAGCCCTCTGCATGGAACCTTTTGGATGGCGTCTGGGCTCAATACCTAGCCCTCTGCATGGAACCTTTTGGATGGCGTCTAAGCTACAATACCTAGCCCTCTGCATGGAACCTTTTAGACGCCGCCTGAGCTGCAATACCTAGTCCTCTGCATGGAACCTTTTAGATGGCGTCTGAGCTGCAATACGTAGTCCTCTGCATGGAACCTTTTAGATGGTGTCTGAGCTGCAATACCTAGTCCTCTGCATGGAACCTTTTAGACGCCGTCTGAGCTGCAATACCTAGTCCTCTGCATGGAACCTTTTAGGTGGCGTCTGAGCTGCAATATCTAGTCCTCTGCATGGAACTTTTTAGACGCCGTCTGAGCTGCAATACCTAGCCCTCTACATGGAATTTTTAGATGCCGTCTGAGCTGCAATACCTAGCCCTCTACATGGAATTTTTAGATGCCGTCTGAGCTGCAATACCTAGCCCTCTGCATTGGAATATTTTGGATGGCGTCTGGGCTGCAATATCGTCCCCCTGCACGGAACCTTTTGGATGGCGTCTGAATTGCAAAATCTGATCTTTGTATAGGTCGTAGGGGAAGATCTTGAGTGAGACCAGCACTACAAAATCTGAACTTCTGCATAGGTTTTACGGGAAGCTCTTGAATGACATCAGGGCTGCAAATTCTGGCCCTCGGCTTAGGTCGCACGGAATAGCGCCAGTTCAACAAAGCTAATCCTTGGTATAAGCCAATAATATTGCGCTGTCAGAGCTGCAAAATCTGGCTCTTGGCATAAACCACATGGAGGCCTCCTGAGCGGCTCCATGGCGGCAATATCTGACCCTAGTCCAAAGCCTTTTGGGCGATGCCAGGTCTGTGATTAGCTTTCTTTTTTGAACCACCAATTTTTACAACTAAATATTCAAAATGTATGCCACCAATTTTACGTTTATTTGAAGCTACCTTAGCTAATTAATGGGAACATTTTAAATATCTCTTAAAAGACAATTTATATAAAAGATACCCTCTATACATGCTTCAAATATATGTATACTAGACGAATGACCCAAGAAATTCTTGAGTGCATTTTCACCCGAGTATATACAGATTATTATTTTTTTCTATTGCAAAATCAAAATAAGACGAAATCTCCATAAAGGGTTTTGTTGTTTTAAATATTTTACCAATATTATGAGTTAATTATCATCACTCATCATCTCTTTGGAGGAAAATAGAAATACAGACAGAGAAAATATTATGTAGTGAATTATATTTTTATAAAATAGAAGGATTTAAAAGCACGAATGTTTCTTTTATACATAATACAAACTTCTACTGCCTTTACTGCGATGATATTTTTCATCGCAGTAAAGGCAGTAGAAGTTTGTATTATTTATAAAAGAAACATTCGTGCTTTTAAATCCTTCCATTTTATATGTATAGATGGCGCGTTATTGCTTTGTGTTAATTATATTTTTATTTATTTCGTCCCAGTTTACAGGCATTACATTCGAGCACAGCTCGCGAGTCACCTTGTCCTTACGCGAGCTGATTTTCAAATTTTATTGCAGTAAGCCTATTTCTACTGTGTCCAATGCCTTCTTCGAAATATATGTACTCAATATGAACATATGTAAAAGTTCGAAAGAAGTCGTGCCATTGGATTGAAAGAGGCTGAGTGGTCAAAATGACTAATCGCCTGACATCTGTGTCAAAGTGATGCAGCTATTAGACGATTTTGGCAAGAGTCGGTCAACGACTGAAGAATCAGCGGTCGACCAATAACACGGCAGAAAGGCAGGACAGAGCGAATGCCAGAACGGCTGTCGCAGCACCGGATTCGACATTATCTATCATCCAACGTGTGACAGGCACACAAGTGTCCAAAATGACCATCAACAGATGACTGAGAGCGTAATCTAAGAGCTCGCTGACATTTACGATGCCGTACACCGACAAGTCAGACTACCGTGGCGTTGGGGGGCGATCAACTTGGAACTGCGCTGACTTAGGGAAGTATAGTCTTTAGTAACGAGTCTTCTTTCTTACTGTGTCCTGACGACCGTCGCAAACGTCTCTGGAGACCTTATGGGTCACATGTGGATCCGGGTCTTACTTTCGAACACCACACAGGTCCACAACAGGACATTATGGCCTAGAATGTCATTTAATTTGATAGCAGGACCCCATTAGTAGTTGATATAGGCTTAGCAAAAAATACGATGTTTCCTTTTAAAGGATTTCTAGTTGTTTTTGTACTCACGTATGTTGTAGTTACGAGGACATCCCTTTAGATAAAAACAAATATATATTTATTTAAGGAACGACTTGTTCCAATACAAATATTGTTAAAACAAGCTAGCGATAAAACATAACTGAAAGGTTGAAGGTAGAAGTTGGAAGTGACGTCAGCATCGATGATAATTAAAGTCAAAGTTTGCGTAACAATTCCCTCCTTACTTTGTCTTTACTCCCACGATGCTGAGGTTCTCCAGGTGTTTCTTCATCTGGTCTCGGGATAGGTCCTTTGTGAAGATATCCGCCTCCAAATCCTGAGATGGCGAGATGGCTTGTACAGAAGGCAGATGTCTCTGGATTCATAACAGTCTCTCAAGAAGTGGTACTTTCTGTTGATATGTCTACAGCGACTGCTTTGTTTAGGGCTGGAGATCCAGTTGTTCAATGACTGACTGTCTATATAGATCGCAGTTGGTTTTTCCATGAAATTCCATTCTTCCAGCTCTCGTAGCAGGTTTATTATCCACTTGATTTGACAGCAGCTATCACAAGCAGCTATCATTTCCGCTTCCATTGTGGAGAGGGCGACGAGTGGTTGTTTACTACTTTTCCAGTCTATAGTTGCTTTGCCGAGCTTCAATACATATCCGCCCTAGGATTTTCCATCATGAGTGGTCGACCAGCTGGCATCGGTGTAGGACTTCAGGATTCCAGTCTTTCCTCTTTCAAATTTCACTCCTAGGTCAATTGTTCATCGTAGGTATCTCATCACTCTTTTGATTGCTGTCCAGTGCATCTGTTTTGGTTGTCTGAAGTACTGTGAAAGTTTGCTAGTGATGTAAGCGATGTCGGGTCTGGTGTTAACAGCTAGAAACATTAGCATTCCAAGGGCTTCTTGGTAAGTGTGCTGATCACAATTGTCATCTTCAATATGATTGTTCAAATTGATTTCTTTGGAACCTGGCGTTGGAACTTCCTTGCAAGTTTCCATTCCATATTTCTGCAATATTTGTTGTACATAGTGGCTTTGCTGTAGCGAAATTCTCTCCTTGTCTTGTATGATCTTGATTCCCAAAAACATGCCTTTACATGTTACATCCTTTATTTCCAGGTGATGTCTCAATTTATTGATGAATCTGTTTGAGGTATCTTCAGAATCTGAGACAGTGATAAAGTCATCAACATATATCCCTACATAGAAGTATTTGTCTTCATTCTTCCATTTAAATAGGCAAGGATCAGATTTAAGTTTTTCCAGTCCACAGTCATGAAGTACTTGACTGAATTTCTCATACCACGATCTTCCGGATTGAGGTAGACAGTAAATACTTTTGTTGAGTTTGCAAACTTTGTTTCTGTCTTGGACAAATCCAGCAGGTTGTTCCAAGAATATTGTATTTTCAATGTTTCCATTTAGATAGGCTGCTTTCACATCAAATAGTTTAATGACTGAATCTTTTGTTGCTGCCATTGACAAAATAGTCCTGAGGGTGGCATTTTTAATTACAGGGCTGAAACTTTCGTTGTAATCTCTTCCTGGGATTTGGTCGTATCCCATTGCAACAAGTCTAGGTATTTCCTTGTACTGGCCATGTTATTTTTGTTTATTGTATTCTTTTGATTTCCTTTGTTGTTAGGGTTGAACCAACAGTCTTTCTTGAAATGTCCTTTTCTTTTGCAAATGTAGCATGACTTTTCTTTGAATTGGTTGCCTGATGATCTGAAAGCATTTTCATGATTTTTGCTTCTGTCCTGTCTTTTCTTCTCAAAATCCAGTAGAGTTTGTCTCAAGTCTGGTAAGGAGATTTCTCTGTTTATTGACAGTGCTGCTGTGATCGTGTCAAAGTTAGGTGTGAGTCCTTCAACGATGTATCGTACAAGTTCTCTTTCTGTTACAGTCTTTCCTAGCTGGGTGATCTCTTGTGCCAGTTTCTGTGCTCGTACAATATACAAGTTAACATTTTCATTTGGGTTCAATTTTAGTCTGGCCAGATCCAACATTAGGTCTATCCTTTTATTTTCTAGAGATCCTTCAAACCTTTTCTTTATGTCGTACCAAATTCTTTTGGCCCTTTTATCGCCTCGAAAGATGATTGTTAAGTCATCTGAAAGTGACAATATTATTAGGCTGTATGCTTCCCGATTCTTTTTCTTCCAAATATCATATTCTAGTTTATTATTTGTCAAGTCTGGCTCGTCATTAACAATTACGTCCTCGAAGAGATCTTTTGAATCTAGAATTGCTTCCATTTTCATGGACCACGTTGTATAGTTGTTTTCTGTTAACTGTTCGATTTTTGCTAAGTTATGTGTATCCATTTTCATCCAACTTTTTCTTTCTAAATTGGCGGTTAGTCCAATTATTTAATTTATTTTTGATTTAAATGGATCAATTGGCGGTTAGTCCAATTCGCGCGCCCAAACCACGCTCTGCTACCAAATTGATATAGGCTTAGCAAAAAATACGATGTTTCCTTTTTAAGGATTTCTAGTTGTTTTTGTACTCACGTATGTTGTAGTTACGAGGACATCCCTTTAGATAAAAACAAATATATATTTATTTAAGGAACGACTTGTTCCAATACAAATATTGTTAAAACAAGCTAGCGATAAAACATAACAGAAAGGTTGAAGGTAGAAGTTGGAAGTGACGTCAGCATCGATGATGATTAAAGTCAAAGTTTGCGTAACAGTAGTCATTCCTGGCACCCTGAGCACAACGATACATAGATGGCATTCTATGACCTGTTTTGTTGTCGTTCCTCTCACATCATCCCAGGTTTACTTTTCAACAAGAAAATGCCTGGCCACACACGACACGTGTTACTATGGATTATCTTCAATCTTGCCAAAGTCTTCCGTGTCCAGCAAGTTCGCTTGAACTCTCACCCATAGAGCACATCTGAGACGTGATGGGAAGGCGATTGCAACTATCCTGGAATTTTGACTATTTAGCCTCTGACAGTTAAAGATAATTTGGCAAGAAATCTTTATCAGTCCATGACACGCTGGGTGGCGGCCTGCATCCAGGCCAGTGGGGGTCAACGATATATTGACTCTCTTAATTTTTGACGATCAAACTCTGGAATAAAACAATTAATTATTCTAAATTTTTTATCGTTTTTCCCCTATACATGTTCTTTACAAACTCCAATTTTTTCCAATTGGACAACTCCTTCTTGGTGCGTCGATTTTTTTTAAATGATTAAATATACACTTGGTTCTTTTTTTATGCGGTAGATGCGTTCCAGGGGAATCCGCATAAAAAAAAATCGCACAAAAAAAGACATACATTTATATGTAAAATGATGGATACGTTCCATTTATTAAAAAAATCGCATAAAACCTAAATAATGTTTTAAAATGCACCAGAAATCGCATAAAAAAAGATTTATAAATAATAAGATTTAATTTTTTCTCATCATATTTTAATAAATGGCACATATGTGTGTTAATAACAAAAACAAAACTTAATATGTAAAAAAAAAAACATAAACAAAACTTTATTTAAAATCATATTAAGAATGTTTTCATCATTATTCGCTGTCTGATAATGTGCGAACCCGTTTGTGGATTGGTGCAAGATCACTTTCATCACTTGAAGATAAAATTACGTCATCAGATCTACATGGTAATGCTTCTTTAGGAACTTCAGTGATTTTTTTTTCTTTGACAAGGTAGTCAGTAATCAAACGCTGTGATGGCTTGACTAGTTCTTTGTAGAGTTCTCTGTAGCCAGACATACAAAATTTCAGATCACGTTGGAATTTTAAGGCGCGTTCTACATCATTATCATTTTGAATAAAAAAAATTTCCAATTTACCGGAAAGTTGAAGGCCTTCCCGAAGTAATTTTTCGTCCAGTGGAGTAACATCTTCCAGTTCGCTATCTACACACACTGTTTCGAAATCTTTAGTAGTATCTACCATACTTTCCAAAATATCATCATCATTTAGGGCTTCGTCCACAAGCAATTCTTCTATATCATGCTCGCCAAAATCATCAAAACCTTCCCCACCTATTTCCTTAGCAATTGAAATAATATCTGATGTTACTATTGTTGTTCTATTTGATTCATTTCTCTTTGATACGCATTCAGGCCAAGCAGCTTTCCAACATGCATTTAAAGTTTGTGATTTTATCTCGGCAATTGCTAACGCAACATGATCTACACAGTTCAAGATATTAAATTGTTTCCAAACTTCAGTAACTGTTATTGTATCGGATTCCAGTTTATCGAAAATGAATTGGAAAGTGAATTTTACATAATATTTTTTAAATGTTGAAATAATTCCCTGATCTAATGGTTGAATTAGGCTCGTTGTGTTTGGAGGGAAAAAAACTACCTTTATATTTAGATGTTCTAAGTTTGGATGACCTGGTGCATTGTCAAGAATTAATAAGATCTTAAATTCGAGACCCATCTCTTTCATATAATTTTCTGCTTCGGGTACGAAGCATTTATTGAACCATTCAGTGAAAATAGCCGTTGTTACCCAGGCCTTCTTGTTTGCCATCCAATGTACGGGCAGTGTATTTAAGTCTTTTCCTTTTAATGCACGTGGTTTTAAAGATCGATTTACAAGCAGCGGTTTTAACATTCGATCGCCAGATGCATTGCTGCACAGCAATAAAGTAACTCGATCTTTAGCAGCTTTAAAACCACTGGCATTTTTTTCGGACTTTGCAATGTAAGTACGGGTTGGCATTTTTTTCCAAAACAATCCTGTTTCATCAGCATTAAAGATTTGATGTGGGCACAATATCCTCCATCTTTAATAATTTTAGCCAACTTTTCAGGATATTTTCTAGCAGCTTCTTCATCTGCAGAAGCCACCTCACCTTTTATTTTTAGATTATGAAAAGAATGTCTTTTTATAAAACCAGTTAACCACCCTGTGCTGGCAGAGAATTGTGGATTACTTTCACGTGAAGATGTAGATGGCTCTGATTCTTTTAACTCCTTGTAAAATTTAAGGGCTTTCATCTTGATTCAATGAAAAGTGAGCACGAGGAATTTATGAAGAAGTTAATTAATACAAATTTACATATACCGGTGATAATTTGCGGCGATTTCAACGCCAGAGCTCCGTTATGGTATGATATCAGGAAAAATTATAATGGACATAGACTGATCCCTATCATAGATGAAATAAACTTAATTATCCATAATAATAAAACTTTCACGTGTCGTGATGCAAGTGTGATTGATCTCACACTAACAAATAAACAGGCAATTGCGGCGATCAGAAATTGGAAGACACAGCAGATATCGCAAATTTCAGATCATGTAGCTATATCTTTTGAAATATATATAAACGAACAATTTAGTTCAGAAAAATATTATTCCACTTGGAAATTTAATGAGAAAAATGCGAACTGGTTAAGTTTTAGTCAGAGAATTAACAGTACTGAACAAGAAAAAATTGAAAACTTACTAGACATAGTGGATACACCAGAAATGATTGATCAAACGGTAAAAGAACTTACGAAAATACTGATTGAGGCAGCACATAATTCACTTAAAGTAAATAATAATATGACAACAAAAAATAATATTAGTAATAAGTGGTGGAATACGAATTTACAGCTTCTAAAGGATCACTGTCATTATCTTAGAAACTGTTACTATAGAAACAAAAATTGCCCTAATCATATTAAACAAAATTATAAAAGCATACGAAATAAGTATTTACGGGAAATAGAAAAAGCTAGGAAAGCATCATGGAGAATTTTTCTGGAGGAAAACAAATCGAACAACCCTTATGGAAACTTATATAAGGTGTACAAAAACATCAAAAGTGGATCTAAGCGGAAGAGAAATATGCAAATTTTGGAGGGTAATACTGATATGGAATGTTTGCAGAAGGGTGAGGAATTATTGAATAACTTATTTCTAGATGATAAATGTGAAGAAGATACAAACATCCATAAAAGTATAAAAGAAATTATAATTTAAAACTACTCAATAAAGAAAAACCAATGGTTATGATTACTGAAGTCAACGACTTGATTGACAAATTAAATCCAAAGAAATCTCCCGGAATAGACAACATCTCTAACAACATGATAAGGCACACTAAACAATTTATAGCTCCTATATTGGTGAAACTATTTCAAAAATGTTTATACCTACAATACTATCCTGCTGAATGGAAAAGAGCAGAGGCAATAATTATTCCGAAACCTGGAAAAACATATTTTAATAACTATAAAAATTATAGACCTTTATGTCTTAATTCCAACATTTCTAAAATATTTGAAAAGATAATTAATAACAGAATAATAAAATATTATGAAGATTTTAATTTACTAAGTGATCGACAACATGGCTTTAGAAGATCGAAATCTACTATTACTGCACTAACTGATATAATAAAAATTGCGTTAGAACATAAAACAAGAGAATATGCAGCAATAATTGCAGTGGATATTAGTGCAGCGTTTGATAATGCATGGTGGCCGGCCCTGATGAAAAGACTAGATGAAGATGGTGTGCAGGCTTCAATGATAAAACTTCTACAATCATATTTTGATAATAGAAGAATAAGATTTAGATATTCCTCAACTGAAATTAATAAGAAACTAAGTAAAGGATGTCCACAGGAAGGACCACTGTCTCCCACATTATGGAATATTCTTATTAATGAGATACTGAATAATAATCTGGATGATAATTGTGAAACAATAGGATATGCAGATGATATCTATATTAATAAAATGCAAATTTCATAAGAGGACATCACTAAAAACTTTCGTTACAATGCATCAATTTCGACCAAATTTTCAACATTTATGTAAAACGAGATGGAGCAGGTTTTGCTTAACGTCAAAATATTTTTCCCTAACATTAACATGCGTAACTTCGCTGTTATCGATTAAATACAAAAAAATCAACAGAGTTAATTTTATTTATATATAAATACAAAATTAAATTTCAACAGAGTTAATATTTTTACATACTAGCTAATAATCTCAATCTAAAAATATAATATAAAAAGCCAACAATGAAGAGTGAATGTAAGATAAAAAGCCAACAATGAAGAGTAAATGTAATATAAAAAGCCAACAATGAAGAATGAATGTAAGATAAAAAGCCAACAATGAAGAGTGAATGTAATATAAAAAGCCAACAATGAATAGTAAATGTAATATAAAAAGCCAACAATGAAGAATGAATGTAAGATAAAAAGCCAACAAAGAAGAGTAAATCTACTTATATAATTGCCTTATTCTGTCTGTGTGAAGTTCACAGATAGATTTTGGTCGGAATATAATATAAAAAGCCAACAATAAAGAGTAAATATGATATAAAAAGCCAACAATGAAGAATGAATGTAAGATAAAAAGCCAACAATAAAGAGTAAATGTAATATAAAAAGCCAACAATGAAGAATAAATTTAAGATAAAAAGCCAACAATGAAGAGTAAATATAATATAAAAAGCCAACAATGAAGAATAAAGGCAATGTGACACGGCAATGTGACACGGGAAAAAATGTTCACTAGATAAAACTATGATTTTCTAATGTAGAAAATTAGGAAAGACAAAATTCAGGATGACACGGCACACAGGGACCGGGAAAAAATGTTCACTTTATCGAGAGATTCAAATTTACGAGTTTCAAATTATCAAAATATATCTTTTTTTTTTTAAATAAGTTTTTAGAGAATTGTTTTAACAAATGTTGGCTAGACAAACCTTTACTCGGGTAAAACCCCGGGCGAAGCCGAGTACGTTTTATAAGTTTATAGAGAATTGTTTTAACAAATGTTCGTTAGACAAACATTCACTCGGGTAAAACCCGGGCGAAGCCGGGCACATCCGCTAGTTACGTTAATATGTTGGAATAAAACTCCTGAACAACTAAGAAAGACAATAGATAATGTATTAAGAAAAATCAATAAGTGGTGTGAAAGTCGTAAATTAAAATTGTCAGATGAAAAAACAAAAATATTATATTTATATAAATGCAATAGCGATATAATAGTCTCAGGTAGCAAGTTAATTAAGCCGGTTGAAGAACTTAAGATCCTAGGAGTGACTATTAAAAATCACCGAGTCAGAAGCAAACTGGACTTTACGCCTCACGTTAATGAAATGATCATAAAGGTAACTAGAGCTAGTGGATACCTATTTGGCCTGACAAAGAAAGCATGGGGTCTGGACTTTAGACGAAGACTGATATTGTATAAGACATTATATCGAAGTACAATTACTTATGGTTATCCAATATGGTATCCATTCATAAACAAAAAGTCTAAAGACAAACTTAATTCTCTTCAATATAGTATATTAAAACATTGTATACAGGCCTACAGTACAACATCATCGGATTGTACACATATACTTGCACAAGTCCCCAAACTTACTGAATATATTGAATCTAACATGTTGAAAACCGAAATAAATTACAACCGATTTGACTCTTCAAGTAGGAATATAATTTCTAATTACATAAGGGAAAAACTGCAGAAATACTATGAGAAGTTTAATACCATTTTCAAGTCCTTCTTCACTGATTCCCAAATACCCAAATATGTCAAGCCAAATTTTTACAATGTCCAATTTTTTACTGGACACGGTAACTTCAGATCATATTTGTACAAAGTCAGAAAGACGGATTCGCCTAAATGCTCATGTGGTGCAGAAGAAGAAAATCCTGTACATATTTTAACGGACTGTCGACTTGTAGAGGACTTGAGAGTCAAAAATCAAATAAATATAAATTGTCTAAATCAAATAGTTAATAATAGATATGATGGGTTCCCCGGTTTTGGATAGTTGAAAAGGGAGGATACACGATGTATCTTATTAAAAGTTTCCTTACTTAAGTATATATATATATAGCAATTTAGGACAACAACCCCATGTATATAACCCACAGCAAGACCTTAATGTTGTATAATAGCAGCACAGCTGTCAGTGATGCACTATCGGCATATGTCTTTACATCATCACATGTAATGCAATTTATGCAAACAGGATAAATAAAATAAATAAAAAAGAAAAGGGGGAAAAACTCTGTAATTGATTAAGAGTTGAGCTAAAGCAAGGATCGAGCATATAATATTGTCAGAACAATGGTCTAAAGATGGAAACAGTCGCGACACTATTATACAATATTATCAGACAACCCATGAAATCGTTATTAAATTGGGGAATCTATAAAACACTGAAACACAGACACTCGCGGCAATGTATGTGGCCGGTAATTTATGGGAGACTTGATTATTAGTAACATTCCCTTCAAATAGGTAATAAACATACAACATTTCATTTAAACAGTTGGAATATCACCATAAAGCAAATTATGTATGAAATAGGTAACAGAGAACACAAGAAAATTTCTCTAGATATTTATTTAAATATCTTAAAATTTGGGAACATGTCTATATTGACGAGATATGCTATTTACATAGTAAAATTTAGATAGAGGTGACCTGAAGTTACTTTATAGCCCTTTAAGGCCCATGCGAAATCTAGGTTGGCTACTACACAAAAAGGGGGGGGAAACCTAGATCTCCATCTATTCTAGCGGGACAAAATATACGAACCCTAACACTCCTTTTAAGTCACTTAAAGCCCTTTAGGGCCCATTCAGAATCTAAATAGATTAGCTTCTGTTCGAAAAATAAAAAAAAAGGGGGGGCTAAGCCATAATGGCAAAGGGCTTACCTTCTCTCGAAAGCGGCGGCAAGGTCTGGTCTCCTCTACGTCTCAGGCCCGTCTAAAAATCGTCCTTCTCACTGAGCGACTCCGATCGAATCTCTCCTTTTGGCAAAGAACCTTCTTTTATATCATCTCATTCTCCATTTTCATTCGCCGAAAGAAACACCAATCAAAATGGCCAACGGCTCCAGTATCAATTTCATAGACGCCCCAGGCCTCTCCCCTTCAAAATAGAACATATAGTATTACCAAAACAAAAAAAAAATCTAAAGAGAGAAACAACCCCTGCGGTAGTGTAAGATTTCAGACTCCCTCCCTCTGTCCTTCCACATGGGTTGAAATACAATCCTCCCTTTTTCTCGGGATGGTATATATATCGCCCCCCCGTCTTGGCTAAAATTGACCCAGGCCCTTTTTACCTGGACTGTAATGTGATGCTTTCCTTTCTCGGGAAGGATATTTTATAAGTTTCAGTCTTTAGAGATCTTCCTTCTCCATTTTTCTCTTTTTTTTTTTTTTTTCTGGTCACCTTTACCTAAATTTTTGGTGAGGGGAATATATGTACATATGAAACAACAGTTTCCAGCTCGGATGTCTCTGGATGTCTTCTTCTTTACCAGGCATCAGCTTTCGGCATGGAAGTCTGGTGTCACCAAGTGTCTAAGTTTCTGGGCAAAAAAATGGTCTGTAAGTCTATGTGGGAGGGAAGCCATGTATCCATTTGATTTGATTATACATACGCCTTCTGTTGGGGTATGGTTACAAAAAAACGTGCCCCAACAATCCTCCCCCTGCCAAGTAATGGACAAATGCGTTTGTGCTATTCATTATTCATCTGCCTTTCATCAGTTACTATGAAAGCAGGTCCATTTCTAGCAAAATGCATTTTCCATTACTAGGTGAAGCCAGATGTACCGAAACCTATAGGTAAGATAAGGCTAGTCAAAATGATGGTATGCCATTCTAGATGTTTATTATTCCGAACATTAGTGGGCATTGCGCATCCTGGAAAAGGGGTTTTTATGTGCTATTATTCTGTCAGAACACTGTTATCAAATAGGTTATTGGGGACAGTCATATCATATGTATGGAGGTAAGCAAGGTCATCTGTCTTACCATTCATGGGTATATATACCACCCTTCCACTTTCTTCTTTGGTCTTGAGGAGTAGGCCTTCCTAGTGCTAAGTCCTCTCAACCCCATCCTTGCCTCTTGGGGTACTGGATTCATTGCTACCTTCTTTCTGCTAACAATACAGTTAGGACATTTCCCTATTACATATTATATATGAAAAATTGGGCGCCAAGAAGTCGTTTAGAAATAACTGACTAGTCCAACTCCTAAAACATGCCAGCATCTTTATTTTCGTACCAATCAAGACATTCGTGTGGTATAGTTATATATATATATACAATCAAAGGAAAGGATAATTATAGTTAGCTGAAAGAAATATCTTGGTATATAATGATTAGCCTATGACATGATGACCTTTGCTAAATAAAATTACAGAAAACAAATTATGTAAGTAATCATTAAATAAGGCACGGAATATGTAATGATAAAATGAATCCTTCCATGTTATATGATGAGTATAACATATATATTAAAAAAAAAAACATATCATGTAGATAGTGATTAAATATGTTAAGATATAAGTGATAAAAATCATCCCATGATAGATGACAAAAGAAAACTACTACAAGATTATATATGGTGACAAAATATATATAATTAAATATTTAATATAAATATTAATATCATGAATGTCAAAATAAAATTGTTGAAATGAATAGTATATGACTATAATATAATATATATGATATAAAAATAATAACATATTGAAAAAGAAAATGTAAACATAATATATATTTGTGCGCTGAAGGTTCAAGGTTTAGTATCTCAGTTAAGTTTTTCAATCTTATTCAGTCTGGAATCACGAGTTGGTCACTGGGTAATATTCGTCTATCCCGGTCCTACTGGAGGGTGTGTTTTCTCTTATGTGTTAGATTCCTCTGTTACAATACTCTCTCAGCTCAGATGGGTACGTCATTTAGAATCTTGGTCAAATGGAATATATCCCAGACCTCTATTAAACTACACAGTCCATTTAAATCTAGGGTGACAACCGTATGAAGAGAATTTTTCTGTTTTGGCAGAGCGACTAATCAATTTCTACTATTTTGTTTGTGACTCCGTTTACCTTGTCTCTGGGGTGTGTACAGTTCAGCTACCTCCCCCTTCCAAGAAATTCATATTACTTTCATCTACTAATATACCCTCTATTCATTGACCTGAATCCTACAAATCTACATCTTATAAATTTGAATTTTATCAATCTGAAATTTTGGTTCTTTTACAAATTCCTTCAGAATTCTACTCCCTGTATAACTGCTCTTAATTCTACTGTCCTCAATACAACACTTCTAAAACTTTGACTCATTGGCTCGTTCTGGCGTCTCGTTCGCGGTCCTTATAGTTAACTAATACTTTAAAATCTTATCCTATCATGAAACGAGTTTAAACTCGTTGAAGGTCCTAATAATTACTTATTCTGCCTCTCGAATCGGTCTTATACTCGAATTCATTCCAACAAAACGTATGGCAGGGCGAATCCTTTATTAGAAGAAACTTCCGCTAGCTATGGGGAATCAAACTGGTACCAAAAAAAAAATTCAATAGACGGAAACACTTCGTCTAGAATAACTGGGCAATCTCTGCCTACATGCCAATCTTACAGGACCTCCCGTCTAGAACACCCTCGCTCCAGCCACGCTAAAAGCGTCGAAACTACGGTGTCAGATCGGTTACCCAAGGTCGCGCCGTTATACCCCAGGTTATACGGCATGGCTAAAACAAATCCCCCATCCTGCATAAAATTCAATCTATACCTCTTCGTTTCCTCTAATGAGGAGAAGTTTTGTGGGTTTTCTGGTCTGATCATAACCTCCCACAACCTTCCAGTCTGGGAATCGAGATATGATCATTATCTACGACTCTTAAAATTCAAGTTGATATAAATAACAAAGAGTACTTTATTACCCTAGTAATAGAAATTAAAAAAAAATTATACTCCTCCAAAAGGAGACCTAACAAAAATGGAGCGAATATTTTCCTAACAATAGAGTTTTTACAGTCCTGTGAGGCTATCGTTCTTAACAAATAAAGAAATCAAAATTGAAAATTGAACCTATTAAATTCCCTAACACTACTCTAAAATAATTTTGGTCTAACAGTATACTAGTTTTTAACCTTCTTACACATTCATTAAGCCAATCCATTCATACACCCTCCCCCCCTTCATTCACGGCTTGCATACAAACTAAAGTTAAAAATTGCTATAAATGCCAAAACACTTAATAATCTCTATCAAATAAACCCTAACAATTTCTAAATTCCAGGACTAATGTGAAATCAAATAAAGTTTTCTAATTAAAACAAATTGGGAACTAAAGCCCTAGGTTACTCAAAGAAAATGCCTCTGTACAAGCTCTATATATACTAACACTTTATACTCGATAAATGATTGTTAACAATAATTGTTAACAATTCTAAATAATCTGGAAGCTAACCTACCAAAAAAAAAAGAATCAGTGTAACTTCAAAAACTGCCCTTGCCTTGACACTAAGCGACTTTTCACGACAATTCTATAAAGACACACACAAATTATAATGGTGAATAAAGGACCATTAAACGTGACACCTCATAAAAGCGGAATTGAGTCATTCCCCTAGCCACCGTGGGTGAAGTCACTTTCTTCTTACTTCCTCGTGCGTCTGCCCCCTTTGCAGTAGTCCGACCTCAACACTCTATTGAAAGATGGATTTATAGGGTTTACGATTCACTACCCAACACTAACATTCTCAAGTGCTTTCCGAGGATCGACTACGGTCTGGGCCTACTTAATTTCTACCCCTGGCTTAGGGTCCCTATACTTCACAACTTTACTCTGAAAGATTGACCTTTCATGTCCTCATTAGAAACCTATTTCAAAGCTACTACCTGAAGGCCAGGGATTATAGGGTTTCTGAATTACCCAACACAAGCCATAGGATGCCTATTAGGTTTGTTGTTTTAGACATAGCCCCCCTCTAAGTTGTGATTTCCTACACCTTCCTTCACCTATTACTCCTGATAATAACTAAAATTTCAGATTTACCCTAAATAGTTAATTCACAATGGTATACATTATTCTCATTGGTCTTCGAAACTCGGGTTTTAACAAGAAATAGTTTGTAAAAAAAAAAAAGGAATCCTAATGAAGTTCTACTTTAAAAAAAAAAAAGGTTTAAAAAAAAAAGGTTGAAATCTCTAGACTTCTCATTCTATCGAGCTGATTCTCCGTACACACTCCAAAATCCTAGTTAGAGGCGACAGTCTAAGCAGAATTTACACTGTGTGGGCCTTTTCACCCTTGTAGACCTGCGTAAGGTTAAACTGTTCACACTAACTCTGTCAACTTCCCCTCGTCTCATTACTTCTGAGTTCGCTCTGGTTGTCACCCCTTGTGGAACCACTACATCAACAGACCTATTAGGGAGATAAGCTGGACCTGTAAGATGAATCCAATGATCTTCATCACTGGAACTTTGACTTGAATTACCATCACTAGTCTCCTCCTCCTCTGTGGGGAAAATCCTAATTGGTATATGGTATTGTTTTAACCTATCTATATGGTATTTATCCAAATTCCCAGTTTCTAGATTCTTCAAGAGATATACAGTATCACCAGCTCTTTTTAGTACCTCATATGGACCCCCATACCTTGGCTCAAATTTGTGACGCCCCTTCGTCTCATGCATTCTCTCCACTAGGACTAAGTCCCCGTTATTGAAAGTTCTCAGCCTTTTGTTTTCGAACTTAATCCTAGCTTCTTCCTGTTCATTCAAGTAGGTTTGCCTTACTACCTCTCTTATCTTCTCGACCTCCTCTGTTAGTTCCCGCTCGTAGAAGGCTGCCGTTTGAGCAATCAAATCTTCGCATACAGGACTTTGTCCCGCTTCCTGAAAGGGTTGTGGGAGCCTCAGCTCATGTCCGAAGACGAGTTTCGCTGGCGTAAATCCTGTACTAGAATGTTCAGTGGTTCTGATAGCTAAAGCTACCATGGGTAAGATGTCATCCCAATTAGAACCTGCCTCACACCTACGCAAAGATTCAATTACTGTTCTGTTGAGCCTTTCTACAGCGCCATTACTTTGAGGTCTCCAAGCAGTGGTGTTCACTGCACTTACCCCCATGGCCTTGCAAATCCCTTTGAAAATACAGCTAATGAATGCCGAACCCCGGTCCGAAAGTATAGTTTTCGGTACTCCAAAGATAGTAATTACGCTTTCCAACAGCGCTTTAACCACTGTACTGGCACACTGGTCTCTTGTAGGTATTAAAATAGGGAATTTGGTAAATAAATCGACTATGGTCAGGATGCTAGAATGTCCTTTGGAAGTCTTCTCTAAGGGTCCTATGAAGTCTAGAGCAAGATGCTCAAATGGTTTTCCAGGCCTGAAGTGGGGAGCATTACCAGCCTTGGTTACACCTTGATTTGAGAGCTGGCAACCCTCGCATCTGTATATATAGTTTCGGACCTGTGTCCTCATACCCGGCCAATAATAATCGTCCTTCAGCCTTCTCATTACCTTCTTGACCCCAAAATGACCTCCCGTCGGAACGTCGTGGTGATATTTAATCACCATCTCCCTAATGTCTGACGGAACCACCTTCACCCAGATACCCCCACTGTTCTTAGACACAAGGTAACCCTCGTGCATTTTATAATCCTTATTTTTATAAGTTACAGTCTCGGTAGACCGTCTGTCACCTATTAGTTTCAATAAGGGGGCCCATTTCTTGTCCTTAAGCAAACCTTCCCACGTCCGATCACTATCTATCAAGGGGGGCCCACGATTTTTAATTACTGCGGCCACAACTCTCTTATCTCGTGATGGTTCAGGATCATCCTCACACGGGAACCTACTGAGGAAGTCGGCTACCGTGTTTTCTTTCCCCGGGACATACACAAATGTCACATTGAAGTCTTGGATGATCTCTGCCCATCTAGACAATCGAGCGTTCTTATAATCAGACCCCTTGTTATAAGTGATCGGTTTGTGATCGGTATGCACCTCAACCTTACTGCCCGCCAGGAGGTGTTTAAAGTGCTGCAGAGACAACACTACGGCATAAGCCTCCTTTTCGATTGTGGAATAGCGAGTTTCGGGGCCTATCAACCGTTTGCTATAGTAAGCTATTGGCTTGACAACCCCGTCTATCTCCTGTTGGAGACAAGCGCCAACCGCTATTCCACTGGCGTCTGTATTGAGGATAAATGGTCGCCCTATCATTGGATGAGCCAGTAAAGGCTCACTGGTTAGTACTTGTTTTATGGTCTCAAAGGCTGTCTGCTCTATTGTACCCCAAGTGAATCTTCGCCCCTTTCTCAATAAGTTACTTAGTGGAGCTAGGAGTTCACCTGCGTTGGGTATGAAGCGCCTGTAGTAGTTTACAGTACCCAAAAGACTTCTGACCCCCCTGATGTTGTGGGGACGTTTCAAATCCCTGAGAGCCGCGACATTATCCCACATGGGTTTTATCCCATCCTGATCAATTACATGACCGAGGTAATCTACAGAGCCCTTGAAGAAATAACTCTTCCCACGCCTAGCCTTTAGATTAAAGCGACTCAGACGTTCGAGTACAGCGGCAAGGTCCGCCACATGCTGCTCATGAGAGTCGCTGTAGACGATGACATCATCGATGTACAAACGAACGCATTTATACAACAAATCCCCTAGGACCAAATTCATGGCCCATTGGAAGATCTGAGCTGAGTTCTTTGCTCCTTGTGGTAGACGTGTGAAACGATATCTCCCCCAGGGCAGAGAGAAAGTGAAATAATCTCTATCACCCTCCGGGATGCGAATCTGGAAAAATCCAGAGGTCAAGTCTAATGTGCTGAAGACCTTTGCGCCTGCAAAAGCACGCAGGTTGTCTTCAACACGAGGTATTGGGAACGGGAAGAATTCTGTCACCTCATTAATTAATCGCAGGTCCATTGTAATGCGGACGCTGCCGTCTGTTTTAGCAACAGGGAATAGGGGAGAATTCCATAAGGATGTACTCCCCTCGATAATTCCAGCTTCTTCCAATTCGTCTACTAAGGCCTTCACCTTTGAGACCAGCTTATTTGGGATCGGATACTGACGTCTATAGACTGGCTTTCCAGTCAGTATCTTTAACTTAGGGGCAATGATGGTTGATCCATCGCCCATATCGGAGATGTCGTCACAGAAACAGTGACTATATGCCCTAAGGACGTCTTCCCCTGTCCTGATTTTATGTAGAGGTATACTGGGTGGTCTGACAGGCACCTCACTGGCCTGTAACGAGGACAGGAAGGCCGACTTAGTCGGTTCTTCGTCCTGCTCAAAGTCTGATCTGACGCTTCCATCATGGTTGAGAGTGAGTCTTAGAGCCTTGAATCCTGGCATACCTAGGATTCCATCAAAGCCTAGCCCACCTAGATGGCAGTATTCAAATGTTGTTTTTACTTCCCTGATGGGTTTTCCCCTGATATAGGCCCTAACCTTTATTAACTCACTCCCCAGTGACCTTAACTCACTCCCACTAATCCCCTTAAGGAAGGTGGGTTTACCCAAACCTTCAGCGCTAATATCCAAGGAATCTATATTTACAATGTTGGCCTCTGAGCCTGTATCGATAATTAGTCTGATAGTCCTATTGCTCAGAGACCAACCTTTATCTACAAATGTACAAGTGATTACAGGTAGGCCGGCTAGAGTTCCCCCATTCCCTGCTTTGAGGCAAGCCGGACCTATTTTTTTGTCATGGCTGTGCAAATCCTTGCCATGTGGCCTGTCTCCCCGCATCTGAAGCACCTGATGGGTGTCCGCGTTGCTTCGGGGCCCTCATACCCCCTTGGCGCTCCTCCCTTGGTTGTTGCTGGAGGGCCTTCCTTGCGCTGTTCTTGTGGGGCTCTACCGTTGGGGTTCTGTTGGGGTCTCTCCTGCCTGGTCCCTTGTATAGTGGGCTGGTTGTTCTGAGCGGAACCTCCTCTCCGCTGGAAACCTCTGGCCTGGTTGGTGTCCCACCTGTTTCCCATATTCATCCTGGGTTGCTCCCTGTGGGTCCTCCTCAGGTCCTGGTTTTCCGTCTCCAGGTTCTTTAACTTGGATTCCAGCCGGGCCATCTGGCTCGTCAACTCCCTCAACTTCCTGGCACTCCCCTCTTCATCTTCCATTTGGCATCTGGAGTACTCGTCATCCCTTTCTTCGATCTGGTGGAGACTGCTCACAATTACCTCCCATGACTCATTCTGGAGTTGGTGGGCTCTCTGCCACAGGTTTGGACAGAGTCCAGTGAGGAAGATATCAGCGACCTCAGTGATGTCGATCCTCAGGCCATCTGACTCGGCTTCTGAGGCAAGGCTCCGCACTCTGTTCGCGTATTCCTTAACCTTTTCTCCGGGCCTTTGTCTACAGGAGAAGAACTTCTTCCTGGCTTCTCTCTTGGGGGCCCTCCTGGAGAATCTCTGTTCCAGGTTTTCCTTTAATTCGTTGTATCCCAGTTTGATCTGGGAGGCCTGGAGGGCGAACTCTCTCGCAGCTCCTCGAAGGTGATTGTCCAGGAGGATCCTTCTCCTAGAATCATCCAGGGCTTTCACATCGTAGACCAATTCGAAGTCCCGGATGAACTTGTCGAATGGTATGAGCCCATTTCCCTCAAACTTCTCCAAATGGTATAGCGCAGACGGCAACGGCGTCTGGCTGGGTGAGGGGTCATCTCCAGGGTGCATGGTTCTCTCTCAGTCTGCTGTCTGAAATATTCCAGATTAGTAGTGGGGATTGGAGAAGAGAATCTCATGTATTAATGGGGGCAGGGAACCGAGGGGTGAAAGATGGGTTCATGGCCCAAAAGGGAAAGGAAATGGGAGAGGTACATGTTCATCCATGTGGGTGGATAGTAATCTTAGATCAATGCTCTTTCTGGGTGTATTGAAACTAACTAGCCATGATGGTAGAGGCGCTGTTCTCACTGTCTCTACTGTACATCAGAATGGACTATAATTATTACTAGTGTATTATTATTCCAATAGCCTATGACCTTTAAACCTTTATACCTTCATATACACTCGACGGGGTAGTCACCTTGTTAAAAAAAATCTATAATGTCATAGATCAGCTAGAGGGAGAACATAACAAAATTGTGCGAATAGTCTGTTTCAACTACTGATTGTAAGCCTATTAAACTCGTTCTCTTTAGGTTGGCTCGCTCATTAATCTTCAATCTACGTTCAATAGTCATATTGAGTTCACATGGATGCTAGATGTAAACTGTATCAAAATAGTGTAGTTTTCTAGTTTCCGAATTATATGACAGTTAAAAAAAAAAAAAAAAAAATTCTGGAAATATCTCGCACTGGCTACTAAAAAAAAAATTGAATGGGGTACATCTCTGATCTTACAGGATACCTCATGGCTCATGGAATTGAATCGCTCATTTCTCACTAAAATATTCACACAGGGTATGGAGGTCTCCAGCGGTTCTATAGCTATTGGTCAACTAAATTAATTAATGGCAGGAATTGAAGCTAGTTTAAATGCTCGTGTGCTGTTTTGTCATGCGTCTTTATGTCATCTGCAAAGGAAAGTGTCGCCTCAAAGGACCTAATTCTGGGACTAACATCCGCTGCACATTTCAGGAAGGAGTGGTCGTCCATACAATAGCAAGATATCATTTTGCTGCCAATGTACAATGTTGAGCATTTTCCATGTCGTCATTTTGTCGATCCCCAATCTTCTAGGGTGTTTCTTTAAGCATTTCTTGATATCGTTTAATGCTTTATGCGATCCCGCCCGGCATTCAATAAGTATTATTTGATCGTACCATCTCCAGGAGACCATCCCATTGCGGCCGAACCATTTCCACCCAACTTATAACGCCGTCCATATCGCGTAATTGAAATTAGTGTAAAACTCAAAGAATAAGACCTTAATCTCTTAATTCTTTACTAATTTCAGTTGGCTCAACATAAATCTTCTCAATTATTATCTTAGTACAGTGGCGTGACATGTCACACTTCTTCTAGTTCTTTCGCAAGCTCGATTAATCCCAGTGAAAAGCCCGTCCAGGCGTCAATCCCGTGCTAACCCGTCATGCATGACTTCAAATTTGGAAATTATTAGACCTGAATATTTGCAGTGGCATCTGCTTCCACTGAAAGTTTTTAAGACACAAGGCTGCCTCTTATCTTATTTAAATCACTGTCTTTACTCCCATATGCCTGTGTTAACTTTAACCATGACCTTATCAATTCTCAAAATTCTGCCTATCGAATATCCTGAGGATCAATGTTCTTCTTGTCTACGGCGGATTAACACAATAATTGTTCTCTAGAGTTATCTGCGTCGAGTGGTCAGTCTGTACTACTAATTCTCCACTCTAACTCCAGGATTCCTTTATCTACTCAGGCTGTTCAAAAATTTTCAAGACAGTTGTTCAAATCCCCAATGATAATCTGCTAAATTTCGATAATTATTGGAATTCTCATTAAACAGAATAACTACACCTTTCTGACACAGAAATATCCAGCATCAAGATATAGCGCACCGTCCAATTTCTTTATTTCAAGACGGTGTCAAATTACAACTGAAGGAACATACTAAACATATAACTGGTTTAAATTTCATGTAATCTCATCATGCCTTCTGCTGGCAAATGTATTTACTGTAAAATTCAATACTATCAAGATGGTTTTATTTGTCTTCATCCAAAAAAAATGTTTCAGAAATAGAATCTTGGAAATCTCTACTATAGACAAAAATTGTACATTTGTCAATTCAGGATAACCTTCCCTTGTCAGAGTGTATACAGGATATTTAAGATCATATGCAGTTGGCGGCATCATGAAAAAAAAAAAAAAAAGGTCGGTTGCAATAGACGCAACGTTATTAATCAAGACAATAGGTCTCTAATTTTCCAATACTGCAAAGGAACAGGTCACACTTTCGCATTAGGAGAACCTAGAATACATTACAATAACATAAACAGCAAATATCAAAGGCTTATAATTGATTCTCTATTATTCAGAAAACACAATAGCATTAATAGAAATAGATTTGCCCGAAACATATAACACAATATATCCTAGTACCAGCTAATAATATCAACAATAATATAAGTAACTTATATGTAATAGCCAATAACTATTATAAAACTACTTAAATAATAGAATTTCTAACCTATAAGATAATTCATAGAATATAGCAAACAATAGTAGAATATGTGTAATACCTTAATCCAAAAAAAATATGTCTTAAGAAAACAAATAATATGCAAAACTTTCTAATGTATATATATATATGTACATAGAATCATAATAGTTTTAGCATCAGGCGACGTCATATTTTCTTGATATATTGTATATGTTTCTCCTGTAGAAGGGCGGACAAGCTCGAAAGCTCGAGAAGACCAGAATAAAAGATACTCATCCCCATAGACGTTTTACTTTGATATCAGAAATCAATGATAATATTAAGGTTTTGCCACAAACAATGTGAATCGTAAAAGACAGCGGCGAGAGATGCGGTATACACCGCCTCAACATAACTTTCATTGCCTGATAAAATGCCCGTGAAACGGAAAGCATAAATTAAAATTCACGATTTATAATAGACTGTTAATCTCAGGATGCGTGGACTACTTCACCAATACTTAAAAATAGTATGGCTTTTCATTAGGTATATATTTCTAAAGTATAGGGGAAGAAACATATACTAAATTCGAGCCCCGCGGCGGGCGACATTGATGGGTTCCCCGGTTTTGGATAGTTGAAAAGGGAGGATACACGATGTATCTTATTAAAAGTTTCCTTACTTAAGTATATATATATATAGCAATTTAGGACAACAACCCCATGTATATAACCCACAGCAAGACCTTAATGTTGTATAATAGCAGCACAGCTGTCAGTGATGCACTATCGGCATATGTCTTTACATCATCACATGTAATGCAATTTATGCAAACAGGATAAATAAAATAAATAAAAAAGAAAAGGGGGAAAAACTCTGTAATTGATTAAGAGTTGAGCTAAAGCAAGGATCGAGCATATAATATTGTCAGAACAATGGTCTAAAGATGGAAACAGTCGCGACACTATTATACAATATTATCAGACAACCCATGAAATCGTTATTAAATTGGGGAATCTATAAAACACTGAAACACAGACACTCGCGGCAATGTATGTGGCCGGTAATTTATGGGAGACTTGATTATTAGTAACATTCCCTTCAAATAGGTAATAAACATACAACATTTCATTTAAACAGTTGGAATATCACCATAAAGCAAATTATGTATGAAATAGGTAACAGAGAACACAAGAAAATTTCTCTAGATATTTATTTAAATATCTTAAAATTTGGGAACATGTCTATATTGACGAGATATGCTATTTACATAGTAAAATTTAGATAGAGGTGACCTGAAGTTACTTTATAGCCCTTTAAGGCCCATGCGAAATCTAGGTTGGCTACTACACAAAAAGGGGGGGAAACCTAGATCTCCATCTATTCTAGCGGGACAAAATATACGAACCCTAACACTCCTTTTAAGTCACTTAAAGCCCTTTAGGGCCCATTCAGAATCTAAATAGATTAGCTTCTGTTCGAAAAATAAAAAAAAAGGGGGGGCTAAGCCATAATGGCAAAGGGCTTACCTTCTCTCGAAAGCGGCGGCAAGGTCTGGTCTCCTCTACGTCTCAGGCCCGTCTAAAAATCGTCCTTCTCACTGAGCGACTCCGATCGAATCTCTCCTTTTGGCAAAGAACCTTCTTTTATATCATCTCATTCTCCATTTTCATTCGCCGAAAGAAACACCAATCAAAATGGCCAACGGCTCCAGTATCAATTTCATAGACGCCCCAGGCCTCTCCCCTTCAAAATAGAACATATAGTATTACCAAAACAAAAAAAAAAATCTAAAGAGAGAAACAACCCCTGCGGTAGTGTAAGATTTCAGACTCCCTCCCTCTGTCCTTCCACATGGGTTGAAATACAATCCTCCCTTTTTCTCGGGATGGTATATATATCGCCCCCCCGTCTTGGC
This sequence comes from Cordylochernes scorpioides, assembly GCA_030710605.1. Taxonomy (NCBI): domain Eukaryota; kingdom Metazoa; phylum Arthropoda; class Arachnida; order Pseudoscorpiones; family Chernetidae; genus Cordylochernes; species Cordylochernes scorpioides. Next base: position 23,672,306 of record CP092867.1, read on the forward strand.
TAAAATTGACCCAGGCCCTTTTTACCTGGACTGTAATGTGATGCTTTCCTTTCTCGGGAAGGATATTTTATAAGTTTCAGTCTTTAGAGATCTTCCTTCTCCATTTTTCTCTTTTTTTTTTTTTTTTCTGGTCACCTTTACCTAAATTTTTGGTGAGGGGAATATATGTACATATGAAACAACAGTTTCCAGCTCGGATGTCTCTGGATGTCTTCTTCTTTACCAGGCATCAGCTTTCGGCATGGAAGTCTGGTGTCACCAAGTGTCTAAGTTTCTGGGCAAAAAAATGGTCTGTAAGTCTATGTGGGAGGGAAGCCATGTATCCATTTGATTTGATTATACATACGCCTTCTGTTGGGGTATGGTTACAAAAAAACGTGCCCCAACAGATATATGTATATAAATTTTAATAGATTTTGTAGAATGTTTTTTAGTAATAGATAGCCTGGGCTGTAATAACTGATATATAGTTATATGCTGTAAATAGCTCTAAATTTCTGTTCTTATGTGATGTTCACTAATATTCATTATAGGGTAATTAAATCGTTAACTAACTGACAAATATGTTAATAATTTCTATTATAATAACTAATTTCATATTAATAATTACGGTAAATAAGCTCCCAAACTTGTGTATGCATGCAAATATCCAAGACGGATATCGCGTGCTTTGTAAATGATAATAAAAAAAAATCTTGATTAAATGTCCATCTAACGGAATTATTTTTTGAGTTAAATCTTCAATCCAAATTACGAGAGCCTTTTCTGTTTTTTCTATTAAAGTGCCTCTTGAATATGATGAAATTTTAGAACTCAAATTTGTACCAGATCTGACTGATCTTATTGCCGCTTCATTTTTTTTATTGCTCTTATAGTAGATTCGCCTAAATTATAACGTTTACCTATTGCTGTTGATCTTTCTCCTTTCGCCAAGCAATCGAGAATTATAATTTTGGTTTCTAGCGAAATTGCACTTCTTTTTTGTTTTTTATTATTGTCACACATTTTCTTTAAGAGGACTAAAAATTATAGAAAAAACTTAATGTACAATTACGCACTAAAATTATTCAAAAAAACTTACAATTCACTTGAGTAAATTTATCTTCCGGTTTTCGGTAGTAACCTTCTTTCACAAAGTTTTATTTTCTAATGCTTTCCAATATGCAGGCTTTTTTAATTAGTTTCATACAAAAACAAAATGCAGCATAAAAACACGCAATTTTAACGAGGTATTTTTGTTTTTGTCTCTTTTGTTTTTAAGAACAAATCAAGAGAAAACATGTCAATAAAAGAAAAAAGAAATTTGCAACGGCAGCTGGCACGCCGGCGGGTTTTCAGTTTTGATTTCGGTTTTGCACGAGTTGTGTAAGACACCGGCAGGCGCGGAATAAAAGACATTGGAACTTCCCCTCTACTGTTTGTTGGATAACTTAACATACAACCAGGACGTTACAAAATTCTTTCTTTGTATTGATTGCGTAATAGTAGAGTTGTAGTTGTTATTCTTATTCGTTTTCAGAAAAAGTGAATCACCAAAAAAAAAATTTTCGAAATTCGAATAATTTTTTTTTCTTGCACCGCATAACTCCAAAACCGCATAAAAAAAACGCATAAAAAGAGAACGAAGTGTATATGACTTAAGAGAGTATATAAAGGTTTGTAAAAAATAATAATAAATGAGAAGACTATATCCACTAAAAGCACCCATCAAGCTCCACCTACCTTATTCCAGCAAACAGAGCAGGTATATGATTGAGAAAGGGAGTCCAGCTCGGCCAGTGACCTGCAGCTGGATCAGTGTCGCACTCTTTGCTGCTTAGAAACTCCTGTTTGTTACTTTTTCTGCACTCAACTCTAAAATAAATAATAATAATAACACTTACTCTTCCCAGTGTTACTGAACTCACCCCAAAACCAATTAGCATCCCTCTATGAAAAAAATAATATTAGAATATGTAAACAAAAATCAATGAAAAATGTATATTAAAAAGTGTTGATTCTTATAAAATAAAGTAAATAAAGATGGACATGATGGAACCTAGGCATCTCAGTGTCCGCTTGCGGAGCGTAGTGGAACTGGTGTTACGCCATAAGTTTACAGCTTGCCCATAGGAATAGGGAATTCAGGTATAGTCCATGCTGGATTCTGACTTGGTATTGGTGGAGTCAAGTCAGCCACCATGGGTAATGTGGCTCGACCACAGGTAAGGGGCGCTTGAGTCTATATTAGAATTTGGTCCAGTTGCTAAAGGCTTCAGTCTACATCTAGACCTCCAGAATACCGTAGCTTTATAAATTTGAGGGTAAAAGAGTAAAGAACATAGGTTAGGTTAGGTGGAGCTTACTATTGTACAAAGGTCAGGTTTGAGGTATCCTAACTGGTCTAAGGTACTTCACACTCTGTGAATGCTATTGTTTTGCTATTGAACTCAGAATATGATCACCACGAAGTAAACAAATTTAAGATCTATTAACCAAGCTGTTGAGATACATTGTAAATATGGACTAGACATTCCCAGAACGTTATCACATATAACAATTAACTTTATTATTATTCAATTAATAATATAATGACCTCTCTCAGAGACTAAACTCCATTGTTTCCTCATAATAGTATTTGTACAACCAAGGTTCCTGGAGTGCAGAAAGCAAACTACTTGGATATTTGTACAAATTTCTGGGACATATTAAGTATAAAAAATATACTGTACAGAACTGAAACATTATTTGTAGTCACTGAAAATAGATTAAATGTGTGATTAAAATTATTTTACATATATTATAACACTCTCTCCTGCTCATCCACACATCTAGGTTATCTAAGCCTATCATTTAATTCTTTTTCTACACCTTGGTTTAGGATTAATGCCGATTGTGTGCACAATTCATTCTCCTCATTAAAACACAAAGTATATACAAAATGATTATCTGAATGATATATTTTTGTTTCTATTTTAAAAACTTTATATGTTGGAATTAATAATTTATATAATATCAATATTTATTTTGTAACAATTTTGAACAGGATTCATGAAGTCAAAATATGTTGTCAATTACCAGGATTGATATAATATTTCTTGAAACCAATAAACCAAGTAAACTTTTAAAATATAGATTTATCGATCATTTAAAATTTATTATTTAAATTTGTGTATATGCGAGTTTCAATATTAAAAATAAGCAAACAAACACATTTTCATATAATGTATTATCTTCTGCATACAAACTTAAAATGATTCGAAATAATTCTTAAAAATTATTTAAATATTTAAAATATTAACTTTAAGGTTTTTATATATGACTTTTAGAATTTTGTTAAAAAATAAAACTTCAAAATAAAAATTGATCAAATCTATGTACTTCTAGAAAAGAAAAGAATTTATTGTTTTAAATTGGCTACACCACCCGTAGTATTTTGTTTATTCAAAATTTCTAGAAGAGAGTGCTTTCTTCTAAAAATAAATTCTATTTTTAAAAATTAAAAGTATAAATAAATAAATAGAATGGTCGATTATAGTAAATGGAAAGATATTGAGGTGAATACTAACTAGTTAATTAACTAACCTCTTCTTTTGTTTCACATAAGGCATAATGTTAAGCTCAAAAGTAATACATACCGCCTTTATTTTTTTTATAATACCGGGTAAAACATGTTATTTAAACATTCCAGACAATATGCACTTTCTTTTGAATTAAATATAATAGGTGACCTGTCTGTGTTGAATTATAATCTTTTATATTAAGATAGCTAATTTGATTGGATTTTGAAAATGGTTGAATAAAAGAGGTTATATAGTATTTATATATTTTCGGCATTGGAATCTCACAGAAATACGTTTTCCTTGATATTTATTCAAGTTACTTGTATAACAATGGTTTTTATTTCATTACTAAATCTTATGAAACTAATTGAACTTGCACATAACATACAAAGTTCACAAAATCATTATAGAAAATGCTCAAAATAGATTTTTTTAAATGGTAGATTTTCTTAGCCCTTTAAGCTTCTTGAATGAACCGTGCTTGGGTTCATATTATTCATTTTAGAGCCATCTGAAAAGACCTTGGACAACTCATTCTAAAGCTAGTCACCCTTAGTTGAACTCAAATTGAATTTTAAAAAATCGCGCTATTTCAAACATAGTGTCTATTAATCTTGAATACTGTCAAACAAAGATATGATGAGCCTTAAAATAGGTGACCTGTCTATTCCCGGATGAAAAAGGAGGAGGAGGAGCAGTAACAAGCTCACTAAAATACCTGGGCTCAGCTGGCCCGGCTGATAGTACCCTGTAAGGCTCCTAATCCAGGAATACAGGATGAGCAGCGTTTGTACTATATGTTAGGAGCGGCTGCACTTCATGTTAGGAGCGGCTGCGGCGTCTGTTCCTCATGTCAGAGATGGCCATTTCTTTTGGAGCTAAGTCGGCCTGCCACTGAGTAGTGCTCCCAGTCTTGATACCCTAATATGATTGAGTGGAGATAAGAAAGAAAAAGAAGAAAATTGTAGTTTCAAACATTGTGTTTATTAATCTTGAATACTGTCAAACAAAGATATGATGTTGAGCCAGCCTTAAAATAGGTCTCTTCTATCTTATCTCCACTCAATCATATTAGGGTATCAAGTTGTGACCCTTGATGGTGTCTGTTTTACAACCATCATGACTGGGTGAAATAGAATGCATCTGCCTTTGTCATTAAGACTGGGAGCACTACTCAGAGGCAGGTCGACTTAGCTTCAAAAGAAATGACCGCCTCTGACATGAGGAACTGACGCCATGTGCAGCCGCTCCTAACATGGAGTACAAACGCTGCTCATTCTGTATCCCTGGATCAGGAGCCCTTACAGGATACTATCAGCCAGGCAGGCTGAGCCCAGGTTTTTTACTGAGCTTGTTACTGCTCCCCCTCTTCCTTTTTCATCCGGGCTTGGGACCGGCAAAAGCGGACCTAAAATAGGTGACCTGTCTATTCCCTATTTTTATTCAATTTGCCCAAGTTTTTTTCAAGATGGCTCTAAAATGAAGGAATATGAACTTAAGCATTGTTCATACAAGAAGCTTAAAGGGGCTAAGAAAATCTACAATTAAAAAACAAACTATTCTATGCACTTTTTTTTCTGTAATGATTTTGAACGGGAGATTCTTAAGGTTGTGCCAAGATATGAAATTACATGCCTGATTGGTCTATAGGAGAAAATAGTTGCATTTTTTAAAGCAACACCTAACCTAAACTAACTTAATCTATCAGAAACTAACCTAGCATATTGATACACTCGGCAGCATGTGTATCTAGCCAAAACATTGGGAATCATTCCCCTCTTTTTTTCTCTTAATAAATAAAATGATAAAGCACAATTTGGATTAGGGATTATAAACGCAAGGTAATAAGACCAAATTCAAATAAATAAATAGTGTATGGTGTTTTGGTAACAACACTTACCTAAATGTCACACACTATTTATTTATTTAGATTTGGTCTTATTACCTTGTGTTAATAAATAAAAATAACTTCCCTTTCTGCAATGAAGTTGGGAGGGTTTGACATCTCTGTAGTGATGAGAGCCCTCCATGCAGTTTCTCCAGTTTCTGACAGATCTAATATTGTATTAGGCTATGTGTTGCATCTCTATCTGGCACTGTTTTATTAGAGTGGTAGGCTGGTATTGCTGGGAGGGTTCACCAATGATGAGCCAGACCTTCCCAATATTTCTTTATCACAGAAAGAGCAGTAGTTTTACATATAAAGGAAGAAAAAATCATGCTAAAAATAGTTTCAGACCTCATGTAGCATGCTGTCATATATAAGGTTCTATATGTTAAGGCATGCAGAGATAGATGGTAAGAAATGGTCTGGTATATGGGGAGCTAGGAAGTAGTTTGAATTATAGATTAGTTATGACATTTTGGTAACAGCATTGTTACCGAAATGTCGTAAACTATTTATTTGGATTTGGTCTTATTACCTTCTTCTTTCTTATCTCCACTCAATCATATTAGGGTATCAAGCTTGTAAAGCTTGTTGATGGTGTCTGCCGGGAATGATGAGTAGAGCTCATCAATGGATGAGTAAATACAGTCAATAATGTGGTTTGGGGTTGCAGGTTGACACTTAGTACATAGTGGGAAAACCTTGCAACCATTCTGTCATTGTCTGTAGATGACCAGACTTAAGTCTGGAAATCAAAGACCGTTGTTCTCGGGTCTTGTTACCTTATATTTTTCTATTCTATAATCCAAATTGCTCCAAATCATTCTTGAACAATTTGAAGAATATATTTTGCATGAAATAATAAGAAAGCGGCATGTCAGAGCTGCAACATCTCGAATGGAAAACTCTTTAACAGCCTGCTGTAAGATGTGGCCTCTTTATTGGTCGCATTGAAACTTCTTGGACGGCAATGTATGGCATTGGGCCACACGGAAACTTCACGAGCAAGCATTATTACTATTATCAAAGTACTACATTTTAGTATTTTGTCTGATAATGGTAATAATGCGGTGTTACAGAAATGTCATACACATTTTTCTTTATCTAATCAAAATTTATAGATTTGTAATTTAAAGTTTAATGGACAATTCTATTAAGAAAAAATGATTTGGGCGACCTATCCCTTTTTTTTAATATGTCGCATAATGTGGCGAAAAGTTTAATTTACTTACAGTCAATCTTTTTTTTTTTTTTTTCTTGTCCAGAGAAAAATAATCTAGAATTTTCATTTTACCAAAGGATAAGGGTCTCTGATAGAGAGAACATCTTCAGAAGAGACCGGGTATATCCATGTTTTCAGCCAGTCTCTTACGGGAGAAGAATTTACGGCATTAGATGTGAAAGCAATCTCAAGCTCTATAACCTCCATGATGACCTGAACCACATGGAAAGAAAAATACATAGGTGCTGAACTTTCAGTGACAAACGATTTTTTTTAAAAATTCAGGCAATAATATCTCAAACTCTGTTAAAAAAAAAAAAAGAAATCACTCACTATATTTTTGATTGCTCTGCTCTGAAAGAAGAAAGAAGAACCCTTATGCTCAAAACTGGGCAACTCTGTGCTTCACTCCCATCAATAATTGACAATATGACCCAGAATAAGTATGTTGCTACGGCGGCGTTTTATGGTTTCCACAAGTCCATATCTGAGAAGGCCAAGTGACACTCACTCCTCACTTTCTTACTGTTACTCTTTTTGTGTTGTTTTTCTTGCTTCCCTCTTTCTCTTTCTTGTTTTTTTTTTTTTCATTTTCTTCTGTATATATCGTTATTTCCTTTGTCTCACTGTTTTGTTCTTATGCATATACCTCTGGTGAATCCTGTATAGGGTCAGTTAACCTAAATAAAGGCTTTTTTTTGTTGTTGTTGTTAAAAAAAAAAACTCGTCATGCCAAGTCATAAGGAGCCTTTCAATTGAAACAATTTCTGATAAGATAGACCAGGTTTATCCATGTTTTAGGCCTATCTCTCCAAGATCTCTCAAAAGACTACTGTACCCATGTAGAAACCAGTTTGACTTTGCACTTAGAGGGGTGTCATTTAGTGCCACTGGCTGGTCCCATGACCCACCATGACCCAGATGGATGTGATGGTGGCAGGTGTCAGATGATGAGGACGACACCCATCCCAACATTGACACTCCCAGCCTCTTCCGCTGGAGGCACCAGGCCCGCATGGAGCGGATGGATGAAATGCGCAAGGAAAGGGAGGAGCTGGAGTCCAAGTCTAAAAAGTACAGTAACCTCCCTCAATCTTCTTCTACTCGCTCTTTTGTAGATAGTTTTCTTCAGGGCAAATATATCTTCTAGGGATCTACCATAAGAATGCTATTTACCTATGGAGATTGGTTTTTAGTGAAATAGTTCCAACAAAGATATTAACTCTTATCCTTCCATACAGTTATAACTCTTATCATTAGGGTTAAGTAAGGAAAAAAACAAAATAAGGGTGACGGTGGAACCTCCCATGCATAGAGATATAGAGGGGGCAGTCTACACATTCTGGATTAAAAACTGAAGAACACAGCAAGTTTACAAGACACATCAGGAACCAACTTGTCCACCAGCATTGATAAGTGTCAAGTCCCCAACATTTCCTTGATTGAATCCAAGATACTAAACAGGATCTTTGGAATGACAATCCAGTAAACTTCTGAGACAGCACCCACTTGTCTGGGATTCCAACATCATATTGCAATAAGATAACAACAACATACTTTTAATAATATCAACAATCAATCCAGGGTTAAGTTTCTTGCACAATTATATATTTCTCGAGCTTTCAAGCTAACATACTCTTCAACAGGAGCACCTAGAACTTCTAGCTAACTATGTATAGTGCATGTTAGCTAGAGAAATAAAAATGGTGCAAGAAATTGTGTCTGATCGAGGTTTGGACTATAGTTTGTTTCTTCCTTTATTTTTTCAAAAATTCTACAAAGCTGGTTGCTCAGTCGGTCAAGCCATTAAATGGGTCAATATAAGGCTTTACTCTGTCACTAGACCCAAGTAAGAAACATTTAGGGGGTTCAATTCCCGCATAAGGCACTTTTTTCTGATAAAAAAAAAAAATGCTCCAATGGCCCCCGATTCTTGCAAAAGTCCAACCCCACCAGCGAGTGCAAGTAACCAAACGGGGCTCTGGCACATTTGTAAGTGCAAAATCAAACTGCTTTTCACATGTCTAGACATGTGGTCCACTTACAGTAAAAGCAGTCGCCTACTTCTACTCACCATGATTATCATGGCCTGTACCACGTGTACTAGAGATAAGCAAAAAAAAAGAAACATTTGATTGAACATAGTTGTGACTACTGTGATAGTGACTTCCCAGGAGTAGTCTCAATTGATATATATATATGTTATATAATACATTTTGAGCCCTGAGAATTAGATTTTATTCTTTTATTTATTTATTTTAATACATGAGTGTTATGGTATTGCAGTCGTGGAAAAAAATAATACAAAGGGTTGTTTTAATACCAATTTGCTTTAATTGTACTGATAAAAAATATATATATAAAAGACATAATATGAGAAAGTAATACCTGACTTGAAAGACGAGTAGAATAAAGAAAATAAAAAATGTATTTACATATTTACAAAGAGATTTTGTGTTGGCCAAAGTAAACCAATGAGTTTATATAATGCAAAGTAGTGCTATCTGGCTTCACAGAGTTGTTATAGAACAAATAATTATAAATAAAATAATTTTTTTATATAGCATATTTTATAAATAAAAGAATATATATATATATTTTTTTTTTAATTTAAAGAAAAGTTTTTTTTTTTAGATAACGGCAATACAGGCTTTCGGGTGCAACAGCTCTTGTTGAAGGGCTGTTGTTTCAATTATCATGAACTAGGTTGCTCTTGCTGAGCGGTACCTATTAATGTGAATTTGAACCAAGGGCTGTTGCACCCAAAAGCTTGTATTGCCATTATATAAAAAGAAACTCTTCCCTCAGGAAATTTTATAATTTTACCGAAGGCATTATAATATTAACATGTACAGTAAAACCCCGCTAATACGAACCCTAGATATAGCGAACCTTCCCTTATAACGAACCCACGGCGATTCCCAATTCCATTCCATTGAAATTACCATCGTTATAACAAACTTTGCGATTTTTAAAATAACGAACTACCCCTATAACGAACCTATTTTCGGTCCCAAAATGATAAAATCTATTTAAAATACTATGCTTATAACAAGCTTAAAATTGTGATTTAAAATTTTTTTAAAACAACAAAATTTTGAGCATGTTTTAGCTCGCGGATCGCGATTTCAAAACAAAAAATTAGCGGCATTGTTTGTTTTCATTTCCATTCTATTTTTGCTGTATGTTGTATAAATTTTTACACATTATACTTTTATTTAATAGAATATCTTTGCATTCGACAATTTTGAAATAGAAGAAAAATACAAATGGCTTCCAAAATAAAGAAAAGAAACAAAGAGTGGCGTTCTAAAAAAAAAAAACAGTGGCAGCATGCCCTTTTAGAAGCATTCTATATCAGGTTTAACCTAGGCTAAAAAATAATTCCAAATAATTTCAAGTCCAGAAATGGTTTGAATAACAGGTTATAAACAAAATTTAATATACACTTCAGAAGAATATGTGGAAACTGGAATTGGAAGAAGAAGAAGAAAAAAAAACAAACAGTTCCCCATGTCTTATGGGCCACAAACAAATAGACTTTTAAATTCTCAAAAACTACCACTACAGTTCTATTTTTAGAATGGAATTTTTGTTAGGTATATGACTCATTCAGGGTTCGCGAATATTCCCCCCTGGCCGGCCGTTTTACCGCCGATTTTGTGTTTGCAAATTGACGTTTTTTATTCACAATTTTACCGATCGTGCTATCGTATCAACATGCTTCGCGTCCGATTTTTCTGAATTGGATACTTTTGATTCATCCTCAATTGATTCAGAATACACTGAGCTTTATTTCTTTGCTGGAAAAAACGATATTTTAAGACAATTCTGATTTTCAAATTTCACTTTTCACTTTCAAACAAGGTGTTAGAGGAATTTTTTCAAATAAATTTAGTACAGTAGAACTTGGATAATTCGAACTTCTTTAATTCGAAAACCTCTTTAATTCGAATATTTATCTTGGTCCCTAGAATTTGAAATAAATAAAATTTCCGTTTTTAATTCGAATTTTTGGATAATTCGAATTTTTTTATGGTCCCTTGGGGTTCGAATTATCCAAGTTCGACTGTATTATATTATTTGAGAAATATGTTCTAAAATACTCTTATACCTTTCAAATATATAATTAATAATGTTTTGCCTAGGGGATTTGGCTTAATTTTTAAATAATACATAGGTTTATATATAAACTATATGCTAATGATAAGAAGAACCTATTATCAAATGACTTCTTTTGATTTTCAGCATTTTTGTAAAGAAATATGTCAATTTAGGGAATTAAAACAAAGTGACCATTATTAAGTGGCTGCCTTTTCCTGTTTGTATGGCTGTTTTTTAATTATACGGTCTAAAAATTTGGAAAAGTTAAAAAAAAGGGCCAAACCGTGGCTATAGTGAACCGTGGCTATAGTGAACCAAAAGCTCTGTCCCATTGGGGTTCACTATAGAGGGGTTTTACTGTATATATTGTTGCACCAAGTTGCAGCTTTGCAGGGTCGTCGACCTTGGTTTCTTCCTTCTTGGTGTTTTACACGTTTCCCCGAGTGGGTTTCCATACTCAAAGCAAATAAATAAAAGTAAATAAAAATAAATTACCTTTTAAAGTTATTGTGTTTATTTATTCGTGGTCTTCCTCGTAGGTCGTGATCCACAGTTTTGGTCTAGGTTCTCCCTCACTCCAATAACCAATCAAGATATATGTACAATAAAATATTACAAAAGGAATGAAACTAGAAAAAGGAATGATGATAATCTCTAAATAATCTGTTTTAAATAAATATTAAATATCATAGAATATTTAGAATAAATGTAGGGCTCATTAAAATTGATGCAACAATATATATGGGGTACACTGCCTGGAGTGTGTAAGGAATGGGTGCAGGAACCAGGAGAAGCTGGAAGACCTCCAGATGAAACTGAAGAAGGCTGCTGGAGACATTGACATGGAGCCACTCAAGAAAACCCTCCAGGAGCTCCAGAAGGAGAAAGAAGACCTGGAGAACGAGTACCAGAGCTTTAAGAAGAGGGAGAAGGTGGGTGTTGTTCTCCCATGGCGGGTGGGATTTGTCTGCCACCTCTACTCCACCAGCTCACCATATGTAAATAACCAGGATAAGGTGACTCGAATGTAACATCTGTAAACTGAGACGAAATAAATAAGTAAAACATGTTAAACTATAGGTAGTTCAACATGTTTTATTTTTTATTTCATCTCACAGTTTACAAGTGTTACATCCGAGTCACCTTGTCTTGGCGAGTTGGTGAAGTAGAGGTGACCTCCTCCCAAACCTTGCAGGAGGGCAGCTGTTGGGGTTTTAACATGTTTGTGGAACCCCAAAATAAATACAGTGAAACGTTACCGTGATAAGACACAATTTGGTTATTATAGATTAGAACTACAAGGTAATTAGACCCAAATCTAAATAAATAAATTGTGTATGATGTTTAGGACACAATGCTGTTACTGAAATGTCACACACTATTTATTTATTTGGATTCAGTCTTATTACCTTGTCTTATTACCTTATCAGTAAGACTTTTTGCTTTGGAGTGGTTGCTTTTTTTTTAAATGCCTCCATATTTTCTATCCAAACCTATTTTCCTCAATGCAACCAGGCGGCCACAAAAATTAACTTGCCACATTTCCACAAGGTTTCTTTTTGTCAAATGGTTAGGGTAGAAGTGTGCCAGAGTTTGGTTTGCTTGAACTCGCTGGTGGAGTTGGACTTTTGCAGGAATCAGGGGCCATTGGACCATTTTTTTTTTTAAATTAGAAAAGAGTTCTCAATGCAGGATTCGATCCCGGGTTATAGTGATAGAAAGCCAATGGTTCAGACCAATGACCCTTTACTTATTATAAATTGTGTTTATAAAAAAAAGAAAAATAAATATTGAGAAGGCTCTCTCAACGGTGAAACTTTTAAAGAATTATTTCTCTGTAAGGAAAAACCCCTTAAATGCAGGTTCCTGCATAAACAGGGAATGAATAATATTTGTTATATAAAAACAAACATTAATCATTGAAACTATTTAAAACACACAATAACCAAACTTATAAGGTTTGAAAATTGAAACTATTTTAGACGCGTTCTTTTAGAAATTAAACAATTTCTACTGCCCTTACTGCAATGGGAAAATTAATGGGAGGGCCTGGTAGGTTAAACTGGCGAAACCGCTGGGAGGGTTCACCACTGATGAGCCAGGCCCTCCCATTAATTTTTCCATTGCAGTAAGGGCAGTAGAAATTGTTTAATTTCAAAAAGAATCTTATAAATAGTTTCTAATTTTCATAACAGATGGCGTGCTAGTGCATCGTATTATAAGGTTTGAGTCAAAAGGTAATCCATTCAATATATCATAAAGATAGAGGTTACCTGGCCGGCATTCATAGTTCTTTAAATTAAAGTCACTTCGGCCAGTAAGTCTTTTTATTATCTCGTAATATTTACTCTGGCTGAAGTAGCTTCATATTTTTAAGAACCATTCAATATATTTGTATAAAAAAGGCATACATGGATCTGTGAAAGGAAATATATATATTTTTTCTCCGAATATTTCGAGGGATTGCTTTCTCTTTATCATTAAAGTTTATTGTGTAATAAATTTATATAGAGGGAGCGATCCCTCAAAGTATTTTGGGAAAATAATTATTTTTTCTTTCACGGATCTGTGTATGCTTTTTTATATATATAACTAAACTTATAATGGTTTATTTTGTGTGTGATAAAACTGGGCAAATATTGATAAGGCACAATTTGGATTATAGATTATAAACACAAGGTAATAAGACTCACTCACCGGGGCACATCCCCCGCATGATAATCTATATTTTAGTTTTATATCCATTTTTAATGTAAATTATTGACAAAAAATGAATGAAATTTGTTTCAATTGTCAATTGTCACAAGGTAATAAGACCAAATAAATCCAAATAAATAAATAGTCTGTGACGTTTCGGTATCAACGCTGTTACCGAAACTTCACACACTATTTATTTATTTGGATTTGGTTTTATTACCTTGTGGGAAAATATTGTATTTAGGGCCCCATGAAAAAAAAAAAAGCTTCTTGGCTTGAAAGCTCACTCTGTGAAGAAAACAATCCTTATAAGCTAATTTCTTGGGTTTAAGAATGAATAATAGTAGTCTCCTGTAGATAAAACTTGTGGAAACTGATAACGCACAAACCATTTTTAACCTTCAATTTTAGCATTTCTATATATAGAGAGAGCTTTACGTAATGTTTACACAGAAATAGATGATTGAAGGATGTTGATGGACCTGTTGTGTTCCAGCTCCAACCCTGGAATGTGGATACCATCAGTAAAGATGGCTTCTCTAAAACAGTAAGTCTATCTTTCTCTGACAGTTTCTTTCCTTTTTATGTCTATCTATCTAGCTTTACATATATATAATTCCCTCTGCTAGTGTAATTATATTGGATCATGGAGATCAAGAGCTTACTTCAGTTTTTCTGCCATGTACAACAGAGGTCCTCTGTGGTGGTTTTAATAAATGGAATGGAGATTGTCATCAGGGAGTCTTCACTTGATAGTATTTTCTTGCCATATTCCTTTGGGGGGGAGAGATCTCTTTTTTATTATTTTTCATTTTTTAAAATTATTTTTCACTTTGATTCACTGTGAAGCAGTGAAAGAAGATAAAGATGCTAGGTGTTATCCATCCATTCCCACTTACTGAGACTAAAGCTTTCTATCCACCAGGGGGTCTTCTTCTTTCTTATCTCCACTCAATCATATTAGGGTATCAAGTTGTGACCCTTGATGGTGTCTGTTTGACAACCATCATGACTGGGTGAAGTATAATGCGTCTGCCTTTGTCATTTAGACTGGGGGCACTACTCAGTGGCAGGCCGACTTAGCTCCAAAAGAAATAGCTGCCTCTGACATGAGGAACAGATGCCATGTGCAACCGCTTCTAACATGGAGTACAAACGCTGCTCATCCTTTTAGTTTTTTAGTGAGCTTGTTACTGCTCCCCCTCCTCCTTTTTCATCCGGGCTTGGGACCGGCAAAGGCGGAGTTGGCGGGGTAAATTAGATATACACTTGTGGTCAACACTTCCCTCTGAATAGGATATTTGCTGAAGAAGTATAAATAACTCTCCCCCCTCCAATTAACACAAATATTTTAAATGTTTATTTTGTTAACTAGTGGGGATTGACTATAGAGATTTGCTCGGGACTACCCACAAAAATGAAATTTAGAAATGCTAAATTCATGATTAGCATCAAAATTATCATCATGAAGTGATGTTTATATGTGCTAATGCTTAAGCAAAGATTTGCAAAGAATTTTGCTGTAGAGATGAAACCTATCTAGATGAATTTATCTCACCCCAAATAAGTCCCCCTTTGAGAACCCAAGAATTACCTGCCTAGAAATACAAGGTAATAAGACCAAATCCAAATAAATAGTAGGTGACATTTTGGTAACAGCGTTGTTGTCATCATCAGACAAAAGTACTGAATGAGAAAAAATATCACTGCATATTTTTAAATAGTTGGAATTGTCATGTGTAAACAAGATATAGAAAATAAGAATAAAATAATATATTTCTAATATTACAATTAAAGGTGGGAAAAAAACCCCTCTTTATTTTAAAAGATATAATTAAAAGCATATCCCTCTGTAAATATCATTGATATTTCCTCTTTCTTCCATTCTGTTAATAGTAGCCGTTACTTGCTTAAAAAGTAGAGACCAGAATGTCACATAGAAAATTAGGAAAGACAAACTTCAGGATGACACAGCAATTTATTTAAGTCACAAAACTAAAATAGATAAAATACAAGAGAAGCAATGAGGGAAGTTTACACAGAGTAATAAAATATATCTTCTTCTTCTTTCTTATCTCCACTCAATCATATTAGGGTATCAAGCTTGTAGAGCTTGAGACTTGACAATCATCATGACTGGGTGAAGTAGAATGCATCTGCCTTTGTCATTAAGACTGGGAGCACTACTCAGTGGCAGGCCGACTTAGCTCCAAAAGAAATGGCCACCTCTGACATGAGGAACAGATGCCATGTGCAGCCGCTCCTAACATGGAGTACAGACACTGCTCATCCTGTATCCCTGGATTAGGAGCCCTTACAGGGTACTATCAGCCGGGCCAGCTGAATCCAGGTTTTTAGTGAGCTTGTTACTGCTCCCCCTCCTCCTTTTTCATCCGGGCTTGGGACCGGCAAAGGCGGAGTTAATAAAATATATAAAACTTCAACAATATGTTAATAAAATAATAAATACTTTGTTACATTTTGTGACCACTGATAATTGGAACTTTCCCCTGAGAGTATTCCAGGTTGATGTGATTGTGTATTTTATAACTTGTACTGTGCCTCATAGTACACACAAGAACCTCAGACCACAAAAATATTTTATTACAAACACCATCTAAGTATGATACAATATAATGCAGCTTATGATTGTAGAACGACATTTGAAAATTATCCCGCATGTGTTTCTTTTGAACGAAAAATCAAAATTTATTTTAAGGAGAAATAACGATTATTTTTAACCTTAGGAATGAAGTATGAAAGCATGAATTGTGAAGAGTAATGATAAATGGAAAAATAAAGTGTCCAGGGATGGGAATCGAACCCACAGTGTTCCGCTTACCGGGCAGATGCCATGTTCACTAGGCCTAGTTATTTCTCCTTAAAATAAATTTTGATTTTTCGTTCAAAAGAAACACATGCAGGATAATTCTTAAATGTTGTTCTACAATGTAAGTATGTTACGGCATTGTTACCATCCACCACTGACTAGAGTATACCTTCAGTGCACTAGACTAAGTAGCAAGGCTGAAATATAACATGTAGAATACTTTATTTGGTGTTGTTACCTTGCAATACACTTGTCCATAATGTATGGGTTACATCATCAATCTTGTTGTGTAGGTGATCAACAAGCCTGCGCCGCGCAAACAAGAGGAACTGTCAGAGGAGGAGAAGGAAGAGAGACAGGTAGGTTTGTCCCATGTGTTTGGTTCTATATACCTCCCTTCTATTGTTGAATGTTGTTGGCATTGATGTATTGCTGCTGGCCATTTTATGAAACTTATATATATACAATATATACTTATATATATATATATACAATTATACTTATACAAAGATATGGGCTATTGTAATAAATGAGGGGTTTGTAGCTGTGCATGTATGCTTTTGCTGTAATTGTGCTATTTGTGTACACATGTAGAATGCAATTTCACTTCTAAAGGAAACACACTCCACCTGAATCCCTCTTTAGTTACTTGGAACACACAAAAAGCCATTAAAACAATGAATTATAAAAAAAAATAAAAAAAGAGGGGGAGCGGTCAATTTGGGTATTCAATCTCAAGTCCTGCTTTTTTTTTTTTTGATCAAAAATGTATACTACCCTGTTACCAAAGCCTGCTGCGGTCAGTAAATATTTGAAAAAAAAATCTGGCATCGTACCCTGGTTTTCCTTCTTTTGTTTTGGTCTTCTTCTTGTTGAGAGTTTTATGAAATGTATATGCAAATAAGTATCTTCTCTCTTTCAATAAATTTATTTCTGTGATCTCTGCAGAATGTGCATATTTGGATCAATGAGTAGGCTAAAACACCAGATTTGGCAAATTTCAATCAAAAAGCCAACAACCTGTATTCCATGGTTTTGGGCAGCGGCCAGATGTGTGTGTGAAATTGGCTAAAGAGGTGAAGTGATAGAGCCAATCTTTGGCTCTAACCCTTTGCTGATCATATTGCTAACCCATATTGCTTTAGGAGGACCAACAGCATTTTGCCACTAAAGTGTGTATAATTGCACATGTCAATTGATATGTTAAAAAGAAGATGTATGCTTATATTGACACTCTAACTTATTTTATTCATTTATTGCCTAAAAAAGCTTTAACTCCCAGGTTGCCATCTAGCAAGGGTCTGTGAAGAGTTAATATAATGTAAAAGTGTGTTCATTTTACTGTGGTGGTACTTGTTTTCCAGTCTTCACACCAGTTCCTGGAGGTTGTGTACATCTAGCTTTCTCAAGTCCTTTCCTTTAGGATCAGGAAAAGCTCTTTTGTGTTAGATCCTTTGAATCACTCTAGGATATGCTGTGGTGAGGCTGGGTTTATTAGACATTTGAAACAGAGTGGTGTAAAGTTTTCTCACCCCATCCCCTCCAATATTAAAGGGGTTTAGTTAGCCTGTTCTAAACCTCCTGGTGTAATCACTGTGTGAGAGATTAGAACTCAAATTTTTTGTTGTATCAATGATATATCCAATTTGGATTATAGATTAGAAACACAAGGTAATAAGGCCAAATCCAAATAAATATGATGGCAACAATGCTGTTACTGAAATGTCACATGCTATTTGGATATGGTCTTATTACCTTGTGTATGGTATCCTTTAACTTCCCAGAGTGGTAGTTTTTCTCTGAACTGGTGTAGGTAGTCTACATTGTACTTGTGTGTCTAAGGTCCCAGGTGTGTGTGTGTGCAGCGGGAGTTTGTGAAGAAGCATGAGAAGGAGCTGAAGGAGTATGGTCTCCTGAGGAAGTACGAGGACAGCAAGAGATTCCTGACAGAGAAGCCGCACCTGGCGTGCGAGGAGACTGCCAACTACCTGGTGGTGTGGTGCATCAACCTGGAGGTGGAGGGCAAGTCCGAGCTGATGGCCCATGTGGCGCACCAGTGCATCTGCATGCAGTACGTGCTGGAGCTGGGCAAGCAGCTCAACGTGGATCCTCGCGCCTGTGTGCCTTCCTTCTTCTCCAGGTCAGATTTCTTATCCCACTGCTGAACTACTTTATAAAGGTGGATGTCAGCTGTTGTTGGTTATCTGAAGCACATTCTGTGGTCAGGTCACACTTAATGTGAAGACATCTTGGCTGCCCACCCTAACATAGATGCAGCTGTTGGTGGTTGGTAGTGCTTACTTTTTTTTTTAATGGCAACCCATAATTATGCCATTCACCCAAGTATTGTCATAGAGTTTAGTGGAATTTTCTAACTCTATTCCCTCCACAGGCTAGCCCACCATATCTCTCTTGATGTCTGGGGATGTTGGTCCGGGGCTGCTTATTAGATATTCACAACCAGCCATTCTATCTGCCACCTGGAGACTTTGCTGGTTGGATTCAGTTTTCCCACAGGAGGATGGTTAGACGGTTTGATGAGATTGGAGTGAAAAGGGTTTCTCTCAAATAAATCTAACTGCCTTAGTCTTTCCTTTTTTTTTCCTTTTATAGGAAAGGTATGACAACAATCTTGATTGATTGTTGTTATATCTAATGCTGCTACATTGGAAAATATAAGTGCTGTTGGCTACGTTAGTCACCTTGGAAACGGACCAGAATTTGGTCAAATATTCCAAAGGTCCAGGGGGGACTGCAGGGAGGTGTGGTCCCCCCAATCTTGATTGATTGTAAAAAAAATCATAATCTGTTTAAAGAAATTTTATAAACTTGACAAAAAGTCCTTATGCTCTTGCAATGATTTGAAGACCAAGAAAGGAACTATTTTCTCCATTTCCTGAACAAATTGGAAGATGATGTGAAGAATAGGAGCAAGCACTTTATGAAAACAAGACTTTTTGTTATCCAATAAAATAATAAAAGGCTTCACATTGCCTAGATAAAAGGTGTTATCAGCAATTCAACAGATAAGATCAGGCACTGGTGTTAGTTTATCAATTGACCTTTAAAAAATGCTGATTTTTAAACATCTGTTGTTGTTGTTTCTTATCCCCTTGTGTAAAGATTACACGAATTCCATGAGTTCATGCTCCTCGAGCTGTTTTATGATGAGCAGCGGCCTCTCCCAAAGGTCCTGTTTAGTGCATCTAATGCAAGCCAAAATGTGTTCTGGAGCTGAAGGTGCCAAGCTACATTTTGGGCAAGTGGGGAAGATTTTATTATTATTTTCTATCTTCACTGGCTTGAGATGGCCTGTTCTAAACAGGCATTTTCACAACATTTTTTTTAAACATCTAATTACATCTATCAGACAGGGGATGTTACTTTCTCTCGGCATTAAAAATTCTATTTTCATCTCTTTTTGTCCAGGTCACATAACTGGGCAGCAGGATGCAGTAATTTTAGAACACTATCTAA
Source organism: Cordylochernes scorpioides (assembly GCA_030710605.1). NCBI lineage: Eukaryota > Metazoa > Arthropoda > Arachnida > Pseudoscorpiones > Chernetidae > Cordylochernes > Cordylochernes scorpioides. The sequence continues at coordinate 23,692,066 of CP092867.1, forward strand.
TAAGAAAATGAAACTGAATCAAAATGACCTTATAGAAATGTATCTTGGTGGTGGGGAAACATCTTGTTTTAGGACTAGGACAAGAAACGACTCTGAAAGCTATTATAAAGAAGAAACAATTTTTATTGGGTTTATTCACTTTGAAAAGGGGGTTTAGAAACTCTAGAAGACTTGGGAATAATTCAAATTATTCTTTGGAATTAAACTTCTTAATTTTGTAATTAAACTGCTCTCAGAGACAAATTTAAAGTTGGACCGACATCAACAGTCAGATATGGAGGTCTATGGTCACCATCCTTCTTTAATATTTGCAGGGACTCTGTGGCTGGTTTATTGGTGGAAGGGGCTTTAATAATCTTAGAGTGAGAGTGATTGAAACTTCTTTATTACATCATTCATATAAGGTATTTATATATAAAAAAATATATATAAATATACATATAAATCATAAGAGTATACATATTTATTAAATACATACAATGTCTTTATTGGAAGCACCCTCTGTGGAAAAGACTCTGCTACCGATGGACTGAGAGAGAAATATTTACTGACACCCAGGTTTGGAACGCAGAACACCTACTTACCTGGGAAGTCCTGGTATGGACTAGTGCCAAGCACATTAGTTGTGTCCTGAGTGGATTGCTGAGCTGAACCATTTGACCAAGAATTTCCATACAGTTGAATCTGGAAGTCTGAGATATGCGCAGATGAGACATTGCAATTATTACAAGAAAGTAAAAGAATATAAATAGAAAAGGTATCAAATAGAGAATTAGAAGCTTGGTTGTGAAGACATTTATGGAATGAGAATCGGTTTCTCAAGAAGACAAAATTGACTGCTTTCAAATATCTATGCCTAAAGAAGGCCTAGTAAAAATTGATGGGATAGAAATTGAGTAAATCCTTTCTCTCCCCCTCTAACTTGAAGCATTATAAATAGGGAGGAATGATCAATTTGGAACATATAGCATCAAAAACCACATGCATCCAAATTAATAAATTATATTTGTGTGTGTCTTTCAGCGTTGCTAAAATCTTCAGACATGAGTACTGAATGAATGTTAACAACACTGTTACTGAAACATCACATTTAATTTATCAATTTGAATGTGTGTATGTGGTCTTTGATACTTATGTTCAAAACAGATGCAAAGTTGAGGCTAGAATCGCCAAGGTGGGCGTGAAAGATGTTTTTTTTTGTAGAAGCTATTATTTAAATGTGGAGCTGATTAAAAAAAAAAAAGAATGCCCAGATGTTTTTTGATGTTGATTTTTTAGATGTCACTTTACCTGAGAAGATGTAAAGATTTAAAGAACTGAAGTGGAAAAGAAATTCATTTGGCATCTGGTGTACTAAGAATAATTTTCAACATCAAATGGAAAGCTAGGGTAATAAACAAAGAGAGAAATTTAATGGAGATTATGTCAAGTAATCAAAAAAGAAAGATGGAAGTTTGCAGGACTTGTAATCTAAAGGTCTTTGGAAGTTCACCTACCATCTTTTAGAGGGAGGTGGAAGGATTAATAATGTAATAGAATGGTCTGGAATTCTAGAGAAGAGGTGGAGTGCTGGTTTTCCATGCAGAGGGAGTGTGACAGTACTCTATGATGTGGATCTTTCACTTCCTCTCATTTAAATAATGTACAGTAGCCTCCCATGAGAGACCACAGCCTAAAAAAAGGCTAAACTAGTCTCTCCTGGAGTTGATCTCAACAGAGACTTGTTTCAGTTGAAAGACTTCTCATGACTTGATCTGACACAAGTCTTGTTTCAGTTGAAAGACTTCTCATGACTTGACCTGACACAAGACTTGTTTCAGTTGAAAGACTTCTCATGACTTGATCTGACACAAGTCTTGTTTCAGTTGAAAGACTTCTCATGACTTGACCTGACACAAGTCTTGTTTCAGTTGAAAGACTTCTCATGACTTGACCTGACACAAGTCTTGTTTCAGTTGAAAGACTTCTCATGACTTGATCTGACACAAGTCTTGTTTCAGTTGAAAGACTTCTCATGACTTGACCTGACACAAGTCTTGTTTAAGTTGAAAGACTTCTCATGACTTGATCTGACACAAGTCTTGTTTCAGTTGAAAGACTTCTCATGACTTGACCTGACACAAGTCTTGTTTCAGTTGAAAGACTTCTCATGACTTGACCTGACACAAGTCTTGTTTCAGTTGAAAGACTTCTCATGACTTGACCTGACACAAGTCTTGTTTCAGTTGAAAGACTTCTCATGACTTGACCTGACACAAGTCTTGTTTCAGTTGAAAGACTTCTCATGACTTGACCTGACACAAGTCTTGTTTCAGTTGAAAGACTTCTCATGACTTGACCTGACACAAGTCTTGTTTCAGTTGAAAGACTTCTCATGACTTGACCTGACACAAGTCTTGTTTCAGTTGAAAGACTTCTCATGACTTGACCTGACACAAGTCTTGTTTCAGTTGAAAGACTTCTCATGACTTGACCTGACACAAGTCTTGTTTCAGTTGAAAGACTTCTCATGACTTGACCTGACACAAGTCTTGTTTCAGTTGAAAGACTTCTCATGACTTGACCTGACACAAGTCTTGTTTCAGTTGAAAGACTTCTCATGACTTGACCTGACACAAGTCTTGTTTCAGTTGAAAGACTTCTCATGACTTGACCTGACACAAGTCTTGTTTCAGTTGAAAGACTTCTCATGACTTGACCTGACACAAGTCTTGTTTCAGTTGAAAGACTTCTCATGACTTGACCTGACACAAGTCTTGTTTCAGTTGAAAGACTTCTCATGACTTGACCTGACACAAGTCTTGTTTCAGTTGAAAGACTTCTCATGACTTGACCTGACACAAGTCTTGTTTCAGTTGAAAGACTTCTCATGACTTGACCTGACACAAGTCTTGTTTCAGTTGAAAGACTTCTCATGACTTGACTTGACACAAGTCTCATAAGAGAAAAGGGTTTAGCCATGTTTTAAAGCTTTGTTCTGTCTCTTGGGAAACTACTGGAGTTTGAAATACATTTTTTTAAATGCCCTAATAGCTTAAAATGTTGGGAAAATTCTAAAAGATTTTAATTAAAAAAAAAAAAAAAGGTTAGGAATGTTTAGTGAACCAATGAGGGGTTTGTGTGCAGAATCCAGTTGGCTGATCAGCCCTATAAGGATGCCTTCCTCGAGGAGCTGAGGGCCTTCAAGGAGAGAGTGAAGGAGAGGGCCAGGATCCGCCTGGAGAAGGCCCAGCAGGAAGTCGAGGAAGAGGAGCGTCAGAAGAGGCTGGGACCCGGAGGCCTTGATCCTCTTGAAGTCTTTGACACTCTTCCAGAAGTAAGTCTTTCCCACCTGCCATCCATCTGACATCATCTCACATCTCTTGTTCCCTGCAGACCCTGAGGAAATGCTTTGAGGAGCGGGACATCCCCATGCTCCAGAAAGCCATTGCAGAACTCCCAGAGGACGAGGCCAGGTACCACATGAAGCGCTGCGTGGACTCCGGACTGTGGATCCCAGACGCCCAGACCTCAGGAACAATGCAACCTCAAGAAGAAAAACCATCTACAGAAGAATCCTGAGGGGGAGGAAGCCATCTTTTTTTTTGGTCCATCGTGAAAAAAAAAAAAAAAATTTTTATCAATGTAGATTTCTTTTTTTTTTCCCCCCTTCCTTTTTTTTTTCTCTCTTTCTTTTTTTTTTACTTATTAAATCCAAAAACCTCCTAGCAGTCTTATATCGCTATGTGATAATGAAGTGTTGTTGTCCTTGGCTCCACCTCAGACTGCCACCACTATCCCATGACATAGTGAGCTGTCGTAAAGTGGATTCCTATTTTTGCTATGGCATTAGAAATTATATGAACTACGTGTTGAAATTTTTGATAGTGTTAAAATATATCATCGCTGGCTCACCTACTCTTTCTTTCTTTTTTATAATCTTTTGAAAGTACTGTTGATACTTTCTTCTTCTCTCTTTTTTTCACTCACTTAAAAAAAAAAGTCACTTATTTGGTTTATCAATTTTATTTTTATGTGAAAAAAATTTTCCTTCGAATATTTTCTTTGAATTGTTTTTTTTCTCCTTAACCTTCCTTCTCCCTCCCCCCTCCAATAATTGCTATTTTTAAAAAATTAAAACTTGATGTATAAATGTCTTGTGTGTTCTTTATTTTGCTATTGTTCTGACGCTTTTCAGCCATTGTTGTTTGCATACAAAGCTTCTAAATAACAAGAGGGGTTCCGAGGGCGGTCCCAAGCCCGGAGGAAAAAGGAGAAGGGGGAGCAGTAACAAGCTCGCTAAAAAACCTGGGCTCAGCTGGCCCGGCTGATAGTACCCTGTAAGGGCTCCTAATCCAGGGATACAGGATGAGCAGCGTTTGTACTCCATGTTAGGAGCGGCTGCACATGGCATCTATTCCTCATGTCAGAGGCGGCCATTTTTTTTGGAGCTAAGTCGGCCTGCCACTGAGTAGTGCTCCCAATCTTAATGACAAAGGCAGATGCATTCTACTTCACCCAGTCATGATGGTTGTCAAGTCTCAAGCTTTACAAGCTTGATACCCTAATATGATTGAGTGGAGATAAGAAAGAAGAAGAAGAAGGGGGGTTCTATGTAGATACAGCTTACCACTACACACTTTATTATCAGTAGGTACTAGTGGAATGTAAGATTAGATGTCTCCAATGTCCGTCACCAGAAGCATCTTCCTCGCCAACAGCCGTCCAGGTTGGGCAAGCTTCTCTGGCATCCTCTTCCAGGATCATCCACATGGTGACACTCATTGAGACAACTTTCTGCTTCTTATGATGCCGATGTCACAGACTCCTCAGACAGGAATCCATGCACTATTCCACCTTCAACCCAACTGCTATAGCTGCTTCTTCCCACACAACTCTCAGCTGGACTGCCTGTCTGCCCCTGGAATCTGTTGTCTGTCACTTCCTTTGGGGGCCCTGCATACTTTACTGGCTTGCCCACATCTCTCTTGGCTACCTTATTCTCAGTGTAATCCAAGTCAATGCTTCAACGACATTCTTCCACAATGTTATTATTATCCCTAGTACACATGGTACAGGCCATGATAAACATATTGGGTAGTTAGCAACTGCTTTTACTGTAAGTGCACCACATGTTTACACATGTGAAAAGCAGTTCAACATTGCACTTACAAATGTGCCAAATCCCCGTTTGGTTACTTGCACACGCTGGTGGGGTTGGACTTTTGCCAGAATTGGGAGCCATTGGAGCATTTTTTTTTTAAATTGAAAAAGTGCCCAATGCGGGGATCCCGGGTCATAGCGGTCAAAACCCAATGGTTTAGACCATCCTTCAATCCCCTCATTCTTCTAGAATGTAATTAGTAACAGTTTCACTATATTTGCATATCCCAATACATGCACTTCCATGAGAGGACATTCCTGCTAGAGGATATCTATCTACAAAGGGCAGTTTTAATCGTCAAAATTAACATTTAAATTATTTTTAACTGCTCTCCAGTAAGAGGACACCTATATACATAAAGGACAGTTGACATTACTAAAATTACCATTTTAACTGCTCTCCAGGAGTATCTGAAGAACACTTTGGATTTGCAACTTGTCCTTTAGAAGTTCTACTGTAGTTAAACTAAATTAACATTGGGTTTTCTTTAATAATTTATATTTTTACTTCTTCACATCTTCCTACACCATCAAAAGTCTAAAGCTCTACAAGCTTGATACCTTAATATGATTGCTGAGTGCAGATAAGAACGAAGAAGAGGTCTTTGTGTGGATAGAAGAATAGTTGCCCCACCCCCCCTAAGTTCCCAGCACATGTGGTACAGACCATAATAAAGGGGGGCAGGTAGAATAGATGACTTTTTACTGTAAGTGCATCACATGTGAAAAGCAGTTAAACTTTTGCACTTACAAGTGTGCCAGAGCTCCGTTTGGGTTACTTGAACTCGCTGGTGGGGTTGGGCTTTTGCAAGAATCAGGTGGAGCATTTAAAAAAAAATTAGAATTAAGTGCTCAATGCGGGATTCAATCCCGGGTTATAGCAATGAAAATCAATGGTTTGGACCCTGTGGGCACTGATCTCCATTTTTGTAAAGTTCAGCATTGATACACTTTCTCATAATTTTCCTTTTTACAGTGTAAGGTTATTAATTAATACATAAGCTTGTGTGAATAAATTGTTTTTTTTTTTTTATTAAGAACCCATAGAAATAACCGCTACAATATTAGTCTTTTTTAACCTTTTTTGCTTATCCCTAGTACATGTGGTACAGGCCATGATAATGATGGTGGGTAGAAGTTGGCGACTGCTTTTACTGTAAGTAAGGGCACCACATGTCTACACATGTGAAAAGCAGTTCGACTTTGCGATAGTACACATGGTACAGACCATAATCACCATGGTGGATAGGGTAATTAGCGACGACTGCTTTTACTGTTAAGTACAGCACATGTTTACACATGTGCAGTTTGACATTTTGTACTTCCGAGTGTAACAGAGTCCTGTTTGGTAGCTTGCACTCACTGGTGAGGTTGGGCTTTTGCAAGAATAGGAAGCCATTTAGCAAATTTTTTCTTTAGAAAGAAGTGGCCACTGCGGGATTTAACCCTAGGTCATGGCTGTCGACAGTTTATACCACTCTTTCACCAACTCCCCCTTCCCACAATATCAGTGACACTATATAGTGAATCTTGGTTCTAGTCAATCAAATGTTCAGTCATATCAGGCTTTGTTGAACAACTGGTATCCACAGTCATGACCCAGGATCAAATCTCACCTTGTGTATTTTTCTAATAAAAAAATTTCTATGATTACCCCCCCCCCCCCAAATTCTTGCAAAGTCCAACCCAATCAGTAGTGCAAGTAACTAAACAGGGTTTCTGGCACACTGGTAAATGTCAAAATCAAACTGCTTTCTACATGTCCTCTTCTTCTTTCTTATCTCAAAGCCATGATAATCATGGTGGGTAGTTAGTGACTGCTTTTACTGTAAGCGCACAACATGTCTACACATGTGAAAAGCAGTTTGACTTTGCACTTACAAATGTGCCAGAGCCACGCTTGGTTACTTGCACTCGCTGGTGGGGTTGGACTTTTGCAAGAATCGGGGGCTATTAGATAATTTTTTTTTTTCAACAGAAAAAAGTGTCCAATGCGGGAATCGAACCCAGGTCGTAGTGGTCGAAAACCAAACGGTTTAACCAGCCTTCTACATGTGTAGACATGTAGTGCACTTGACAGTAAAAGCAATCACCCACTATGATTATCATGACCTATATACCATGTATATGTACTAGAGATAATTAAAAAAAAAAAGTGTTCAGTCTTATTGAGACTTGTTTTAGCGAGATTTTACTGTCTCTACAGCACTATCATTCAATATATCCACATATTTTGACCAGTGTTCTTTAAAACTCACAAAAATACTTTGGAAATCATACTTTTGGAAGCAGCTGTTCCATCTTTTTCCCCCACAGAGAGAATTCTTCAATTGACCAAAAAGGTAGAAATGTAGACATGTAGCCATGTCAGGACTGTAAGCTGGTTGGGCATCCAAGTCCATCCATAATGTGCAATTGGTGCACAGTGTGAATGAGTTCTAGAGTTGTCCTGTTGAAATGTGATTGGAGTGTCTTTTAGGTTAAGTATTTTTGTTGAAATTTCCATTTGAGCCTTTCTAATGATTTGCAATATCATTCCTTCTTCACGGAACCATTTATTTCTACAATGTCCATGACAATGAGCCCATGTTGGTCCCAAAAAATGGTAATTATGGTATTGTCTTTGGAAAGGGAGAGAAAGCCTTGGTTTTTTCTTCATCAATGTTTGATGAATTCATTGCATTGATTGATGCTCTAACAAAGGTTCGTAGTGATAGCCTAAAGTCTCATCACACCACGATGCCTTTAAAGGCTTCATTGGGTGTTCTTGAAAAAGAGCTGAAAAGGCTTGATAAATCCCTTCCCGAGCTTGCATCATTTCTTGTTCAATAAAATAATCCCTTGTATTAAGGTAAAAATATCAGGATTCTGAGGAAAAGTTTCTTTTCACCTCAATAATCATTTCTTTTGTTAAACAATTTGGTGCCAATTTTGGATGCAATTTACAATATTCAACATCTCTGAAAACAGTTTTAGAATACTTTCTATAGAGATGGACAATCTTTCAATTAATTGGTAAATCATTATCATCCAGTTATTCTAAATAAATTTCTTCAAATGAGCGAGATTTTGCTACAGAGGATCTGGCCTCACTTGATATAAAAATCATCAATCTGGAAACCATCTCTGTATCCGATGTTTTTGCTTCCCCAGTCTTTAGTTTTGTTAGTGAATTACTTGCTGAAATGTCAGATTTTAATAAGAACTCGTTCACAACCATTGTTGGATTCTTATGTTCCCTTCAGGCTCCACATCTGGAACGAATACAAAAGATAAATTAGGTTTGCAGATATAGAAAGAGGAATAGTCGAACTTCAATAAAATATTTTGTGATCTTACTTTATACAGCTAAAGCTGTCTATAGCGCCCCCTCTTGGGACTCACCAAAATAGGGTGCTATAGACAGGTCACTTTTAATGTAAAATGTTTACATTTTAATGTTTAAAATCGGGCGCTATAGAGAGGAAGGCGCTATTTAGAGGAAGGCGCTATAGACAGGTTTAACTGTATATACCTTTTGTGCTACAGCAGATTGTATGTGGCTTATAATTGATCGACCCATGTATAGATTTTTGCTTCTTAAATACAGAATTTCATTAGAAGACACTTTCGTTAGAGGATACCTCTCTATAAAGGACAGTTTTTATCGCCCAAAAATTGATATTTTTACCAATTAGCTTCTCTCAGGTAAGAAGGACATCTCTCTCTATAGGACACTGGCTGTGCAACTAGGTGTTTTACCTAGACGTTCGTTTTACTGAAATAAATTTCAATTGATGATGAGTGTTGTGTGTGTTATGAAATAGGATAATTACATTTATTTTAATGTAAAAAAACAAAGTCGGTGGACGAGCGACACCCTCGATTCCCGACAGTCATGAACCGGGATTGAATCCCGCGTTAATTTTTTTTTAAATATGTGAATAACCTTCACATATATTATTCACTGTTTCAATTATAATGAACTAGGTTGCTCTTGCTGAGCGGTACCTATTAATGTGATTTTGAACCGAACCGATTTATTTTAATTAATCATGGCCTCATTAAAGGTCACTTCTCTTAATTCTAAACATCGTTTTCTTTAATAAGGCGTTTTATAATTGATTTATAAAATACATAAAAGTACCAAAATAGGCAACTCTCCCTTTAATTATGTACCAGAATAAGCCACAACAACAGTTTAGGAAAATTCAGATAAAAAGTGAACCTGTATACCATGGTTTCGGGCTTTAGCCCTCATCAGTACAGGGACGGCTTCGATTTCATAACATTCTACGAGAGAGGTTAAGAAATAGGTCGAATTTACCAAACAGGTGTTTAAGCTGGTGAAGTGCCAAGATCCGATTTTCAGCCCAGAATACAACATAAAGTTGCGGGAGGTTGATATTCATGTACAAACGAGGCATCTCTCCCTTTAATTGTACATCAGAACGATGCACTGTACATTACCCTTTAACCTTTAATATTCTTAACAGGCAAAGGACCCTTCTTAAGTTTCCTATTCAAACTGAATGTTATCAATGATCCAACATGTGAATGCCACTTAGATGTTGAATCATCAGAGCATCTTCTTTTAACTTGCCCTCTGACTAATCAAATTGTATGTAGATACTTTGAAACATTACCAAATTCTCTTTGTGTATATACTCTATCTCTTATGGGAACTTTGTTAAGTTTAGAACTATTTGTACAATAATTTACAAAACACTACTAATCCATCGTGTAAATAATTAATCATATATATGTCATAATTTGTATAGTTAATGCCAAAAGATATAATTTATTTCCGTCAAACTAAGTATGTAAATATGTTACCATTGTGTTAAAATGTAAATATGTAAATTCATCCATGTATAAAGGCGGTACAAAAATTAAAGGCGGCAGACATCGCGGGTGCGCTGCTCGCTAGGCATAACGACTGCGCCTCTCATTTAGCTACGACATATATGTAAATAATATTAGCACAGCACAATAATCCTTTTGGACTTCGTGTTTTTGTAACAATAAATAAAATCACCCCAGTAAACAAATTTACTAGTGATGATAAATAATGAACCGCACAACACCAATTTTGTCAAATTCAGGCAAAAATCCAACCCGTATACCAAAACTTGTATTCCAAAACTGGTGTGTTGTGGATCATTCTTCATCATTAACAGTAAAGTATTTTACTAGCGTGATGCACATCGTTCTGATGTATTTAAATAGAGAAATGCCTCTTTTGGGACATGAATATCATCCTCGCGCAACTTTATTGTAAGTACATAAAGTAAATGCATATAAGAGTCGTTTCTCGATTAAAAAACCCTACCGAATTTAATAACCATGCTCCATTTAAGACCAATATTAGGCCGCTGCTCATCATAAAACAGCTCGAGGAGCATGAACTCATGGAATTCGTGTAATCTTTACACAAGGGGATAAGGAACAACAACAACAAGACCAATATTTTACATTCCAGAGTCCCAAATACAATCTCAGTGTGATTGAAACTAATTATAAGACAATAACGCGTCATCTATACATAAGAAATGAAAGCATTAAAGCACAAATGTTTCCTTTTAACTTAAAAAAAAAGCCTATGTCCATAGTTTGCTTGAATACCATTTCTAGATTCCATCCTTCAGTGTAGCATATATAAGTAGAATCATCCAATACAATATTAGAGCTCTAAAAAAATAAGTCGGTGGATGAGAGGGTAACACCTCGATTCCTGACAGTCATGAACCGGGATTGAATCCCGCGTTAAAAATTGTTTAATATGTGATTAACCTTCACATATTATTCATTGTTCAATTATCATGAACTAGGTTGCTCTTGCTGAGCGGTACCTATTTATGTGAATTTGAACAAGGTTAGAGCTCTAAAAAGCGGTTTGGTAGATTAAATTGGTGAAACCGCTGTGAAGCTTCATCACTGATAATTAGACCAAGCCATTCAAAATTTTTTTTTTCATTTTCACCAATTGTAGAAATTAGCCTTATAGGATCAAAAGAAGAAGCTAAACAATTTCACCATTACCAGAAATTGGTTTTATAAACATAGTTATACACACACTTGCGCAAATTACATTATTTGTACATACTTTTCGTGTAGCTTAGATATTTTTCAATTCATGTACATGTTGAAGGAGAGACATGCCCGAAAGCTTGTAATGATTGTCTGATAAATAAAAGAAACGCTTTCCCTAAAGTTCTTTCATTTTCGCGTTATAAAGTGTTTTGCAGAATTTTAAATTCTATTGAACGTTTTACGATATCACCGTGGAAGATATTTAGTTTGTAAAGTTAACATTTGTATGGAATCTCCAAGAAAATGGATAGCGACACATCTTGGAATGTGACACTAGGGCAGCAGACAAGTCCCAGTTTAGAAGTCCAGCGGCCGTGACAGAATTGACTGGATTTATTTCTATCATCTGTCTCACACGCCATGGCGTCAGGTAGGTTGGGTCGTCCACGGGGGCTTCTTCTCTTGCCGTCTGTCCTTGGTTTCATGTGCTGGTCTTGTTTTGGTTAATTTACACACATTCTATCTGTCCTTGGTTTCATGTGCCCGTCTTGTTTTGGTTAATTTACACACATTCTATCTGTCCTTGGTTTCATGTGCTGGATTTGTTTTGATTAATTCACACACATTCTATCTGTCTTCAGTTCCAGGATGGACTTGTTTTATTAAATATGATTGGATTATCATTTTTTACTATTTAACAACTTTCTGGTAAGAGATCACCTTTTCCTAAAGGACCCTTTGGCTCTTCAACTAGGTTTCATCTACAGAGAGTTTCTACTGTATATACAAAAAAGTGGCATCGCTTTCTTTAATATATTTCATTTACGAAATATATTTTCTATTGACTAAATATATATTTTCCTGATGAATAGATAAAATGACAACTACCTTTTCTGAGATTTCAGCTCTCATCAGCGTAGTGTATCCCCCCCCCCCCCCCCCAAAAAAAAAAAACATCAAGACGACGGTTTTTCGGTTCAAAATCACTTTATTAGGTACCGCTCAACAAGAGCAACCTAGTTCATGATAATTGAAACAATGAATAATATGTGAAGGTTATTCACATATTAAACAAAATGTTAACGCGGGATTCAATCCCGGTTCATTACTGTCGGGAATCGAGGGAGTTACCCACTCGTCCACCGACTTGTGCCATCCTTTTTGCATACTTTGTTATTACACCTAATAAATCCATTTTAATAGAAGCATGCTCCTGAAATCGCATCAGACATGCCCCTCTATATAATATAATGCAACTGTTTTGTATGGGATCGAGTTTATTCCCACTGGAGTTATCCCGCCCACAACCCCGGCCACTCCGAGATGCTTCAAAATTTAACTTCAGTCGTTTTCTTGATAGTTTCTAAAAAATATTTTGAAAATAAAATAATAAAATGATAACATTAAACAATCAGCATTTAAGTATCTTATATATAATTTTTGTTCTAATTCTCAAAGGTTTAATGTAATTCGATGTTGTTCAATGGCAAAATAATTCTCTTAATTTGAGACAAAAATCCACCCAAGGAAGAGTTTATTGCAAATAATATTGTAGCAAAGTATTTATTATTTTATTAACAGAGTATCATTTTTATGTTTTTATTTTGCTACTCTGTAAACTTCCCTCATTGCTTATCTTTTGTTTAACATTCATAGTTTGTTCTTGCCTTAAATAAATTGCTGTGTCATCCTGAAGTTTGTCTTTCCTAATTTTCCATGTGGAAATATTGTTACATCATGATTAATGGCGTATTTATTATATTATTTTTAATATATTTGAAATTTAAATTATATATTTATTTATTTTTATATTCTATGATATTTATTTAAAACAGATTATTTTTAGATTATCATCATTTGTATTTAGGTACACTGTGACTTCACTGCTCTCTTTGATGTGAGAAAATAAATAATTTATTCTGGTGGCTACATAAAGTAGACTTATCTCATTATTCCCTTTTATAAATTTGTAGGATGGTTGAAACACGCTCTGGTAAGATGCAAGACCCAGCACAGGAGAGAATCAAGACTGAAGAGTCTGCCAAGCCGCAACCTGGTGCAACAATTGGTAGAGATGCTAGTTCCGACCCAGTTGTCCTGAATCCCAACATCGACATCCCCAAGTATGATGGAACAGAAGACCCTCGCCCATGGATTGAATCTCTTGAAGAAATTGGCTTTCTGTACCATTGGGCAGACTACATTATCTCCCGTTATGCTGCCATGAATATGATTGGTAGCGCCAAAACCTGGCTGAACCTACACAAAGTAAGTTTCACCAGCTGGGAAAATTTCAAGAGCCGCCTAATTGAGGATTTTGCCTCAGACGCCAACAAAGAAGAAATGAGGATGAGATTAAACAGGATACAACAGTGGAATGAACCTGCAATCAGGTTCGCAGAGGATATCCTTGTACTGTGCAACAAGGTCGACCCCCAAATGGAAGAAGAGACTAAAATAAACTGGGTTATTGGAGGGTTAAAGAAAGAATACTCTTTTGCCCTTCACCTAAACCCTCCTAAAAATACCAATGAACTTCTAGAAATTTGTAAAAAGCTGGATTTGTTCGAAATGAATTACCAAGAACGTGCAGAAAAATCAAAAGCTCTTTATAATGGACCACGCTCTCCTCGTCCCCATCATCAAGAGCAATGGAAGAATGCTACGTCGTTCAGAAGACCATATCAGAACACCTCCAAGCCCCAGGCCCCCGCTCCGAGGTACTACCAGAACACCTCCAAGCCCCAGGCCCCCACTCCGAGGTATTACCAGAACAAGCCTCTGCCCCAGGTATCTGCCCCTAGACGATCTTACACTCCCAATCCTGAGCCAAAACCGGTCTACCCAAGTAAAACATACAATAAGAATCCAAATTCAAATAGGAATAGGACAGAAGACGGGAGACCAATATGTTTCAAGTGTAACAAGCCAGGACACGTAGCGCGGTATTGCAGAGTCAGGTTTGTAAGAATTGTGGAAGAGGACCCCATAGTTACACAAGACAAGGTCGAAGAAGAAATCCGAATGGATAAGGGAACTCAGAAGTCGAGACCTCTGCTCTACTCTGACGTAAGTAATAGCCAGTACTCGAGTATCCCTACAAGGAATAGATATGCTGCATTAGAAGATTTAAACTAAACATCGCGCCTGAGTCCGTCAATCAAAGCAAGTCGACCATAAATGGGATTAAAAAGTTAGACCCCAAATATAAAATGAACATTAACGTGGATAGAATCGGTATCTGCGAAGCTTTGATTGATACAGGCGCCGATCTTTCAGTGGTCGACCTTAGTACAGCTCTTAACACAGGTCTTGAAATAATAAATCCTGATAAAATGTGCTCCGGACCCGATGGCAAAGAATTAGATATCGTAGGAAATATTATTTTAAATATAAAATTTGATGACAAAACAATTACACATCAATTTGTGATAATGAGAACACATTTGCGAATATTTATACTTGGACGTGATTTTCTTAAGAAAATGAACGCAAAAATTGATTGTCAGCTTGAAATAATCAAATATGACTTGACAGAAAATCGTGACGTAATCAAATATCAACAGAAGAAAATAAAAAGTGCAAAGGATGCCATTACACCAGAACTTTCTATTAAATTGATTAATGCATTTGTAGAAGCAGAGGATGGCGAATACATCATCGAGGAGAACCATAAAATGTTTCAAACAAATGGACTTCGACTAGCGAGAAGCTTAATAAACGTTGTGAATAAGGAAACATATATCTGGATAACAAACCCTTACCCTCGACCATTAAAAATATTAAAAAACCAAACATTGTGCTTTGGAAGCCAGCCAGCCGAAGTGAATCTTATGGAAGAAAGTGAACAAAAAGAGCATGAAGAACCCCAATTTCAGATAAACGAAAATTTAGCATAAACGGAAAAGGAGCAATTGAAACAAGTTTTGGAAAGGTACGAGGATTTGTTTTCGTCGGGATTAGGAAGATCCAACTTAGCGAAACATCGGATCGATACAGAAGGCGCGAAACCGATCAAACACAAGCCGTATAGGGCGAGCGCGAAAGAGCGAGAAATCATAAAAGAACAAATTGATGAAATGCTCAGAGACGGCATAATTAGACCATCCTCGAGTCCATGGTCCTTCCCTGTAATCTTGGTCAAGAAGCGAGATGGTAAGTACAGATTTTGCGTTGACTACAGAAAATTGAATGATGTAACAGTGAAGGATGTTTACCCAATTCCCAGAATTGATGAAGTATTGGATACACTTCAAGGATCCAAATACTTTTCAGCAATTGACCTTAAATCAGGATATTGGCAAGTAGAGGTTGAGGAGAAAGATAAAGAAAAGACAGCCTTCACTACAGCACATGGCCTATATGAGTTCAATGTAATGCCCTTTGGTCTATGCAATGCCCCTGCTACATTTGAGAGGAACATGGAAAATATGCTTGGTAATCTTAGATGGCAAATTTGCTTATGTTATCTAGATGACGTAATCATTTATAGCTCGGATTTTTCAACACATCTCAAAAGAATAGAAGCTGTTTTAAAATGTTTTCGCGAGGCTAATTTAAAATTGAACAACAAAAAATGCCAATTTGCTTTCGAAGAACTGGAGATTCTTGGCCATATAACTAATCAACATGGTATAAAACCAGCGGAGCATAATATCAAGGCTATTAGAGATTTTCCTCGGCCCAAAAAGATAAAAGAAGTTCAATCATTTTTAGGAATGTGCTCATATTATAGAAAATTTATCAAAGGTTTTTCAAAAATTGCCGATTCATTAACCAGTCTTATAAAAAAGAATGTACCTTTTACCTGGACAGAAAATCAAGAAAAAGCATTTCAAACCCTTAAAGTAGCATTGATAAATCCTCCAATCTTAGGGCACTTTGACCCGAATGCAATTACTTACATTCATACTGACGCATCGAACATCGGCCTGGGTGCAACATTAGTCCAAAAGTTCGGCGATAAAGAAAAAGTTATCTCATATTTAAGTCGAACACTGAGCAAACCTGAGCAAAATTATTCGACTACTGAAAAAGAATGTCTAGCTGTTGTGTGGTCAATGTCCAAGTTACGACCCTACCTATATGGAAGGCACTTCAAAATCGTAACTGATCATCACGCACTATGCTGGCTTAAGAATCTGAAAGATCCGACCGGCCGATTAGCACGATGGGCACTGAAGATTCAGGAATATAATTTCGAAATCATACATAAATCGGGTAAAAAACATCTGGACGCTGATGGTCTATCTAGAGGACCCTTACCTGAAAACGAATGGGACGAAGATTATGAAAGACTATTTCTGAATCAAATAATAGACGAAAAGGATGATTTTATTGAGAATATTAAGGAGAACCTTAGTGGAAACAAGCGTTCAATTACACAGAACTTCAAAGAAGAAAATGGGTGTCTCTACAAGAAAAATCCAAATCCTGAAGGTAGGGCATGGTTGCTGGTAGTGCCAAAGAAGAGAAGGAAGGAAGTCATGAGTGAATACCACAACCATATGCTGAATGGCCATCTGGGCGTCGCCAGAACCACTTACCGATTGAAGAATAAATACTATTGGCCTTCCATGTTGAAAGATGTTTCAGAATTTGTAAAGACGTGCCATCTTTGCCAAAGTCGGAAAGGTTCAAATCACTTGCCTTCTGGACTTCTACAACCTATTCCCCCAGCTAGCTACCCTTTTGAAAGAATCGGAATTGACTTTGTTGGCCCCTTGCCATCAACGAAAAGAAGAAGGAAGTGGATAATTGTGTTGACTGATTATTATACCAAGTATGCTGAAACAAAGGCAGTATCAGAAGCAACCGTGAAAGAAGTCTCTACATTTTTAATCGAACATATTATTTTACGTCACGGGGCCCCAAGATTTCTTATTAGCGATAGAGGTTCACAATTCACTAGCAATTTGATGAAGGAGGTAATGAAAATGTGCAAAGTGAAACACTGCTTCACAACGAGCTACCACCCCCAGACTAACGGACTAACGGAACGGCTAAATAGAACGTTAATCAATATGATCAGCATGTATGTGAACACAGACCAAAAGAACTGGGATGAAATCCTCCCTTTTATCACCCACGCGTATAATACCACGATTCAAGAAACCACAGGCTACTCTCCATTTTTCCTGTTGTTTGGAAGGGAACCCATGTCCCTCTTAGACGACGAGAATATCCCAACGGACAGTAACATGGACGATTACGACGAATATATAGAAAACTACTTAGATAAAATAGCAAGGACGAGACAGGTAGTCATTAACAACACAGAGAAGACTCAGGAAAGAATGAAAAGAAACTATGACAAAAAACACAATGAGAAAATCTATGAACCAGGACATTTAGTGGCAGTTTGGACACCAGTCAGGAAAATCGGAAAATGCGAAAAACTATTGAGAAAATATTTTGGCCCATATCGAATATTAAAGAAGCTGTCTAACGTAAATTACTTAATTGAGCCGAAAGATAATCCTGGCCAAGACCCATTGATTGTCCATGTCTCAAGACTCAAACCCTATTTTGAGAGAATTGATGAGGTAACTCACGAGGACGTGACGACCTCTGGAGAGGGGGAAGTGTTACATCATGATTAATGGCGTATTTATTATATTATTTTTAATATATTTGAAATTTAAATTATATATTTATTTATTTTTATATTCTATGATATTTATTTAAAACAGATTATTTTTAGATTATCATCATTTGTATTTAGGTACACTGTGACTTCACTGCTCTCTTTGATGTGAGAAAATAAATAATTTATTCTGGTGGCTACATAAAGTAGACTTATCTCATTATTCCCTTTTATAAATTTGTAGGATGGTTGAAACACGCTCTGGTAAGATGCAAGACCCAGCACAGGAGAGAATCAAGACTGAAGAGTCTGCCAAGCCGCAACCTGGTGCAACAATATAATTTAATTGATTCTATCTTTCGAGCCTTGGATCCCTTAACCATACTCCTGTAGAAGGGCTCCAAGGACCGAAAGCTCGATTTAATTAAATTATGTTTTTTTTTGCAAGACACTCTTCCCTGGATGGAATTGTTTCTTTCAAGGGATATTGTTATTGTGGAATTCTCTCAATGTTGAATATAAAGAGACTGTAAAAACTTACCTCGAAGAATCTAATTAAGTGTTACAATGCTGTGTTCCCAGCAGTGCCCAAGCCCCTGACAACCTACCAGGAAGAATTCCAGTGGATTCCTCCGGACTCGGGATTCCAGATCAGTTGTCTGCCTCGGTCCAGCGGGTGGACTTCTAACTGGGTGCCTGCAGTCACCTCCACGGGACCTAGCGATGCCAGCTCCAGGAGTCCCGACCCCTCGGCTCGCTTCCTGCGATGGCAAGAGGAACAGGTGGCCTGGGTGAGTGTGACGGCTCGGGACTTCGGACCTCCACGCCGTCTAGAAGTCCCACGGCCTCGGCACACCGGGTTCTCCAGGCTTCCTCCTGGGGTAGATTCCGGACTTACTCCCGCTCAGACGTCCAACCGCTCCATCCTGGACTCCACCGTGGTCCAGACCCTGTACGATATCGGTGGTGAGGTGGAACTGACTCCTCAGGAGAGTTTTGCTCGTACAGGCTTCCACGGCCCGTTCTTCGAACCCTAATCCTCCTCCCTCATCTTGTGGCATCTCCCATGAACAACCCATCTGCTGAGTAGGGATTTATATGACACGACACGCTAACTTTTCAAATATGTGAAAACATTCTAAATAAGACGAGGACCTCTCTATATATTCTCCATTATAGATATTATGACCTGGGTTCTTCTTATTAAGCGGCATCCAATAAGGTTACTTTTGAACTGAAACTGGATTGTTCCAAAATAACTTTACTAGGTGCCTCTCAAAAAGAACAACCTAGCTTATGTTATTTACAACAATGAATAATATATGCAGAGGTTATTCACATATTAAAACAAAGGTTACAACGCGGGATTCGATCCCGGTTCATGGTTGTTGGGAATCGAGGACTTTAACAACTCGTCCACTGAGTCTTTGAAACTGGATTTAAAATAATAAAACATCATTCACAATTTTGGGTAATAACAAAAACATAATCTGACTCGACTCAACCAAAATTTCAATAAGAAACCACATTGAGGAAAAAGATAGACCAGACATATATATTTTCATGGGATGGCTTCCACACAATCTACTCTGAAGTTTTAGAAGAAACACGTTCAAAAAATTGGTTTTACTTAAGGATGCTATTCACATGCAAACATAACACCTTCCCATTAAAATGTATTTCTGCTGATAATCACTAATAGCATTAAACCAGATTCTTTTTTACATAATTGGAAGGTTTCGTGACTTCTTCTGTAGGCTGTCACGAAGTTGTCCATGTACCTATATAGGCCACAGTTCCAAATAAACAGGTTGGCTTTTTGAATTTTACTTGAAGCTGGAAAATCCACTTATATGTATGAAAATGGCGTCGGAGAGATCAATCTTTTATTAAAAATCAATATTTTAAAAGAAGAAATGTTTATTCTGGGGATAGATGAGTTTAATAAAATTTGCTAAACTCTATCCTTAATATACTTGTGTAAATTAGAGAAAAAATACATTATTGACTGTATTGACTCATCCATTGATGAGCTCTACTCAACCCAAGCAGACACCATCAAAAGTCTTAAGCTTTACAAGTTTGACACTCTAATATGATTGAGTGGAGATAAGAAAGAAGAAGAAGAAGAGAGAAAAACACAGTCGTATCAACCAATAGTTTATTTCAACTCCCGATGTTTCAGCGACTTCCTGTCACTTTCTTCAGGGGAATGATTACTTTCATTTTATTTATTTATTACAAAACACACGCTATATCCTATGTGGATATTTGCATGTAAATGTTTAATCTATTTTATGTACATAGTTTTTAAATATATATATATATAAATTATTTATAGTTTTAGAGAGAGAGAGAATGTTAGTTATTTAAATTTACATTTTAGAGCAATAAATTATACAAGAAACAAAGATTATTTACACACATCACAGGTCCAATATATCTTTAGAATTACAACCATTAAATCAATGGCACAAATATAGAACATTCCAAAATGGTTGCTTTGATGATTACTTTTAGAGTGATAGAAAGTCACTGAAACGCCAGGAGTTAAACTATAGGTTGATGTGGCTGTGTTTTTCTCTGAATCAACTACCAACCAACAAATGATCTTGTGTAAATTAGTTTTAAAACGTCGAATATGTTCTATGCAATTGAAATTCGTCGTTTACATTTTTTTATTTAATTAAAAAGGAATATATTGGATCAAAATATCATTTATTTTACCAATGTTATAACACCTTGATAAAGGTTGGCGTTCAGCCAACTGAAATATTGGTAAAATAAATGATATTTTGATCCAATATATGCCTTTTTAATTAAAGATTTATTTATGGATTGCTCTATTTTCAAAACATTTTTTAAATATTATTATCTTTAGTACATATGGTATAGGTCATGATAATTTCGGGGCTAACTCACTATAATGAACAACATGTATATAAAATTTTTACTACTCTCCTGTTGGATAAAACATTTGTTTATAAATATTTAAAATTTTTCAAGGCGATTGATAAAATGAGGGAAGAAGTGCTCAACTCCACAGACAACGGCTGATTGCTCCCCCTCCCCTCTAAATTGCTTTTCCTCCTCACTCATGTACATATATAACCTTTTAGGGGAATCCCCTTGTAAGACAATAGTGTCTTGATAAAGTTTTTTTGTTGTTGTTTTGTTGTTGTATAGGTCATGATAATAATAGTGGGAAGTAGTTGGCGACTGCTTTTACTGTTAATGCACCCCATGTAAAAAGCGCAGTTTGACTTTTGCACTTACAAGTGTGCCAGAGCTCCGTTTCGTTACTCGCACTCACTGGTGGGAATTTGGGAGGGCTTGTTGGATGTATCGTGCCTTTTTATTGGTTGAAAAAATGCACAATACGGCACTCTTCGAATGACTATAGCGATATCACTATAGTCATGGACGTTTAATTTACAAAATAAATTTATAAAATTGGAACACCCTAGGTACCTGCAATTGGATTATTTCAATTCCATTTTCTCGTTTTTTATTATACAATGAAATACAGGCCATTCTTTTCATTTATTATTTTTTGGCATTTAAATATACTAAATAAACTTTTTAAAATTAAAAAATGAAATGAAAACTTTTTAAAAAGAATTATTGCGTCTCTTCTCTCTGTACAAATATTTCTACATAGGTAGCTAATTAATTTGTAGTGGGTTTGTATATATATTGTTATTAATTAACTCTAAGAAGAGTAAATAAAGCGTTGGAGTAATTTTTTATTACTTCATTGTGTAATACTGAATTTTAATAAAATATATTTTTTATATCGTCTCAGTTTACAGGTGTTACATTCGAGTCACCTTGTCCTGGCTATTTAGATATGGTGAGTTGGCGGAGTAGAGGTGACAGCTGTTGGAGCTCCTAACTAAGTTTCAGGTCGTCGGAATAGAGGATTGATATCACCTCATTTCTAAGAATATCTTGTAGAGTGGTTTAGATGAATTTTGAAGTTCAAGGTCTAATTTCTTAACGGAAATTTGGTACATATCTTCTAGATCGGGTTCTCTCAAATCCTCTTTCATTATGGTCCTCTCTTGGAGGCAAATTTTAAAAATTTACCAAAATCTCTTGAGAAAATGGATTTTTAACTATTTTTGCTATCAAAGGCTTTGGTAAAGTCTAGAAAAACAGCGCATGATAATTTATATGTTGTGATTAGCTGATGGGTTGTGAAGTGTCCTTATCTGAATATAAAATTTTGAGAACCATGGAAAATGGCTTAAAACAACAGTTATAAAACATTTTGAGTAATATCCCTTTCTTTGGAAGAGAGCTCTCTTCTCTCCGCTAATCTGTGCAATAGAGAAAATGCAAAGTAAAAATAATATTATGCACTAGCGCGCCATCTGTTATCAAAATTCGAAGCTATTCAAAAGGCGTAAGATTCTTTTTGAAAATAAACAATTTCTACTGCCCTTACTGCAATGGAAAAATTAATGGGAGGGCCTGGCTCATCAGTGGTGAACCCTCCCAGCGGTTTCGCTAGTTTAATTTTCAAAAAGAATCTTACGCCTTTTAAAAAATAATATTGTAACAAAACGCGTACAAATTTATTTTGAGCAATATCCCTTTCTTTGGAAGAGAGCTCTTCTCGAACTGACAATAATTGCGTAATAGAAAAAAAGTGCTAAGTAAAAAATAAAAAATATTCCCACAGAATATACAAATTTATTTAGAGTAATATCCCTTTCTTTGGTAGGGAGATCAACTCGAGCTGTGAAATAGAAAATGCCAAGTAAAAATAATATTCTATCAAAATGTTTAGATTGAAGAGAAAGAGAGTTGATGCTGATTAGTTAAAAGTGGACTAAGTGTTAGAGGTTAAGTTGTAGGCGAGAAAATACTTTTCCAATTAGGAGAGAAAACAGGTGCAGCCATAGGGTTGCCACTCCCACATAACAAACACATGTCCCCTTATTAGGCTTTTACGAGCCCAACCTAATGATGCCATAACTTGACAGCTTGTCAGGGTTGTTTCCATGGTCCTCGCGACAACAACCTATGGCTTCTGTATCAGTCTATTCTGGTCTCGCCATTCTTCCAGCACGAGGCTTTGACACAGACCAGGAGATGAGTTTCGAAAACATGGATACTCCTGGTTTCTTGGGTTCTCACTGGTCGACTTTATTAGAGCCAAATGCCAACACTAAACTTTCAAATGCTGACTATAGAGGCAGAATGAACGGTACAATAGTTGTAGCGAACTGAGAGATTAAATTGGAGAAATCGTTGGTAAGGTTCATTACTGAAGTGAGATGAGCCAAGTCTTCCTAATTCTTTTTCATCTTCAGTTCAATGTAAACAAATTTGTCTTCCATTTTAAAAACGAAATAGAGTTGAATGATTCCAATCATGTTGATATTCCAATCAAGATGGTCTCTCGATTAGGCTTTTTTTATACCACTCACTCTTTTACTTCATATATTTAATAATAACTTTTATAATGCGATCTATACAGAATTAATTATAACAATTTTTAGATATTAAATATTCATTTCAAACGAAATCATCAAAAAATACTGCTAAAAACTTTGTGATGGTAGAGAAAATTCAAAAGAGAATGCTTGGCTTTTCAGCAGTAAGAACTCTTTTAATGGTTTCGCCAAATTAATCTCCAGACCGCTCTATCATTGTATCGGAATTATTTTCTTATATAGAGTTTGTGAGTTTCATAGGGAAGATATGTTTGGGATATATAGAGAGAATCTGAGAGACACTGTAGAAGCATCTACATCTAAATACAATCAAATACATCGAAATATTTCCCTGAAGAGTATTGCTTTATTCATTTACTTGTTCGGCGGTACATATACTAAAATTGGAACGATACAGAGAAGATTAGCATGGCCCCTGCGCAAGGATGACACGCAAAATTGTGAAGAGTTCCATATGCATTTACTTGTATTTATAGGCTTCTGAAGTCTTCAAAGCTTATGTCCATAGATAATATCCATATTCTATGCACCTGTAGAAGAATAAACCTGTCTGAAAGCTTATGTGAAAATGGTATTCAAATAAAATATACTCTTCACATTTTAAACTTCTCTTTTTACCGATGAATATCGTTGGGGATTTTCGTTTGAATTATTCCCGAAGTATTCTCTCTCGCGGTCGCATGTGGTGCGAAGAATTAAAAAAAAATCTCAAGAATTTTATAATAAAAAATATATTCCACACTAAAATACTCTAAATCTTTATCAAAAGAAAATAAGGAGCTATTTCAGACGATAATTTAAAATGGCGCCAAGTGCCACCACACGTCTGGCCGGAAATTGTTGGAATGTTTGCAGAGAGAGAGAGTTAAGTGACCACACATCCTGTTTTCTACACAAGTTAAGGTCACCATGGATTGGTTGCCTTGAAGTCTAAATAATCTTGAACTGTAAATAATACAGGGCTAGAAAAGATTACCGATTTTAAAAATGCAATTTTACTTTTAATACATAGCAATAACGCGCCATCTATATAATACAAATGAAAACACCAAAACGCGAATGTTTCTTTTCATAAATAAATCAAACTTCTACTTTCCTTACTGCGATGAAAAAATATATTGGGAGGGCTTGGCTTGCTTAAATACCATTTCTAAGATTCAATCCTTCAGCGTTGCATATAAAAGCAGAATGATCCAATACAATATTAGAGCTCTAAAAAAGCGGTCTGGTAGTTTAAATTGGCGAAACCGCTGGGGGGGGGGGGGGGTTCCCCTGATGAGCCAAGTCCTTCCAATATATTTTTCATCGCAGTAAGGGCAGTAGTAGTTTGGTTTATTTATGAAAATAAACAATCGCGTTTTGCTAATTTTACTTTTGTATTATCTTTTCACTTCAAGTATATGAGTCTCTATTTGCCTAAGTTAAAATATATTGGGAACATTTAGGAAAGTCCAACCCTACTAATGAATGCAAATAACCAAACATAATGATTTATATTGACATAATAAATAAGGAATCTAGGGTTTTGGTTTCTTTTTTTTTACTGTGAAACAACACTAGATTCCTTATTGATTATTGTTATATATATATTAATTAATTGTTACCACAGAGTGTGTGTAAGCTCACAGGTAAATAGGCGCTAACCTAAAGAAAAAGAGTCCTTTTGTTTAATATTAGTTTCCCTTTTATATTTTGTTCTCTCTCTTGTAAATCAATAAATATGTAGGATTGTTGCGTGATGTGGCTTGTGGATAATATTAATAATTAATAATTCTTTGAATCAGTTTCATTAAAAATTCTAAGCAAAGTCAACAGTTATGTCCAAATGTAAAATCAGGAATAGAATCTTTATTGAATGATTAATTATCCACAACACACACAAACATTATTTTTCTTTATTTACGACGTTTCAATGACTCGCTGTTACCCTTTTCATGGAAAACTAATCTTATAATATTTACCTTCTATATACCAATTTATGATGGTATTTAAACACGTAGAGCTTACAACGTGTCGATATTTGATACACAATAAAATATAGAGAGATGATGACGCGATGACTAAAAACTACTCAATTCCCGCCGAGCAGTATGTGATAAAGGCGAATGTTCTGCTCATAGAGATATGGTAAACGAGGTCGTGTGTCTAAATTCCGAAATGCGTCTCTTGCAATAAAAGTACATGTTCTAGGAATTGTATCTATTTGAGCTTACGGATGTTTCTGACTTCCTACGACATGTCAATCACCTTCCTGAACCTTCTATCAGGCTTTGTTACCAATCTCTCGAAATATTTATTGAAAATTTTTTCTTTTCTTTCACAGAGAGAGAGAGATATCCAAGTACGCCCTTTTTAGATAAAAATATATTCAATAGATCACCTTTTGACTTAAAGTTCAGTCTAAAAATACAAAAAGACTTACCTTAAAATATAATCAAAGAAGAACGAATGCTTGACATCTGTTTTAACAGAAGATAAAGTTGACCGACATCAATGAAGAAGAGAACTAAACAAGATAGAGGATCATTAGATGCTTCTTTAATAATTAACTGAAATGTTTATTTGTTGGTAATCAACGAAGATTTGATGTAAAGATGCGTAGAGAATGTATCCTTAATGCATCATTCAACCTGCAACAATGTTCTTTTCTATAATTTATAATTTGTTTATCCTCTGAATATTTGGAAATATGAGTGGTCGTCTTTTATCATTTTAAGAATTTATTTAAAGAGTGACCCCTCTCTCGTCTTTTTTAAAATAAAACAATATTCTGCTGCACCTACTGCAATGGTAAATATATTGTGAAGGCCTGGTTCATGAGTAGTAAACCCCTCTCTCAGAGAGATTTATCCAGTTTAAACTTATCAGTAAAGGATTTATTTTATTCTTTTAAGCGATGTACACATTCAGAGAGTGTCTATAAACAAACATACTTATATAGAAAATGAAAACACCAAAACGCGAATGTATCCTTTACACATAAATCAATTTTGGCTTGCATTAGATGCACTAAACAGGACCTTTGGGAGAGGCCGCTGCTCATCATAAAACAGCTCGAGGAGCATGAACTCATGGAATTCGTGTAATCTTTACACAACGGGATAAGAAACAACAACAACACATAAATCAAACTTCTACTGTCCTTAGTGCAATGAAAAAATATATTGGGAGAGCATGAGTGGTGAACCTTCACAATGGTTTTACCAATTTTTTTAATCTACCAGACCGCTTTTTTAAAGCTCTACTACTGTATTGGATCATTTTGCTTATATATGATACATTAAAGGGTGGAATATCAGAAATGGTATTTAAGCAAACTCTACGGACATAAGCTTTTAGAACAGTGGTATTATCTATAAACGGCTGGGAGGGTTCACTACTGATGAGCCAATCCCTCTCAATATATATTTTCATCGCAGTAAGGATAGTAGAAATTTGATTTATGTGTAAAGGAAACATTTGCGTTTTTGGTGTTTTCATTTGCTATATATAGATTGCGCGTTATATTGCCTTATACTAAACATAAATAATCTAAACAGAAGAAAATCATATTGAATCAAATTACATAATAGAGTTTTGAATATAGAGCACTCCATACATAAATCTTTAATTAAAAAGGCATATATTGGATCAAAATATCATTTATTTTACCAATATTTCAGCTGGCTGAACGCCAACCTTTATCAAGGTGTTAAAACATTTTAAAATCCAATTTATGCCTTTTTAATTAAATAATAAAGTTTAAACACACAAACGTCATCTTATATATTTTTCAGGTGGTTATTGTCACCTATGTTGCCTTATGGGAAAATGTAAATTGATATTCATTTGAAGGCCAGAGATATCCTTTCTCGTTTTGTCAAAAAACTTGTAACTCTTGTTATAACAATCGCCATTAATCATTATCTCTCGCTAATTACGTAAAAAACTAGCTAGTTAATTATTTTCTCAATATTTTGAAATCATACATTATTAATATTATCTAATATTTAAAAAGAGAAATTCTATAATGTACACAGAGAGAAAACAATAAAATATTCAGAGAGTAGAATAACAAATTTATTTAATAATTTCGTCACGAATTGGCAACTGGCGACATTGGGATTTAAAATACAGACGACACGTATTCCAACAACTAAAGCTCCCTCTAATGGAAAAAAACCTGAAAACAAGTACGCAATATTTTCTTTTGATAAATCTACACTAATGATTAAATACATATTTTATTGGTGTATTCAAGGTTCATATTATATATGAATTTTAGAGTTCGCTATTTCATATTCATTTTAAAATATACCTATTTTAATTATATAAAAAAAGCATTGAGATTATAGTAATATTTGGATATATGAGCTAAAAGCACACAAGTACACAAATTTATTACATTTTAATAAAAACATCTGATATGGAAAACCCACTTTGAGTTATTACTAAAGATTTGAAGTTTAAATTCGATCGACTATTGTGGTTAAATATGGAAAGATAGGTAAAAATTGAATAAACACCTGAAATCTCCAGTAAATTTGGTAGAATATAGAGAAATGCCAAATAAATCTACTGAATAAACCTGAAATCGTTGTTAAATTCAGTTCAACGAAGAGAAATGGCTAAATACCGATTAAATGAACTTGAAATTGTAGTTAAATTAGGTAAATATTGAGAGATAAATAGCCAAAATTGGTTGAAAATAATCCTGAAATTATTTATAAAAATATATAGCTACATTTTTTACCAATTACCAATTAACATTTTTTACCAATTTTTTACTAATTTTACCAATTTTTTACTAATTTTACCAATTTTTTACTAATTTTACCAATTTTTTACTAATTTTACCAATTTTTTACTAATTTTACCAATTTTTTACTAATTTTTACCAATTTTTTACTAATTTTACCAATTTTTTACTAATTTTACCAATTTTTTACTAATTTTACCAATTTTTTATTTAGTTCCTGACGTTTCAGTCACTCGGTGTCACTCTACTCAGGGGAATGTGCTATATATCTTTCTAAACAAACTTCTAACCAACAAATGATCCTGAAATCATCGATATATTCGGTTAAACAAAGAGAAATGGATAAATATCGATTAAATAAACTTGAATTCGTGGTTAAATTCGATAAAGTTGAGAGAAAATAATCTTAACTGTATATGTGTTGGGTCCGAAGACCATTCCATCCTTGTCAAGGGGAGTGCTAAGAGAAAATAGCTAATTGAATCGATTGAATAAACCTGAAAAAATTGTTGAATTTGGCTGAACAATAAGAAATGGCTGAATATGGATTAAATGAAATCGTGGTTAAATTCGATGAAATTGAGAGAGAAAATAGCCAAAATCGATTAAATGAACCTGAAAAAATTGTTAAATTTGGCTGAACAATAAGAAATGGCTGAATATTGATTAAATTAACTAGAAATCTTGGTTGAATGAGGTAAAATTGGGAGAAAAATGGCCAAAACCGGTTATAATGATCGGAATATATATAAAAAATCGTTCACCAATTATAAGGCAAAACAATTATAAATAAATAAATAAGAACAATAAAACTACACGACATAATAAATATAAACAATAAACTTACACAATACATAACATTTCTCAAAACAAATAATCTATAAATAAATTCATTTATTCAGGAGATATATATTTTAATGATAGAAAAAAACAAATTTTAATGAGGAAGAGACAACATTTGAATAATTCGCGGTAAGTAGAAAATTAAATGAGAAAACGGCAAGAGTTCGTTAATTGAAAGTTGATCAAGTTACAGACCTTTTATCGATTTAACTGGGGGGTCCTATAAACTGAGAATAAAAAATAATTCTTAAAATTATTTAAATAACGATTATTAATGAAGATATAAGTCAAAACGCAATGATAACGAGATATACCTTAATTTTGTGTATCAATTTCTCTTATCAATAATTGATACATAATACCTATCTAATTACGTATTCTGTTGTGGTATTTAACAGTTATTGGAACACAGAGTTTAAAATTTTGGATATAATTGTTGGGAATATTTTATGGTTTAGACGATGGAACAATAAATAATAAGTTTACTTACAGCTGAAATGACCGAATGGTTTTAAAGAATTAGGCACATATTATTGACTGTATTGACTCATCCATTGATGAGCTCTACTCTTCCCCGGCAGACACCATCAAAAATCTCAAGCTTTACAAGCTTGATACCTTAGTGTGATTGAGTGGAGATAAGAAAGAAGAAGAAGGCGATTTTACCTTTTAAGAAAGTATTTTAAATTTATTATTTTCAAAGAGAGATGGAGAGAGAGAGAGAAAACATTTAACAATTATACTTACTAATTATATAAATAAAAATATAACTCGTTCTTTCTTCTTTTTATATTATAGTGTTGTCAGCCTAAAAGTATTTTAAGATCATTGATTTATTATTTTAAAACATTTTCCTTCTTTTTTCCAACAACAATTACTATATTCTTAGAATGAAAATATATAGTAGAGTTCTCCCAATAATATAATCCTTTGTACCAATATTTTAAAGTGAAAATATCAGGATTTCAGGGATAAAGTTTCTTAAAACCTTTATTTTTTTATTAAAATTCATATCTCTAGCTTTCAGCCCTTCTACGGGAGAAAACACACAATACAATAAATCGCTGATAGGACATGAGTTATAATTAGATACTATTTTACATGATTTTATACAAAAGTGAAAGAGAAAGAGAGAGAGATGAGATAAGAGGATGCCAGCGGGCGACGCTGGCACGGGACGCCGGGAATTCTGCGAGCTGGCCAGCCGGCCTGCGCGCGCACTTTTCGAACACCGCCTGATGTCAGCCGGTTGTTTACCGCGCGTCGCTACAACCTGCGGCGTTTCCTTCCATTATATAATACTCTAGGCGCTGGTGGAGTAAAAACTGTACTCCATCTGCCTCTTATAATTGTATGTAATTTTTGGACTTATTAAAATATAAATTATTAATTTATAGTTCTCACTGCAGCTCGAACCTTTACCCTAACGCGGTAGAACATGGCGCAGTCGACATTCGGTTAATTATAGCCGTTTTTTAAGTGACAGCGCAGTGACAATTAGTAATCAAGATGCCCTCAAGAAGGAATCGCCGACCATCCCAAACCCCTCCAGAGAACCCTGCCTCGCCGACCAGCACCGACATCCTCAGGTCCATAGCCGCACTGTTGCAGCAGATGGCTACTCGGAATCCGACACCGACAGTCCCATTAGGAGCTCCTCCTCACCACGCCACAAAAATCATCCAGCTTCCTAAACTGGCTTCCCCGGAGGAGTTAACGATGTCTTTTTTCCGCGATTGGAAACAACGTTGGAACGACTACGTGGACGCCCAACAAGTAGCCACCTTCCCGCTATCCACACAGCAAGTGACTTTGCGTGCCGCCCTCCATTCCGAATGGACCATCCTTTGGCAATCAGGCCGCCTTCATATTTCTACCACCACCACCCTCGATGAAGCCGTGAATGCTCTCGAGGCCTACCTACGCAAGAAGCGAAACCCCCTCCTTGATCGGCAAGATTTTCATCGTAGGGACCAACAAACCGGAGAATCGGTGGATCGCTACTTCGCAGCCCTTAAAGCTCTTGATGACTCGTGTGCACATGAGCTGGATTTTAAGTGCAGCACATGCGGCGACCCGTGTATTACAATATGCACAAAAAGAGCTTGTGGGAAAACGTTTGCCCTTGCTGGTTATCAACAGCAACTCCGTATCCGTGACAGGTTAATATGTGGCCTGTTTGATAAAGACCTCCAACGAAAAGTACTGGCGGAGCAGTACAACTCCGACCTCTCCCTGGACCGAGTCCTCTCAATTTGTATCGCACATGAGAGTGCTACCGCCGTGGGCGCGACTCTTTCACCCTCCCCAACCACCTCCCCCGAAGCCTTCATTGCAACCAGACGTGCACCACCCCACCCAACTCAGCTCAACATCAGCAGACCTTATCCCCTCGAACCCGAGAACCGAACCCGCGTTATAGCAACTACGTTGGATCGGTCCCAAGTCCCAATCTCCAGGGGGGGCATGAGATAAGAGGATGCCAGCGGGCGACGCTGGCACGGGACGCCGGGAATTCTGCGAGCTGGCCAGCCGGCCTGCGCGCGCACCGGGGGCTGCGCGCGCACTTTTCGAACACCGCCTGATGTCAGCCGGTTGTTTACCGCGCGTCGCTACAACCTGCGGCGTTTCCTTCCATTATATAATACTCTAGGCGCTGGTGGAGTAAAAACTGTACTCCATCTGCCTCTTATAATTGTATGTAATTTTTGGACTTATTAAAATATAAATTATTAATTTATAGTTCTCACTGCAGCTCGAACCTTTACCCTAACGCGGTAGAACAAGAGAGAGAAAAATTTGAAAATTAACATACTTTTATTGACATCTTGTCAATACAAGGTCAAAGTGAAAATTCCTCACAAATAAGGAATTACGAAAAAAATATTAAACATCAAAATTAAATATATATACAACAGACTGATCCCTCAATGAAGAGACATCTGGAATTCATCAGCTTCACAAGCCGTCCTGAATTCGGAAAGATTCTGGGTTATGTAGTGGTCACTGTCCCCAATACTCGGCACGGTCGAGGAGGTCCGCGAGAATGATCCTTTCCTCGGGCGTAAGGCTGACCAGGACATCCTACCTATCTTCGCTGTTGAAAACCGCCCATACTATCATCTGTATGTCATGACCCAGGGGACGTAAGACTGAGCGAGAACCCAGTTTATAAAAAAGCCCTTTGACCATATCCTCAGCGTACTGAGGAGGCTTTTCAGTCTGGGCATTAGAAAATTCCGGGATGCTGGTGGAGGGTGCAGTCTTGGGGGTGAGAGTCATCTGCACCGAAGCAGCCTCTGGCACAGGGTGGTCCAATACTGTAGGTGAAGATACAGCTGTAGTAGTGGCAGAAACAGGCGCAGGGGTCTTTACGCTGCTCCTCTAGCTTGGGGCCGAAGAGAGCGCTTGTAGTGGCGTCAACCGGTTGGCGTTCGACGCTGGAGCAGGTTCAGTAATGATTATTTCTTTTCTGTTCCTTATGTTTTTAATCAATCGATTCTCATGAAGGTTGCATGGGGGAGAAGGCTTAGTGTTCACTTAAAAGATAGTTATACGGTGTCAATGATATTCTTTTCCAGATGGTTAAGTTTTGATATGGCTGCTTCGACTCCACTTACTATTCTGATGGGATCCAGGTTTTGCATATTCCTATATTCCATACCGTTGGATAATAAAGCTATTTCTTCTGGGGTTAGGGTGACTTTCTATAAAACATAATGGCTAGAAATAGGTTTGAAGCAATTTTGTTATTGCTTCACCTGGATTATAATTTTTCTTAAGTTCCTTTTGAGAGGACATGGCCCTCTATTCAAAAAAAAGGAAATTTTTAGATTCTCCTATCATAAAATGTCGGCAGTCTTCTATAGGTGGAAGGCTACGAAATTATGTAATTTAGTTGATATTCAAAAACATTGAATTTGATAAATATAAACAGCTCATACATAATGTTAATAATTATATTCTCTGATTAAACAAGGCAGACACCATAAAAAATCTCAAGCTTTACAAGCTTGATACCTTAGTGTGATTGAGTGGAGATAAGAAAGAAGAAGAAGACAAGGCATCATCACGTTTGGCCTTAAAGGTTGTTGAGTCTTAATCATAAATGTAAACGAAAGAAAATATCAAAGTAATAATTGGACATGTTTGAAACAAATCTTGGTTCATGCAAGTTGGAGACGTTATCAATATTTTTTGAATAAAAGTTATTTTTTTTTTCAAAAAAGGTGGAAAACTTATTGGTAAAGTATAGTCTATGAGGTCTCCATCTTGAATCAATCAAAATCCAACCTACAATTATGGCATTCCCTATAAATCTTGATTCTTCATTGGAAGGTTTATTATAATTGACGAAATGTTGGTTTTCAACACTTCAAAAACCTTTTAAAATTACAAAATATTTTATCACAATGAGTTTCTTTTTATTTTAAATTGCTAGCTTTCAAGCGATAATCGCTCTTCAACGGGTTTAATAAAAACATCGACTATATCTTACAAGAAATATTTACAAATACAAACGTGGATATTACAACTGAAGAGCGATTATCGCTTGAAATCTAGCAATTAAATAAAAAGAAACTCATTGTGAGAAAATATTTTGTAATTTTAAAAGTTTTTCACAATATCATCATGAACTTCAAAAACCTAGTTATTAACAGTAGTAACCATCCATAATCTCCAGCGTACAAGTAAACAAGGATGGTTCAACCTGCTGGCGAGGTGGTTGTCTCAATATTCGGAAATTCAAAGTATTGAGCATATACAATAGCTCCTTTGTTTATCATTCAAGAATATTTATATTCTGTTTCACATTATTATAGAAGCTGAAATCTAATTTTATTTTTAAGCCATTTCTCGAATTGGCAGATCATTTAGCACTTTTGTATTTCGCATCTTGTTGTAATAAGTGAAAACAAAAGATTTTTTAAAATAAAGAAGTTATACAGAGACACACAAAACAAACCTACCAGTGATTATTTTTTTTCCGATTTTAACCGATCCATCATGTCATTTCGCGAACTCTGGCCTGCCCTTTCTCAAAATCAAGAAAAGATCATACGTTGACTGGCCAATTTATAGCACTCTTAGAAATTTCGAGATTTGGTCAAACACTTCCCGCTTTGGAGGAATTCGGGCCGTGGCCAATAACATATACATTAAAGGGTATTATATATAGAGAGAGTTAAAAAAGTGTGTTAAATTCTGTTAAAAAGGATATTACTGAATGCCGATAATAGAACATCTCATTTTTTATCTTCTTTGATGAGACAAACGTGCATGCTTATGGATTTCAGTATCTCCCCCACTCAGCTTTGATATTGCTCCTTCTGATAAAAAAAAAAACTCTTCTTTCAAAAACATCTTGTGTGGAAACTAATTTGGCTCAAATGAGGACGTTATTAATGCCTTGAAGAACTATTTGAACATGCAGAAAGAAAGCTTCATTTTAGAGATTCAGAAAAAGGTGGTGTTTCTCCTTGAAATTGAATATTATCCTCATGAAAAGTCGGTGGATGAGTGGTTATAATTCTTGATTCCCGACAGCCATGAACCGGAATCGAATCCCGCTTTGGACACTTTGTTTTAATAGGTGAATAACCTTTACACATATTATTTATTATTGTAATTAACATAAGCTAGGTTTCTCTTTTTGAGCGGCACCGGGTAAAGTTATTTTGAAACCAAAATACTATCCTTAATGGCAGACATATCATTGAATCATATTAATACTAGCACTACTATATCGGGCGTTACTTTCTCCATATATTCAGAACGTACTATTCTGAGCGTACTACTCTAAATATGTAATACTCGGCAGTAAAAAGTCCAAAGTTCCAAAGAAAGTAAATCCCATTGAGGAGGCGGATCAATAGAGCGGTCATGCGCACGATGGCTTATAAAGTCCGAGTCCCCACTCCAGATTCTGGACTTGTGAATCAAGCAACAGGTAGGTGGAGTCCTGCTCTCAGACCTAGGGAGTCGGCTAGTTCATGGCAAACAACTCTTCTCAATACAACTTGTAGAAATAAGAATTTAAAATGTTTCTTCTTTTTTTTTTGTAATTGAGTTAAAAAACTTCTCTCAATTACAAAAAAAAAAAAAACTTTTAAATTCTTATTTATACTACGTTTTTGGAAAATTTTCTATTAATTAATATTTATTGTCTTTATTGGAAAGAATATCTCTTTGTCCACTAAATATAACGATCTTCTTTTGACTATAACTCTTCAGCAAGATGATATAACCTGCTATTATTGGAAATACCTATTTATCCACTAAATATAACTATCTTCTATTCACTATACCTCTTTATCAAGCTGATATAACCTGTCATATTATTGGAAAAATCTCTTTATCCATTAAAATATAACTATCTTCTTTTGACGATAACTCTTCAGCAAGATGATATAACCTGTCATATTATTGGAAAAATCTCTTTATCCACTAAAAATATAACTATCTTCTTTTGACTATAACTCTTCAGCAAGATGATATAACCTGTTATTATTGGAAATAACTATTTACCACTAAATATAACTATCTTCTATTCACTATAACTCTTTAGAAAGCTGATATAACCTGTCATATTATTGGAAAAATCTCTTTATCCACTAAAAATATAACTATCTTCTTTTGACTATAACTCTTTAGCTAGATGATATAACCTGTTATTATTGGAAATGGTACTATTTACCACTAAATATAACTATCTTTACCATTGACTATATATATTTAACCATCGTATATAACTCTATAAGCTGCAAATCTAACATTTTTTTATTATTAAAGATATGTTTTTAATACCTTTCTCTCCACTCTTAAATGTAGATGGAAAAATTGCCGGTAGGAAATTGATCCATAGAAGCATAGGGCGCTTCTATGGATCAATTTCCTCTCGGCAATATTTCCATCTATATTATAGCCATAGATTTGGCCCAGACACCTTGCCAGCAAAACACCTCTTTGGTAGATTGTCAAGATTCCATTAGATCCCGTGTGGATCTCATGGAATAAAGTCCGCCCTAGACTGACGAGGGCCATTAGCCCGAAACCATGGTCTCTAGGTGGACGCTTCTCAGTTTACCAAAGCTGGTGTTGTGGCTTTGTCACCGACCTGATGCCGCTAGTTGCTGCGACGGTCAATAGATGGCGTCAGTTTTTGACGTTTATTTTGACGGGAGAAGCGCCCTATGCTTCTATGGACTCTTAAATGTGTTTTGAATATATACTGTTCATTGATAGTACGTATATATGTGTCAATATATTAAATTTGGTTCCTTAAATATAACCCTTTATCTACTGCATTTACCTTTTTTATATATACTTGTATATATGTTGCACATGGCTCATCATAGAAACTACAACAGTTGAATATAATTCTGTTCTGTGAATATTTGACTCTACTAAATATATATGTGTGTGTGCCTATATATTATCTTATTTAAAAATTGTAAAATTAACTGTTATCCATTATTTATGAATTTCACTTTTTATCTAATCTGAACTTATTTTGTAATACAATGAAAATACTTCTCTTTATTCCGAGTATAACCCATTAGGCATAGTATTTAATCCTCTAGAAAGGTTAAACATGAATTTTTAGTCATCTCTATTCTAATCGCTCATCGAATATATAATCTTTTATATATATATATGTGATATGATCCTGTCGACTCTTCTGTGATATGATCCTGTCGACTTTCAATGTGGCAATATAGTGATAATAATGTGGTGAGGAGAGAAATAATCACACGACGAGTTGGTAGAGGAATAACCCAGGCAGCCAGCGAGAGAGACGGGAGCGCGACCCGCACCGCCAGGTGGCCGGCCGTTTTTCCAACCACCCCCCGACTATCCAAAAATAGACCTGAGGTTCCAAGAAAAGGCCCTGCGGTCGCCCCCTTGGAATGTGACTGTTGGTGTCCCAAATGACCGTACTTTAGCTGCGTTCTCTCTCTCGTTGACTGTAGGTTTACTTTATTATTCCTGGAAGAGCATATATTATGACATATACATATTCATACTTATATAATATATTTTCAAGTATATAAATATAACATTTGTAAAGGTAACTTTCAGACTTTTATATTGAGTCTAATTATTTATCCATCAACTTACATATTCTATTAATTGATTTAAATCTCCTGGACATTAATTAAACAGTTAAAAAAAAGTTTCCGGAGATGATTTTCTTTTTATTTTTAAACCGTCTCGTGCTTTTAGGCATCTCTGCCCATCTACAGGAGAACATTATTCAATGAATAGAACACCGTCTGATGCCAAGACGGCGTTTTATTCATATGTTCTCCTGTAGATGGGCAGAGATGCCTAAAAACATGAGACGGTTTAAAAATAAAAAGAAACTCATCTCCGGAAACTTTTTTAACTGTTTAATTACATATTATATCTATATATAGGAAATGAGAAAGAATGATTGAAACTGATTTATTAATATCTCTCTCGTCCATATATAAGATTATATAAGGTTATATTGCTACGGCGTTTTATGGTTTCCACAAGTCCATATCTCAGAAGAAGGCCAAGTGACACTTACTCCTCACTTTCTTACTGCTACTCTTTTTGTGTTGTTTTTCTTGCTTCCCTCTTTCTCTTTCTTGTTTTTTACTTTTTCTTCTGTATATATCGTTATTTCCTTTGTCTCACTGCTTTTTTCTTATGCATACCTCTGGTGAATCCTGTATAGGGTCAGTGACCCTGAATAAAGGCTTTTTGTGTTGTTGTTGTTGTTGTATATAAGGTTATATATAAAGGGAAAATAATTAAAATTAAAAATTATCTATATCAGACGAATAATCCTACTGAGGGTTATCAGGTTCGATGTCATATTCCTCCCTGGACATCTCCCTGACTATTGCCATGTCGAAGACCTCTGTCCGGGCGACATGTACTCGTCCTCCCTCTTAGAAGAGGATACAACAGCTATCTCCTCACTATAATAGAGATAGAGAGATTGAAACTACTTTAATTCAATGTTCATATAAGATTATTAAAAATGGGATATCCTGACCAGGAGCACATGTGCTTTACAGAAGGCAGAGCGCCATCTGGTGGAACAGAAATCAACTAAACATTGATTTAGCCTGTTCCGTAATATTTGGCCAATCCAATATCTTGATAAACTATATACAGTTAGGTAAAGTCCAGAAGAATCCCTCAACGACAAAGAGAGAGATATCCGTGCTATAATTCTTTCACTACCTATATATAGATGGCAAGTTATTGTTTTATATACTCTACTAGCCGAATGACCCGGTCAACGCCCGTGTTTTACCCGATTAAATGTTTTTATTCAAATAATATTCGTTACAATTATAAATTGGCACCGTGGATGTCACTTTTGTGCAACGTCCCGCTCCAAACTTTGTGTCGGAGAAGCGATATTTTTATAGAAAGATGATCTGGCTTTTGTTTTCTGCTCGAAGGAATGTTTTTCTGTTAGAATTTTGTTCCTGCGTACAAAATAATGAACTGGTTTCACCCGTGGTCTCTGCTTTTTGGAATTTTTCCCGATATAATTATGTATCTAATAATCAAACATGATACAGCAATATCGTCATCATCATTTTCTGACTAAAAATATATAGTTTTAATAATTGATTTAAATATATTTTTAAATAGCCTATCGTCTTCCCTGTATTTTTTACCTATGTATGGAAATTTTGGTTTGAATTAGTGAACTACTGCGAATTTGTATACCGGACATACAAACCAACAAACAAACAGACAAACATACAAACATTCATTTTTATATATATAGATATGTTTGAAAATAGAGCAATCCATTTTTATATTATTTAAAAATGCCTATTTTGGATCAAAAGGTTTTATTTCCGATATTTCGTGTGGCAACTCGCCAAACTTCTTCGGGGAACAAGATTGTTTTGATAAGCTCGCGTATCAATTCACGCGTATGTACAACTGCTATAAAATTTTAAATATCTAATATCTACAATATGCATGTTTATAAATATAATTAATAAATATAAAATATTAATATATAGAGAATAAATAAATATATACATTTAAAATAAAAGAATTGAAAATCAGTAATTTGTTATATATATATATATATATATATATATATATATATATATATGTATAGTAGTGGGCTATATGGTTTTAAATTGTAAGTATAATTGAGGAATGTCTATTTTTCGATTGATACTGTTTTTATCTTCTATTGAGGTCCAGCTTTCTAGAAAAAGTCTTGAATGTTTGTCCTTGATATTTTGATATACTATTTCAGTTGAGTCAAAATTTGGTATGTGGTCCTGTTTCAGTGCGTGGTCTACTAAAAGGGAAAGAGGGCTATAGTTTTGAAGGGCTGTCCGGTGTTGATTGGTTCTTTCTTCTAGAGTTTTCC
Organism: Cordylochernes scorpioides; assembly: GCA_030710605.1. Lineage (NCBI taxonomy): Eukaryota > Metazoa > Arthropoda > Arachnida > Pseudoscorpiones > Chernetidae > Cordylochernes > Cordylochernes scorpioides. Next base: position 23,731,239 of record CP092867.1, read on the forward strand.
CTGTCTCTCCTATGTATGTAGTACAACATCAAGACGATATACCAGACACCATCCAACTTAAAAACACTTCTCCGCCATCCCGATACCAAACATAACACAAACAACAGTCAAAAATCCAACCTCATTTACAGAATCCCGTGCCGATCTTGCCCAGCTACATACATAGGAGAGACAGGGAAAACTCTAGAAGAAAGAACCAATCAACACCGGACAGCCCTTCAAAACTATAGCCCTCTTTCCCTTTTAGTAGACCACGCACTGAAACAGGACCACATACCAAATTTTGACTCAACTGAAATAGTATATCAAAATATCAAGGACAAACATTCAAGACTTTTTCTAGAAAGCTGGACCTCAATAGAAGATAAAAACAGTATCAATCGAAAAATAGACATTCCTCAATTATACTTACAATTTAAAACCATATAGCCCACTACTATACACATATATATATATATATATATATATATATATATATATATATAACAAATTACTGATTTTCAATTCTTTTATTTTAAATGTATATATTTATTTATTCTCTATATATTAATATTTTATATTTATTAATTATATTTATAAACATGCATATTGTAGATATTAGATATTTAAAATTTTATAGCAGTTGTACATACGCGTGAATTGATACGCGAGCTTATCAAAACAATCTTGTTCCCCGAAGAAGTTTGGCGAGTTGCCACACGAAATATCGGAAATAAAACCTTTTGATCCAAAATAGGCATTTTTAAATAATATATAGATATATCAAAATTCGAAACTATTATAGAAGGATTCTTTTTTTTAAATAAACAATTTCTACTGCCCTTACTGCAATGGAAGTACAATTAATGGAACAGTAAGGGCAGTAGATATAGTTTATTAAAAAAAAAAGAATGATACGCGTCTATAATAGTTTCGAGTTTTGATAACAGATGGCGCGTTAATGCATCATAATATATTCTATATATAATCTAGCAATTGCAAACTAATTTAATTTAAACATTATTCTATGAATGTTTCTTGAACAATAATAAACTTTATATTTACTAAATAAAACAATAGTTCTGAAGATCATTTATTGGTTGGAAGTTGACAATTGACAATTAAAAACAGTTTATCGACATCTAGTCAACAGTAGGAAGAGAGGTTACAGGTTAAAATAGGGAGAAATATAAAAACCTAAATAATTGCACTAAGTAATTTATAATGAATGAAAGGAAGAAAAAATTGTTTGCAACAAGTTTCTTTTATTCTTAAATTTGGCGAGCTTTCAGGCGTTAGCCTATCATCAGGCCGACATCGCAAATATATATATATAAAAAAAAAATATATATATATATATATATATATTTGCGATGTCGGCCTGATGATAGGCTAACGCCTGAAAGCTCGCCAAATTTAAGAATAAAAGAAACTTGTTGCAAACAATTTTTTCTTCCTTTCATTCATTAAAATAGGGAGAAATACTTATAAAAGACGGAGCCCTCTCCGAAGAGACGTCTGGATCAGGAGCTTAAAGCCGCCTTGAGTTCGGACAGGCCGTTGCGAGTTATGAAATTCTTATCCCGAGCATGCTCGGTGACAGTGTTGAGGAATTTGACAATAATAATCTTGTGTTCAGGCGAGATTTCCGCGAGGAGATTCTCATTGGTTGGAAGTTGATTCAGAGAAAAACACAGCCACATTAACCTATAGAAAAGTTACTCATCCGATTGAAGAATCGAGAATTCCTGCACTCCATATATAACAAGAATAATGTGGTCAGGATGGATATCATACTCGCGGTCTATTACGAAGAAGAAACGGAGCACATTCTCGGGCTACTCACGCCTGAAGACAAGATTCTTCGACATTATCATCAAACATGTTCCGAACATGAACTCCCCAAATGGCAGGGATCTGTCTAGATTCAAGGCGGCTTTAAGCTCCTCATCCGGACGTGCACTCGGAGAGGGCTACGTCGATTGTATATATCTCTCTTCATTCCTACCATTATTATTACCTTATAACTCCCTTTGAGTGTAAAGATTGACGAGATGTCAATAAAGTTGTTTAATTGTCAAAAAATTGTCACATTAACCTATAGAGAGTTTATTTTAACTACCGACATTTCAGTGATTTCCTGTCACTCTCTTTCACTTCCCCTGAGGAGAATGACAGAAACGTCGGGAGTTAAAATAAATCATTGGTTGATGTGGCTGTGTTCTTTCTGACATTTCAAATAAAACAATTTATTAAACAATAAATCAAACGATTGTAAAATTAGCTTACAACAATAACTTTCAATATTCCATTATTAGACACATACACACACAAATTTTGAGATATATCCATTTTTTAAATACAAAAATTAGAAGCATAGTATATACTAGTATATAGTGTATTATATATAGTGTTGTGTGTGTGTTATTTAAAAGAGCGAAAATTAAAGGGAGAAACATCCATATAAAAGCGATTTTTTCCCGAGAAATATTAATTATTTCTAAAATAAATTGCATCTGAATTCAAAATAGATCTCATATTTATATTAATAAAAAAATTTTATATATAAAATAAGACTTTTTGTCAGCTGTAACTTTAACCTTTATATTCATTTTTTTATTCTCTCTCTCTCTGTGTGAATGTAAATTGATATATATATATATGTGGTAACTTTTTATTTACTGAAAATTCATATTTATTTTTACGATTATATAGCTATTCATCTCCGCCTACAACTATTAATCTATAGTAACTAATTATATATAGAGAGATACTATTTATCTATTTAATTTCTAATTCTATTTATACTTTTTTTTGCAGGAAGAAATTGATCTATAATAAAAAATAAAGGTCGACTCCCACGTCGAAATAGATGCTGACCCTAAACGCCATCTATTGACCGCCTCCACAAACTAGCAGATTCAGGTCGGTGACAAAGCCACGACACCAGCTTTGTTACCGACCCGAGTCCGTTTATTTTTATAGATCATTTTCTTTCGCGACAAAATTTCCATCTATATTTTGCCCATAGATTTAGCCTAGCTACTTTGCCAGCTAAACATCTTTTTGGCAGATTGTAAAGATTCAATAAGAACCCTTGTGGATCTCATGGAATAAAGTTCGTCCTGGACTGACGAGGGCCATTAGCCAGAAACCATGGTCTTTAGGTGGACGCTTCTCAGTTTGCCAAAGCTGGTGTTGGGGCTTTGTCACCAACCTGATTCCGCTAGTTTGCAGCGACGGTCAATAGACTGCGCTTAGTTTTAGCATTTATTTTCATGGGAGAGGCGACCTTTATTTCTTATAACTTTATTTGTTGATTATTTTTCCTTTTTTAATTGGTATTATAAATTTTCAATTAATTTTATCAATATTCAAAAAAGTTTGTTAAATATACAAGATTTCATACAATACGTTTCTTTATAAATATTTTTATAATAATTTATGTTATTATATATAAAGAAATGTAAGTATAAGATGAAATCTCATTTTTATCTCGTTGATAATATAGTTTATCTCATTTTTATTTTTTTTTAAACTAGGATTTTTATATCCCACCATTGAATATATAACTAATTTTAAATTTGAATTTAACCATTTTATTTATAGATTATACTTCTTTTTAAAGTTTAATATAAACTCATGGAGAGAACGAGAGAGAGAGAGAGAGAATTTGACAATTAACATATTTTTATTGACATCTTGTCAATACAGTCAATGAGAGAGAGAACGCTTCACGATTTTGCGTGTCATCCTTGCGCAGGGGCCATGCTAATCTTCTCTGTATCGTTCCAATTTTAGTATATGTACCGCCGAACAAGCGTGTACGAGAGAGAGAGAGAGAGAGAGAGAGACAAAACTAAAGGAATTGGAAGGTCTTTGATGTCGCCGGTCGTCTATCTTTTTTTAGAAGGAGACAGAGACAATTTTGTTCACACTTTGGTTATCTCGTGTCTTCAATATAGGTAAATGTGTATCAAATAACTTTCAGAGTTATTTTCTCTGAATCCCGATATACATACTAAAAGGTACAAATTCCTTAAGTTTTGTCCATGAGTGGATAACCTTTAAGCGTTTATTATGAAAAAATACTGTTATTGAATAAGTTTTATTTTATTGAAAATAATTATTCTCCACATATTGAAGAGGGATACAACCTTTTGTCTATATATTTCACAAAGAATATATATCTTAATAAAAGATCATAACATCGCAATTCTTTTTTTATTCATCTGATCAAAGGAAAAGCTTTCGGGAAAGTCCTTCTTCAACTAACTAAAATGTATAAACAAGGTAATGGAGAGAGAGATTGAAACATCTTTATTACATAGTTCAAAATAAGGTTATATAAGGTTATAAATATACAAACTTGAGAGAAATTATATAGTGTTTTAAAGAGAAATCTATGTAAATATGGTATATAGCCTTGTTTATATGTTTTAGTTAATTGAAGAAGGGATTATCAGAAAGCTTTTTCTTTAACCAAGTGAATAAAAAGAGTTGGGGCGTCTTAAATCCTTTTTTTTGTTGTTGTCGTGTCCAAAGAAGAATCTCAGATGTCTCCATGCATCTCCATCACAGCAGCAGCAATATCCACTATCTTGGGTGTGTAAAGCTGCTGTTCTGGGTCCATGTCAATTTTCTGCAAGTTTGCGGCCATTGTTAGGCATGAGAATATGTGAGTAGGTGTTAGTTCCACACCAGGACAGTTGTTGCATGCTTTATAGGTTCTTGTGCCATCTGGATGTATTGCCATTCCTTTATAGTGTTTTTTGTAAATTGTCGAAATCCGCAATCTCCTGTCTAATAATGAATATATCAAAGCTAAGTGTGTGTACGTAATTATCTTCATTAACTAATTAATTTATCTATTCTGAATATTCTCTTCAGTTATCGAACATAGATTTAGATAGGTAAATTTCTATCTGATTTTAAATCTACCCATTGAGAAACTCATTCTTTATTTCCCAACTAAATAAAAAACGAATTATCTATAGAGAAAATAGTTTTGTATACAATTTTTTCTAATGAAAAGTATTTCTTAATTAGGTATAGAACACAGAATCTTTTATCTTTTGCTATAACAAAAACAGAGAGCGTTCGACTTCTTCTTCTTCTGAAGAATTATTGTGGAGAGACAATAACAATTCTTTATTTTCTTTGAAGAAAAAAACTTTAATTCTCTTTAAATATAACTATATATATATATATATATATATATTACACCTATCAATATATATATATACACCTATCCCCCGATTTACACGGTAGATACGTTCCTGAGAAAAACGTGTAAATCGGGGGATAGGTGTACACAGAAATAAAAATAAAATGCATTGACAGGTTAAAATATGTAGTCAGCACATAAGCTCGGGATTCCTTTTGAGATGTGTACACAGCGCATGTGTTCAATCACAGTAGCATTTAGTATAGTGCGATAAAAACAAAAAAAAAACTTATTTGGAAAACCGTGTAAAAGCGAAAACGTGTAAATCGGGGGATAGGTGTATATATATCAAAATACGAAACTATTTTAGACGCGTATGATTCTTTTAAAATAAAATAATTTCTAATGCCCTTACTGCAATGGAAAAATTAATGGGAGGGCCTGGCTCATCAGTGGTGAACCCTCCCAGCGGTTTCGCCAGTTTAATCTAACATACCGCTGTTATATTGCATTTTTGGAACTTCCTTTTATAGTGATACTGTTGTTAGACTCTTGTAATGGGTAGTTTAGATGAACTATAGACATAAGCTTTGAGGACAGCAGAATTACATATAATTATAAATATATAATATGCTTCGAGCAATCGCTCTTCCGCAAATATCAATTTGTATCTTTTATTCGAACATTTTGATAACAGATGGCGCGCTAATGCATCACAATATATATATAACAAGTTAAAGCTTTGCAAACCTTTTTTCTGATCAATTGGCCCAGAGAAAAACTTTGTCTACTTATATTACTAGATAGTAAATGGTAAAGTAGTTTAGTAGCTCGCGAAAAAACATGGGCTTAGCTAGCTTGGCTGATAATACCTTGTAAGGACTCCTGATTCAGAGATACAGGATATGTCTGTACTCCTTGTTAGGAGCGGCTGCACATGGTGTCTGTTTCTCATGTCAGAAGCGGCTATTTTATATTGGAGCTAAGTCGGCCTGCTACTGAGTAGTGCTCTCAGTCTTAATGATAAAGGAGATTCATTCTACTTCACCCAGTTTCATGACTGCGCATTGGTTCATCTATTGATGAGCTCTACTCATCCCCAGCAGACATCATCAACAAATTATACAGGCTTTATACCTGATATGATTGAGTGAAGATAAGAAAGAAGAAGAGGAGTAGTAAAGCTTAGAATATATATCGTGTTATAAACTCATTTGAGGGGAAAATTCCATTAAGAGGGAAGAGTTCTCTGAATGCAACTTTCCCCCTCAAATGATATCATAAAAGGGATTATCATTTTGAATAAAGATTCTTAAAATAATTGAAAAGTTTGCAAAGCTTTGACTTGCTATGTTGATAGACCTAATAAATAGTTATATTTTAACGCCATGCTATATGCTTTAATTTTGATTTTTTCTTGACGAGAACAAACGATTTTTGTCGGAACGTTGAAAAAATAAAAATAATTTCTGGCCGAAAAGTGTCTTTTATTTTAAATCACTCTATGTTTTTTATATTCAAGTTGTAGACTTATCAACCTTTTAAAAAAAGTTTACTGTCCTTGACGCTTCGGCGACCCACTATCGCCTTTTTCAGAAGATGGAAAGAGCCTATTAGTGAAATACTATCCAGGCTAATATTCTACAAATAAGCTTTCCACATCATTTGAAAAAGGCGATAGTGGATGATCGAAACGTTAGTATAATCAACTTTAAAAAAAAGTTTGATGAAGTCTTCAACTTGAATTGAATCAAAATCCCAACCTACAATTATGATATTCTCTATATGTTTTATATTTAGTTTTATGATGCATAAGCGCGCCATCTGTTATCAAAATTCGAAACTATTATAGACGTGTATGATATAAAAGGAAGTTCCAAAAATGCAATATAACAGCGGTATGGTAGATTAAACTGGCGAAACCGCTGGGAGGGTTCACCACTGATGAGCCAGGCCCTCCCATTAATTTTTCCACTGCAGTAAGGTCAGTAGAAATTGTTTATTTTTAAAAAGAATCATACGCGTCTATAATAGTTTCGAATATTTAGTTTTATGTAAAAAAAAAACATTTTTATAACTTTTTTAGAATACACCCAACATATTGAATATATATATACTAGAAATATTATACGACTTCTAGAAATATTATATAATCTAAAATGCAAATATTTTATGTTTTAAAAACATACATTTTATTTTCCTCATTGACTATTCTACATTTTTGACCATAGTTTTAGAAATATAACACTTTAAATATTGTTGTAAATATGTAAACGACATTTGAAGTTACACCGCATGAGCTTCTTTTCAATGAAAAATCAAAATTTATTTCAAGGAGAAATATTGACTATTTCCAACCTTTTGGATGAGGTATGAGAAGGTGAATTATGAAGAGTAATGATGAACGGAAAATAAAAGTGTCCAGGAATGGGAATTGTAAATATGTATAGTTAAGTTATCTATTTTTTTTTTAAATTCACCAATATAGGATTCATTTTATATTTTCTATATAATTGTGATAAATATTTAATATATAATTTTCTTCAAGTAATTGAAAATAAAACAACTTGATAAGTAAATAACTGTATTTCCTATTTTCACGACTGTACCTTCAATTCCTTAACTTTTCAACAACAAAACATTATATTCATAACATATATATGTATATGCAGTTAAACCTGTCTATAGCGCCCCCTCTTGGGGCTCATCAAAATAGGGTGCTATAGACAGGTCACTTTTAATGTAAATCGCATCGTACTACGTATTTAAAATCGGGCGCTATAGAGAGGAAGGCGCTCTTTAGAAGGAGCTCTATAGACAGGTTTAATTGTATATATATTTGACCTTATATATAGCTCTCTTCAGCCCCAATGAATCTAACTTTTAAAAATTATGAAATATTTTGTTGGTTATTTTCTTGTTTATCTTCAGATAAACAGTTTATTGCTGGCCATACTGCAATGAGAGCCTATTACAGGGAATAAATATTGTAAAGTATATTTATTTCAATATTTTTATATTCCTTGAAGAGACAGAGTAGAAACTCCCTTGAGAGTATTCTTCCACGAGCGACTCCTCTCTTATCCGTTAAGAAACTTAATTATCTCCCATGCGATATCAAAAATAATATTTTATAACTTATACAATTTTATCTCTCCATACGTGTCTTTATATTTGTTTTTAATCATAAATTGGATTTATTTTAATAACAGAATATACACTTCAATAGAATAATATTTTGTTACAAATGAAAGCACCAAAACGCGAATATTTATTTTCACAAATAAATCAAACTTCTACTGCCCTTACTGCGATGAAAAAATATATTGGGAGGGTTTGGTTCATCATGGACGAAACTTAAGGAAATTGTACCTTTTAGCATGTATTTCGGGATTCAGACAATAACTCTGAAAGATATTACAGTGACCTTTATTGAAGACACACGAGATAACCAAGTGTATATACACTCATGGACAAAACTTAAGGAAGTTGTACCTTTTAGCATGTATATCGGGATCAGACAATAACTCTGAAAGTTATTTGATACATAGTGATCTATTTCTGAATCTATCTACTTTTGAAGACACACGAGATAACCAAGTGGGAACAAAATTGTTTTCGTCTCTTTCAAAAAGCAAACTACTGGTGATATTAAATACTTTCCCCTTCCTTAAGTTTTGTCCATGAGTGTATTTATATTTACTAATTTTACGTGTACAGTGGACCCTCGGTTTACGAGCACCTTGGAGTACGAGCTTTTCTCTACGAGCAAAATTTTGCTGCAAAATTGTTCTAGCAAGAAGAATTGCCCGAGTTTCAATTATTAAAAATAAGAAATTAGTTTCGCACTACGAGCGTTTTGGAGTACGAGCATGGCTCTGGAACTGGAACGGATTGTGCTCGCAAACCGAGGGTCCACTGTACTTGGTGCTCAAGTTGAAATACTTTCATAATTTATTCGGTATAAACAATTGTTATATTTTGTGGAAGGTGTTTACTATAATTTACCTCGCTACCCTACTCTCTTCACAAAAGAAAAAGAGATTCTATTTTTTACCGAAAGAGACAATGGGTTGGCTAAATATAGGTCGGCATTCACCTTTCACCTTAACTGGACTTGTTCTGGCAGGGAGTGATGTAAACAAGTGTAGAAACCGTAAACAACTTAGTTCTGACTTGTTCGAACCGCAATTATCTCACCCTGACCTCTTGACCCAAGTTGTTTATGATACATTCACGTGAATAACTCCATATATATTGAGTGTATGAACAACTGTCTTTGGCTAGAATTGATCTTGTATGACCCAAAATACTACGAAATATCACTTCTTGGGGAGAGAGCCCACTTACAAAAATACTTGTAAAATGTACTTTATGTGACCTGACCTGACCCAACCTCCAATGCGAGACCACCTGTGGATAGACCACCTCTGTGAAACAACAAAGACCTGAACCGATATAATCCAAACTCTATTGATAGATTACATTTTGAAATAGAAAATGATTTTAAATGACATTCAACCTCCAATGAAACTACAAGATTGTCCCAAAAGTTCGTAAACCCTTGCAAAAAATTGAAATACCAATATTATTCGCCATAATGTTATTCGCCGTTATGTATAATGTCTTTGTATTATGTATAAAGCAATTGTATTATGCATTATTATGAGACATCTGAGGCTCTTCTTTGGACACGACAACAACAACATTATTATGTATTCGCCGTAATAATATTATTCACCAAGTAATAAGAAAAACAACGTTTTAAGAAAACTCGAACTTTTGTGACAACCTTATTTGTGAAATCAAATGAAAATTTAGCCTGATATATTCCAACCTTCAATGAGAGATACCTTTTAAAACTTGCTTTATCTGATATAACCTATCGAGACCACCTAATGGACAAGCCACCTTTTTGAATCAAGTGACTTGACATAATTCAAACTTTGATGAAAGACTACCTTTTGGAGAGACTACTTAAAAATGGCTTGACTTGATACTTGAGCGAACTTCTAATGAGAGACGACTTCTTAGGGAGACCACCTTAGTGAAATTAAGTTCGACTTAGTAGGATTTAACCCGATCTCTAACGAGAGAGAGCACCTTTTAAAATAAAATACTTTTACCATTAACAACCCAATTACCTTCAGACCTCGGAAGCTCCATTCCAGGCGGTATATGTGTCAGGCAGTGACTGTGGGCAGGTTGAGTGTGAAGACAACAGCAATGTCTAATCAGGTCACTGATCGGTACAAATATGGTTCCCTCCATCTATCATACATAATATCTAAAATGAATGTTGATTCTTTTATTTATTTATAAAACATGATCCTTATACCTATCTCTGATAAATCTAGAATAGCTTACTCTCTAAGTATTTCAGGATATTGGCATCTCGTCAGTGTAGGTCTGACTGAACATCAATAAAACATCAAGGTGGCCAACTACTTTGATTCTTTTACTTCTTTTTACATAATGCTTTCGAAAGACAGATAGTGTGGCTTTGGTTATGCTACAGTGAAATCTTATTTGAACGACCCATCTATTGAGCGGCTGCCTGTGTGAAATCTAAAAAGCCTAAGGATCAACACGAGAATCATGCCCTCCTGAAGATCCAACGAGCTGGAATCCTCGAAAATAAACCTTTTAAAACCTTAATCCCGTCTAAAGCCGTCATTCCTCAATACGTGGTGGCCCCACAACCCGGGTTTGGTCTTAAATGCATTATTATAACGATTAGTTTTCATACTAAAATTGTATAGGGGATAGTAAACCCTTGGTCGTAAATACGGGTTGGTATTATAATTCACAAGAATGAACAATATATAATACATATGTACCATAATAGACACCTTTCCCTTTAATTATACATCATAACGATGCACTTGTACCTCATCCTACTAAAAATATTTACCAGTGATGATAAAGAATGAACCACAATACAAGTTTGAGCAAATTCAGACAAAAAGCCAACCTGCATACCATGATTTCGGGCTAAATATAGGTTGGCTTTTTGTCTGAATTAGAAAAAAACTGGTGCTGTGGCTCATTTTTCATCATCATTAGTAAATTGGTTTTACTAAGGTAATGTACAGTGCATCGTTCTGCTGTATAATTGAAGGGAAAGGTCCCTCTTATGATACATGATTATCATCCTCCCTCAATTTTATGTGTTGTATATATACATATAGATAAAAACTAAATCGCTCCATATTTATAACTGAATTTACAATTTTGACCATTTTAAACAACTTTTCAAGTTGTTCAAACTTTTCAAGTTTTACTAAAATTTCTCAAGTTGTAACTCATTTCAGATGGAAAATGATAAATCTTTGTGAATACCTATAGTGACAGCGGGATTTCTTCCAAAGGATACTTGCGTTACCCATAATACATGTATTTACTTTATTATATATACTGTAAATTTATATAAAGGTTAGATTATTAAAGAAACGCTTACAATGGTTAAGCTTTATGTAGAATTCTTTACTTGAATTTATTCAGTTGGTATCTATAATTCCCATTTGTAATTTTAAAATGTTGAATATTGTAATCATAAGTATCTCTATCTTGTTGTATTAAATTATTCATATATAGCCACAAAAAGGCGTATCTATATATATAAAATTGAATGTCTGTGTGTGTGTCTGTGTGTGTGTCCTCTATGGATTCAAAAACCATACATCCAATCGCCGTGATATTTTGGGATATTATTAGGTGTATCCCCGGAAAGGTTTACGAAAAATAATTTCTTGAATATCTTTAATATCCTTAGAGTTATTTGCAGATTTGTAGCTTTAACTCGCAAGCAACGCCACCTTAGGCTTAGGTCTGCCCCCCCGTCCGGCCGCCGGCCATTGGACAGTCCAAGTTCCCACCGACCAATCAGAGGGATCAAGATCCCCCCTCCCCCCCCCCCTCCCCCCCACCCCCGTCCGGCCGCCGGCCAATCAGAGGGATCAAGAGGTCCTGGCGCTGGGGGGGCGGGTAACCTCCGGGAACTACGTCCATCTTCCATAAACGACCATGATTCTATTCAACTTATCGAGTAATTTTCAAGGGACCGGGAAAATATGTAGATAAAACGATGATTTTGTAATGTAGAAAATTAGGAAAGACAAAATTCAGGATGACACGGCACACAGGGACCGGGAAAAAATAATCACTTTATCGAGAGATTCACGACCATCATTTTATTCAACCTATCGAATATCTTTCAAGGGACCGGGAAAAAATGTTCACTAGATAAAACGACGATTTTGTAATGTAGAAAATTATGGAAGACAAAATTCAGGATGACACGGCACACAGGGACCGGGAAAAAATGTTCACTTTATCGAGAGATTCAAATTTACGAGTTTCAAATTATCAAAATATATCCTTTTTTTTATAAGTTTGTAGAGAATTGTTTTAACAAATGTTCGTTAGACAAACATTCACTCGGGTAAAACCCGGGCGAAGCTGGGCACATCCGCTAGTGTACTTATATAAAATATATTTTTCAAAAATCAGTGAATTATTAAATAACTGCAGTCATTTCTATCTATAACTACTTATGCTACGGAGGAGTATACTTAATATATCATGAACATATTTTAAAAAACATTATTTACATATGCTGATTTGTTTCAGGTTATCATGCATGTGTTGATAATTCAGCCATAGAGCATCCTATTTTTGGGATACCTGTATTGTACCAGGTCTATTAGTATGAAACGCAAAAATTTTTAGTGAATTCAAAAGTTCACCAATTCCATACAACAAAAGATTTTTTATTCAAAGTAATTACCCTGATTAGCTATATACTCGGACTACCTTTCAGGCAATTTTCGAATTCCTTGTCTGAAAAATTCTATTCCTTTTGAGTCGAACCAGTCAACAAGCCATTTTCGGAGTATGTCTGAGTTCGAAAATTCCTGGATTTTTAGGGCGTGTCCTAAAGATGTGAAAAGGTGGTAGATTTATTTTAAATGTACCTATCTTTTTTGAACTACACAAAAATTTATTTTCTCAATATTCTCTGCACAAAGAAGGTAGATTTGTATAGATGACTATGCCTCAACACCAGTTTTGGGGGAATTCGAGCAAAGATCAACCTACGGCTTGGAGTTATGGCTCTCATCAGTACAGAGATGGTTCAACTTTATAATATAAGGTTGTCCCAAAAGTTTTTCTTATTACTTGGCGAATAATATTATTACGGCGAATACATAATAATACAATTACTTTATTTATAATACAAAGACATTATACATAACGACGAATAATAATGTATTTCAATTTTTTGCAAGTGTTTAAGAACATTTGGAACAATCTTGTATAAATATATGTTCTTCCCTCTGTGAAACAGCCTACGGGAGGAGTTAGAAATCAGACCTATCTGCCAAAGTGGTGTTTGAATCTTCCAAAGAAATCAAATGGTATGGACAGATTTTGTTGGAGAATGGTAATCTGTACGATAAAAGAGGTAGCCTACTCTTTTAAAATGCTTTAAAACAATATATATGTTATTTAAAGGAAGAAGTATCTCTCTTATAGATACGATTCTCCCACCAAATTGTTACACATACTGCCTCATATATGTAATTAAACGCTAATTTACATATTGACACTAGGCCTGATTTATCTCGGGTTTTGCCCGGGAATATTTTAACGACTTTGGATTGAATTACTAACCAGTATTGGATGGTAGTTTTGGTAGTATTGCTTTTTCAATATGGCTTTATATATACAAGGGAGGAGGAGTGTGGTGGATTATCGTGTGGAGACGCTTAAAGTGTTCTCTGCGTGCTTTATCCGTGTCTGGCTATCTCCTCGCATACCTGTGTAACCCCGGTCCGATCCCTACCAACGCAACAATAAAGATAAGTACTGTGTGTGTGTTTTATTTTATTTTATTTAACAAATTGTGAGTTATTATTTACTTTTTTGTGTTGTACTCTTGAGTGTACGTTTTTTTCTGTGTTTAAGTTACTCTTACTGTAGGCCCTAGTTTATTGCATTTTGTGTTAACCCGTACTAAGTAACTTTTGTCATTGTATACATGAATATGCATTACAAATACTGCCTTATCATATTAATATATTTGTTCTACTCATTTTTACTTGTGAAGTTTTTGAAAATGAAATAGAAATAAAGACAGGATTCTAAAACAAAATTAGTCTAAAACATATACCCAAGGTTTATAAAGGATCTAAGTTTGGTACGGGATTCGGTAGCTTAGGAGTTTATCAAGAAACAGACTGAGAAATGTTTAAGAGTTATTGTCTGAATCCCGCTATATACATGCTAAAAGGTACAACTTCCTTGTTCATGAGTGTATATGTATTTTTTTTTCACAGGCTGTTCTTGCCTTTACATCTTGACTTTTTCATTTGAAAGTTTCTATTTAAAAGAGTCAATATGAACTAAACGTTGATTTATTTCTGAATATTTTCAAATGCATTTCGGGTTGTTAACTCTTGTCAGGATTATATAGGCTTTATCTTTATGATTATGTAAATTTTACACAAATTCTAGCTTAATTTTCAATCCATTCACAATAGGAGTAGTTCGCAAGGCAAATAACCAGCTACCTTCCCATTTATTTAATTTTACTTTTTGTGAAGAGCTTAATGACAATTAAAAAACAGTTTATTGACATCTAGTCAACGGTCAAACGAGAGTTTACAAAGTTTAGAACAGTGTAGGAAATATGTAGACCAGACGAGGCCTTCACCGATGGGACATCCGGATCTCAGGAGCCCTCCATAAGTTTAGACAGTCCCAGGCCTGTTGCCTGCATGCTCAACATGCTCGATGATAGGTTTGAGGAACTTGGCGAGAATAATTCTCAGAGGAGAGTGAGCAGAGGAGATACATCCTATCAAGGTCGGATTGGATCGCGAGTAACACATCCACCCTGACTATATTGAACTGATATAAGGTGCCCAGGAAACTTACATCTCTCAGGTGGTCGAACATCATATGCAACCACCAAGAGCTTAATGGACATCCCTGGAGCAGATGGCCACCCTGATCTTACGGTCCACAAGCCGGCAGCTTAACGGACAATGTAAGAAAGACAAGGATCTACTTTGATTCGCCTTGTGATTTGCCTTCTCTCTGAATGCAAAAGAAATTGTTGTTGTGATCCAAGCCATCCAAAAACTAGCCTACCAGTTGGGCAGGTGGCCACGCTAAATGACTTTTTAAGAGGCCTTCGCTATAGGTCAAGGTTAGCATCCGGGAATTTTTGCAGGTTGTCCTTCCACACGTCGTCTGCAGTTAATTTGTTTACATCGTCTGGCCGGCTATTTCCTTCAGCAGACTTTCCCTAATGGTTCGTCCCCGCCTTTGGATCCATTTCAACTTTTTTCCTTTTTTTTTTGTTTGTCATTTTGTTCTTCCGACATCTAGACGACATGGATCCGCTATTGTTATCTTTTATATCAGATATGAGATTTTTTTCTAATTTTAGATCTTTCAACGTATATATATATATATTAAGAATTATTTTTATGCAAAAGATTTTTTATTTTAAAAATCCATTCCGAATTTATCTATATTCTTGTTTTGTTGCTTCGATGCCTAGATGCATTTACATCTTATCTATATATATTGATAGTTAATTATTCTATATAATTTTAAATGTACTTGCTTGTTCGGCCATACATATATTAAAATTGGAACAATACAGAAAAGATTAAATGGCCCTTGCGCAAGGATGACACGTAAAATCCTGACGCGTTCTATTATATATATATAATTTTAGATCTTTCTAAGAATTATATAAGAAATATGTATATGGAGAGTAAATTGATTCTTAATTTTTAAAATTATCATCCATTTTAAATGTTGTCTTTGTTTGTATTTTTCTGATATTTTGATGCATTTTCAGCTTATTCAAATTGGTGGGTTGTTCTTCATTTTTGAGATATTTGTATTACTTTGTGAATTATTATATAAGCGTAGGCATATACATAATTGATACTTTTCGACTTCTTTCTTTATCAACTGTGTTCCACTTCCTAAATTTATATATACTTGTATTTATAAAAGCACCAATAGATGGCGTTTAGTTTTCTCATTTATTTTGACGGGAGAAGCGCTTCATGTTTTTATAGATCAATTTCCTCCCGACAAAATTTCCATCTACACTTATATTTAATTAAAAAGGCATATATTGGATCAAAATATCATTTATTTTACCAATATTTCAGTTGGCTAAACGCCAACCTTTATCAAGGTATTATAACATTTTAAAGTGTGTCCAGAGGACTTTACACACTTTAAAGGACACACTTTAAACCACTCTCGTGGTTGGAGCCGCTGAGCCGCTTGACAATATTTTAGTTTTTTTAAGTGCATTTTTATTCTCTTTCGTACATGCACAATTTTTGTTATCTTAAACTATATTAAGAGAGATATGTGTTCTGGAGCACACAGAACACCAACTACCCGGGAAGTCCAGCTTACTAGTATGGACTTAGTGCTAAGCGCTTTTACTCTCGTCCTGTTTTGATAACTGAACTAACTATATTAATGTGTAACGTGTTATTTACAAAAATAATAAATATAAAACACCCCTCTATTGTGAGAATTATTAAGTATAAAATTAAAAAATGTAAATAATTTTAAAGAAGATATTATAGTACATGGAAATATCTTTATTTACGGGGGCTGCTAACCAAAATGGGTGATTTTTGAGCCCCAAAATATTATAGTGCAGCAAAGTATTTATTATTTTATTAACAGAGTACCAATTTTGATATTTATTTTTGTTACTCTGTAAACTTCCCTCTTTGCATATCTATATTTTATCATTCATAGTCTGTTCTTGCCTTAAATAAATTGTTGTGTCATCCTGAAATTTGTCTTTCCTAATTTTCCACGTGGCAATAGAGTTTTGATACAACAGCCATATTCTATGCCAGCTCTCACAATATGCTATTAGATTTGGAATCTCGAAATGCATAAAAAAAAGAGAATGATAGTTCTGTCTTCATAGATAACAATAGAAATTCTCTATGAGTTGAATAAGGTGTTTTTTTCTATGTTAACTAACTCCTTAAATATATCAACCATTACTGGGAAAACTCACAAAGACTTGGCATTTTTCTAAATCCACCTTAACTAGGTATAAGCTATGACCTCATATAGTACAATGTACAATCAGGACAGAGAATGGTAGTTATCTACTAGCGATAAATTGTCATAAAGCCAAAGAAAAATGTCATGAGAAGGATATTGGAGAGTTGAATATGTAATTTAAATAATACATTTTCATCTCGTTAGGGTCTTTTGTTATGAAATGTATTTTATGATTTGCATAGAGAGAGAGCTTTGTCCCCTAACAGCAGGTGGGTTGAAATCATTGGACCAAACGATATAGGATTACCTCATAAAGATCGTTTGGTGATATTCTAAAATTCTTTTGGTTAATGTTAAGAGGAAACTCTCTCAATTTCTCTAGAGTAGAACAGAAAATAATTGAATATTTGAAAATATTTAATACTTTTTTTTAGGATTATATTCATGGGTAAAGAAAGAACTTCTCTTGTTGATGTTCTGTATTCCCAACTGTACATTTTACATTGGGATGATGAACTGAATATATTGCAAGAAAAGTGATATACTACTCTGATCAAAAGGTTTCGACACTTTGTTCATAAAATCCTGACTACTCAATATATTTTCTCCCGGTTTGTGGCAAACGCAAGCGTCGCCCTTGGCTTGGAGACCTGACAATTTTAAAAAATCACGCGCCACAACAGCGCGAGCAGCGGTTGTTCGAAGTGAAGCCATTTTGCCCGTGCTTCGATTTCGTTAGTCACCGAAATGGAGGATCAACGAATTTGCATCAAGTTCTGTGTGAGAAACGGATTCAAGAGTGCCGATTTTTTTTGGATATTGCAAACAGCCTACGGGGATGCGGTCATGAGCCGAAGACGAGTTTTCGAGTGGTACAAGCGCTTCAAGGAGGGTCGGGAAGAGACCGCCGATAACGAGCGTTCCGGGAGACCGTTCAGATCAACCACGCCTGAAAAAGTAGACAAGGTATTGGAACTGGTGCGTGAAGACCGACGAATAACTGTCAGGGAGGTCGCCGAAGAAGCAGGGATATCATTCGGGTCGACTCAATCGATAATGAAGGACATTTTGGGAGTGAGAAGAATCAACGCCACACATTCTCGTTCCCAAAGATTTGACTTTTGATCAAAAAAACGCCCGGAAAGAAACGAACAGTCTCAATCTCGAAGCGACAACCGACGACCCCGAATTGCTGAAGAGGGTCATTACTGGAGACGAAACATGGATTTACGGCTTTGATTCGGAAACTACCCAACAGGCATCGGAGTGGCGCTTCAAAAATGAGCCGACACCAAAGAAAGCGAGGAAGGCTCCCAGCAAAGTCAAGGTCATGTTGACGGTGTTCTTCGACTACCAGGGCATCGTTCATCATGAATTTCAACAACAAGGCTCTACAATAACTGCTGACTCCTATAATTAATTTACATAGTTTTAATTTAACGTATTATTCTGCTATAAATAGGACGTATGAATAAAGTTAATCAGTCCAGCCTTAGGAATAGAGTAGTCCTTGTTGCCTTAAACCTCTTTCGTGGCAGGGATCGACACGACAGGTATAAATGGTATTTGTTCCATCTGTCGGAATAACTATCAATTAATTGCTTAATTGCGAAATAATGATAAGGAAAGCTGAGAGAGAGAGACCCCTTACGTGTTTCTAACTGTTGGCCGTGATTGGTCTGGAGCAGGTAGTACCTA
The DNA here is from genome assembly GCA_030710605.1 of Cordylochernes scorpioides. Classification (NCBI taxonomy): domain Eukaryota; kingdom Metazoa; phylum Arthropoda; class Arachnida; order Pseudoscorpiones; family Chernetidae; genus Cordylochernes; species Cordylochernes scorpioides. The sequence continues at coordinate 23,750,155 of CP092867.1, forward strand.
AACGAACCAAAAAAGCTGATATCAGAGAATTCTTAATAAATAAAGAAATGGATACTTAATACCAAAGGTGATTAAGAATACAAAACGATAGGAAAAAATAATACAAAAGTAAATATCATTGTTCGCCATTACAAGTGTAAACCTTTTGAAAATAGAGCAATCCATAAATATTTAATTAAAAAGGCATATATAGGATCAAAATATAATTTAATTTACCAACATTTCAGTTGGCTGAACGCCAACCTTTATCAAGGTGTTATAACATATATAATGTGTGTCATAAATATGTTATGACACCTTGATAAAGGTTGGCGTTCAGCCAACTGAAATATTGGTAAAATAAATGATATTTTGATCCTATATTTGCCTTTTTAATTAAAGTGTAAACCTGTGATATACTTACAGTACAACACCCTATATTCCCACCCTTAATAATACTAGTATTATAGCCTATATTATATTACCTTATATTACTTTATTTATTTATTTAATTATAATTTTATTATTATATATTTGTTTATTTTCCAAGATCATAGTCTTTGACGAGTTGTTTTTGAATCGTGCTTTAGATGTTGTACTAAATTCAAAAAATCACGTGAGAACGCCCTTGCAACCTCAAAACAATTTTTAACGCTTTGCCAAATGCTTTATTTTTATTTACTTCTCCTGACGAAGACAAAAGATTTTTGTCGAAACGTTAAAAAAATAATAAAAAAAACCTCTTAACTGGCCGTAGTGTCTATTTTTCATAGAAATATATACTAGCTGTTACAAAAAAGTCTAAGCTGCCGCGCAACTATTTTTATTTACCTTTATTAAAGGAAGCTTTCGGACAATCCATTTTTCAGCTAACTAAAACGATTTATTTGCTGAAGAAGGGATTTCCCGAAAGCCTCCTTTAATTAAGGTAAATAAAAAGAGTTGGGCGGCGTCTTATAATATATATATATTGTATTTTGTATAAATCTGCAATCCCCCTGTAATAATGATAGCATACTAGTTGTACTGTTTTTTGAAGGAAAAAAGTTCAAATACCACATTTACTATCTTGAGAGGGGGGGGGGGGGAAAGGGGGGTCGGTGAAAGGTTGGTTAAACCGTTTGGTTTTCGACCACTACGACCCGGGTTCGATTCCCGCATTGGACACTTTTTCTGATAAAAAAAAAAATGCTCCAATGGCCCCCGATTCTTTCAAAAGTCCACTCCCATCAGCGAGTGCAAGTAACCAAACGGGGCTCTGGCACATTTGTAAGTGCAAAGTCGAACTGCTTTTCACATGTGTAGACATTTGGTGGGCTTATAGTAAAAGCAGTCGCTAACTACCCACCATGATTATCATGGCCTGTACCACGTGTACTAGGGATAATAAATTAAAAAAACTATATTGAGAGAAGTACAAAAAGTATAATTTTTGTTAAAAGACCGAAATAAAAGATGTTCTAAAGTGAGATAAAACCAGCTTGCAGTGGAATAATACCAATTAACGATCCCCACACACTAATTGAGAGAGATTTTACAACATTCCTTTTAACAACAGCAACAGTAGAATATTTGAAAAAATACAAAGGTTTTTTAAAACTAAGCAAACAAAGCTATCTGGAATTTAAATTAGAATTTCTTCGCGTTAAAACAAACAAAGATCTAAAAATAGTTTTCTGTGTCGAGAAGGTTTTAATTGAACTAATTATCAAAATGAATGCCAACATTGGAAAGTCAGAGGTTGAAGACATTTCTCTTTCTCTATATATATACAATTACATTTGAAATAATTTTATTGACATCTTGTCAATACATGCAAAGTACACAGTCTGCACTATTTAAAAAAGATAATATGCATTATATACACTATATATAATGAATATGGCGCCTCTGCCAGCGCTTCAGAGTTTGGTGGAGAATCGCCATCGGGTCTCCAGCGACACCACGTATTTCGTGATCTACGAAGAATACGTAGATAGCGTGTTTCGCCGCTGAGGAGATGGTGATGACGTGGTCCTCGAGACCAACTAGAAAGATCCAGGACTGTAGGTCCGGCCGATGATGGAGAACTCCTCTCGGATGACAGGGCGAACGGCGCTATATATATCTCTCTATATATATGTAGCATATCCCCTCTTGTGTACCAATATAATTATAATATGAAAAAATGTTCCTAAAATTATTGTTTACTAAGTCCATTTTGCCCGTTCTACGAACGGGTGGATCATACGGTATACTCCACAGCCAGTCTTATCAAAGTTCTTTATATAGTAATATAATAGTTTTAATCTTTATTATTATTATCCCAAGAAAATATCCAAACTACGGAGCTGACAAAGAAAAGAAAATACCAGCTACTGTCGAGGGAAATGACTCAAACCGAAAAAATGCCCGTAAAAGTAGTGCCGATAGTCTTAACATGGGATGGAATAGTAACAAAATATAACAAACAATTGAAAAAGACGATGGAAATTATCTGAACAGAAAAGAAGAATCAACCTCACGATAAGTCCCAGACAAATAAAGAAATGGAAGCCATGGATAGATTGTTGGAACGATTTAGGGAGCTGGCGTTTGAAGATGAGGAAGGTGGAACACCGGACATGGAGCACAGGGATACGACGACTATAGAAGAGATCCAGGAGAACGACCTAGAGCAGATGACAGGAGACCTGACAGACAAGAATGGATCAAGGACAGGGGACCATCTTATCGAGGAACCACCAGTCATAGAAAGACTGCTAGAGAGCTGCAGGACATCAGGGGACCATATCTGCGAGGGCCACAGCACTGAGTCAAGATAGCAAATGTAAATATCTTTGTTTACTTTTACAGTTATTATTCATTGAAGTTGTAAATATGAATATGTAAATAGAGTGACCATTTGTTACATTTTTTAGAGAAAAACTTGTAACTTTTTTTTGAGAAATAAATTATTATTATTATATCAGTATCATTATAGCTTAAGTAATATATACTGATGTCAAATATTAATTATTTTGTAAAAAGATATTGTTAATTTTGATATTTATTCTTTGCTACACTGTAAACTTCCATCATTGTCTCACTGGAATTTTATGCTGTCTTTTCTCATTTAGACTACGTCGGGATAGGTTGGGAACGTTTCTGTGGCTCCCCCTCCCCCCCTCTCTCTAGACAAGAGCGTTCAGTATTAGGTTTGAACACAAGGTTGGGGCACCTTCTATATATTCAATAATTGGAAATATATCCAACGATAGTTTTTCTTATAAGCACAAAACAATTTCTTACTACCTCTACTTTGATGAGGAAATATTGGGAGGGGCTTGGCTCATCAGTGGTGAACCCTCCTGGCAGTCATCGCAGTAAGGGAAGTATAGGAAATACTTTGAAGACAATAGATTGAACTAGCGAAACCACTGAAAGGATTCATTAACGATGAGCCAGACGTTCTCGATACTTTTTTTTAAATTCACAGTAGAGGTAGTATATAGCAAATAATTATGATAGAGATTCTCAACTGACGAAACTGACTGGGAGGGTTTACTTCTGATGAGCCAGGCCCTTCTTATATTTAACCTTATCGTAAAAAAGGAGAGAAGTAAGAAAGAGTTTATATAATAGAAGAAGATAAAATAGTGTTAAGGAATTTTGTGTTTCTCAAGGAAATTGGTGTTTATATAAGAAGTTTACGTTCCGTGATGAAATAGGTACATTAAGGAGAATAACACAACCTTGAAGAAAAATAAATGGGGTATACAAGTACTTCTATCTTAAAAGCCATAAATAATGGCCCCATTTAGTTGTCTTCAATGTCACGTACGGATGTATTTACATTTTATCTCACTGAACACGTAAATAAACTCCATCAAAGAGCCTTCAGTAACAAGGAGGATCTGTTGATAAAGGACGACCCCGAGATTCGTACCTGAGTCACAGGAATGCCAACTACTTTGCATATTGCACTTTCTCTATTAACATAGGGCTCTTCAACCGCGGTGCGCACACGTGTGAGACTATACTGCCTTTATCAGAGACTTTGAAACCGTTACTGGAATACATATATCCCATGAATCAACAACAACAACAATAGCCTTTATTGGGCACACGTGCCATACAGGATTCTCTCTGTAGGACAAAATAAATAAATAACAGATTAGCATCGTAGTTATATACAAATATTGGGTATTGACCTCGACCAATTATCGAGTTGGATCCGGTGTCTGTGCTAAATATTTTGATTGAGCTGATTTCCAGTATTTATAAAAAGCGAATGCAAAGGGTCTGGATTTTACGACTTTTGCCATTAAAACATAAGGCGAATTGCTATTATAGCCGGTCTCTTAACGAAGAATTTCTCTTTCTTCTTCCATTGCCGTACAGTAGAACATGTAGTGTGGAAAATCGAGACTAAATTCAATAGTGAAACATGATTAATTCTCTGTACTACAAAAAGGCTTCTTGTACAATGATTCTCTTTAAGGTTAGGGGGATATTGTCATTCAGATAGCATTCCGTTGTAGGTGATGAATGAGGGTATTTATAGTGAGAGTAGAGTACTGATTTTCTTATTCTTACATAATCCAGCTGCAATGACTGATCGGTTGCCGTTCTAATAATTAGGGGGATGTATCTTTGTAGAATATTGAAGTCTGTACATCCAACAAGCCATGAGAAGCCGGTGTTATTAAGTAGCTCTGTTATACTTTTTACCAGTCCGATATTCTGTTTTGAAGAAATTGAAATGTCCCACAAATGTGCCAAACATATTGAAGGTAGCCTGCTGCCGTCCATTTTCAGAATTCTAGTCCAGAATTTTAAAGTTAGTTTTTTCACTGTGATATCAAGAGAGTGTCTTCCTGTTTCGGCCCTCAAAATATAGCCCGGAGTATAGCTTGGAAGGCACAGAAAACGTCTGAGAAAGGTATCCTGGATTCTATCTAAGATTAAGGCTTGATCATGTGCCCAGATTGGAGCCGCATAGAGTAGGACTGTCAAGATCATAGAATCCAACAATCTCATACTTGCATGGAAGGATTTGAGCTTGGACTTCAAAGTAATCTCCCCACAGCACCCATCGCGGCCATGGTCCTGCCTCTATAATTTAAGACAACTTGAGTGAAAGAAATCGAAGGGGTTAGCGGGTAGCCCAGGTACGTATATTTTGATGTAACACTTAAAGGACTTTGACCCCAATACCATCTTTCTGAACGCGCCACCTTTCCTCCATTACGGAAAACCATTATTCTTGACTTGTTTTCGTTCTGAGTTAGTAAGTTAGTTTCTAGATAGATTTTCAGTATATTGATTTTCAATTGAAGGTTTATTTTAGAATCACCGATCAAAACAATATCGTCGGCATATAGGAGGAGGTGTATGTTTCCGAAATTGGGTAAGTATATTCCTGACAACTCCGAGTCATCAAATATTTTAATCAAATCATTAATAAAGAGTAGATATCCCATGAATCATATATATATATTTTGAAAATAGAGCAATCCATAGATACATCTTTAATTAAAAATGCATATATTGGATCAAAAAATTATTTATTTTACCAATATTTCAGCTGGCTGAACGCCAACCTTTATCAAGGTGTTATAACATTTTAAAGTGTGTCAACAACAAACTCAGCGCCACATAACGTCAACAGCATTAAGTTTTTAAAATATTTTGTTATATTCAATGGGGAGAAAAATTTGAAAAATATATTTATATTATGAACAAAATAATTTTTGTAAAATATGGGTGTGAATATTTTGAAAATTAACAATAACGCCTATTTTATATTTTAAAATTATTTGTACTATGTGTAAAAAATATTTTTCGTATAAAAATAAATAAAAATAACAAAATATATATAAAAGAAAGGTTAAACTAAATTTTTTTTCTGAAAACACAAAGCGTAAAAAATGTTTGAAAAGTTGGTTGAAATAAAATTGTAAAAAAATTTAAATGTAAAATTGTGAAATTCGAAATAAAATATAAGTGAAAATGGGAAAATATTTTTTAAAAATGATATCACACAAATAAAACATTGAAGACATTGAACTATCAATATATAAAATAATATAATACATATATATAAAATAAGCGTGTGATTGTATTTGAAATAAACTTAAACGATGTCGCATAAATTAAAAGAAAGATATATAAAAGGAAAAATGCGATTTGAGCATTAAAACATTTTTACGTGCTTCTAAATGTGTACCTCTCCCTATAAAATTAATTAAAATATAGACCTAAGTTATCGGAATTTTGAAGTAAAAAATGAATGAAAAATTAAACTTTAAATATTTTTATGACGATCTAAATTGCGAATATATCTCTGGTAGTTCAATTTTCCTATTAATACTATCTTTGTCTACTGCGGAGGTCCAACTTTCTAAAAATAATCGGCAATGTTTTTCATTTATGTCCTGGTATAAAATATCTGTTTTATCAAAGTCCGGTGTGTGGTTGTTTTTCAAAGCGTGGTCTACAAGGAGTGATAATGGATTATAATTTCTTAAACCAGCTTTATGTTGATTGATTTGATCTTTTAGAGGCTTGCTTGTTTCTCCTATGTATTTGGCGGGGCAATCATATATATATATATATATTGTTACAGGGTGCTGCAACTTTGTAGAGTTATCCACCGTGATTCCCTCTTTCCTTGTGTCGTACATGTTTCCTGAGCGGGTTTCTATAATCGAGGTAAATAATAAATAAATTACCTTTTAAAGTTACTTTGTTTATTTGTTGTCTTCCTCGTAGTTGATGATCTTTGGTCTTCGTGCGTCCGCGTTCCTGTCTCTACAAAAAAAATCAAGATATAAACAATAACAATGTTACAAAAGGAATGATACTATTCAAAGGAATGACGCACTATGGTACATAGTCTATTAATATTAATTTTAAATACATTTAAAACATCAGGGATTATTTTGAATAAATGGAGGGCGTCTCAAACATGATGCAACAATATATATATTTATATGTGAAAAAATAGTACAAATGTAATATTGTACTGGGATAAGGTGCATATATTAAGAAAAGGGCATCTTCTTATCGTGCAACTGAAAGTTGCTATTTATTCCGATAGATGGCGCAAGCCATTAGCAACTTTCAGTTGCACGATAAGAAGATTCCCTTTTCTTAATATATTTCTATATAAACGTATATTTTACTAATAAAATTAATGAATAAACCTGTTTATTCTGTGTGTTCTCACTCTCTTGGGGTAACCTAGATTTCTGGAGCGTACTAAAGTCGGACTTCTGTGTGTTGTATTTTGATTCCTATATATTTCAAGTATTATCCAGGTGTAGGTTTGAGACAGATGTAAGTTTTGATGAAAATTTTGCCGGGAGGATAAAGAATATATAAGGACATCTGTCACATCAAAATAGACGTCAAAACTAATGATGTGGCTTTGTTACCGACCCTAGGCCGCTAGTTTGCGGCGACGGTCAATAGATAGTTTTGACGTATATTTTGACGGACGAGATAACCTTTATTTTTATAGGTTTTTATCTTCCCGAAAAAAAAATTCCATTTATATCATGATATTTTTGCCATAGATTTGGCCTAGCCACTTTGCCAGATAAACACCTCTTTGGCAGCTTGTAAAGATTTAATTTGATTCCTTGAAGGTCTCCTCAAATAAAGTCTGTCCTGGACAAGACGAGGTTCATTAATCCGAAGCCATACCTAATTCTTAATTGTAGCAAAATGTCTTTGGAGAGGTCAAATGTTGTGAAAACGGATCTGGAGCAAACGGAGATATGCGAATATGTTTTATAAGACTAATTTACATATCCCAGTTTTTAGAAACTATGACAGCGACTCTTTTCAGACCTAACACTAAATGGGGTTAAAGTTTCACCAGAACAGCTCAAATATTGTGAAAACATATGAAAAACAATCACACACCCACGCTCACAGATTTTCTTTTATATTGTCAAGTAGCTCCATCCAGATGGGACACCTGTCAATTATCCCTGGACCCCGGGGGGGACCACAGGTGTGAGGGGTTCTCGGAAGCTGATCTGTAAATTAGAATTATCTTTAACTTGGGGTAAGTTGTACACACTCTCTCTCTCCCTATAAATACCCCTTATAATAAATTAATTATTCCCAAATTTGTCCTTGCTTTATTTATCTCCGCGACAATATTGATGTAGTCAGTTCTAGAGAGATATAGTCAGTAATATCCAGCTATATATAGCAAACCCACGTGCGGTATTAACTTACCCATAAATCATGGGATTATTGTTTTGGATCGTAAAGTTCAGTGGAGAACAGAGAATTGACGAGGTACACAATATTCTTAGAAACCCAAGTTATCAATTCTCCATTTAAGAGAGATCTACTGAATTTAGGAAATAACCGTATTTAAGACACAGATAGTTTCTTATTCTAAATTCCAATTGTAGAAATATATATAAAACCGTATATTTAGGACTTAGACGGATTTGAGACACAAATAGGTTAAAGCCACTACTTCAATTCGAGAATATTACACTCATAGACTTGGAGCTAAGTCGGCCTGCCACTGAGTAGTGCTCCCAGTCTTAATGACAAAGGCAGACGCATTCTACTTCACCCAGTCATGATGGTTGTCAAACAGACACCATAAAGGGTTACAACTTGATACCCTAATATGATTGAGTGAAGATAAGAAAGAAGAAGACACTCATAGACAAAACTTAAGGACATGGAAATTCTTTGATGTCGTCTATATATTTTTGAAGGACACAGGCAATTTTGTTCACACTTTGTTATCTCGTGTGTCTTTAATAAGGGTCACAATGAATAAAATATCTTTTATAGTTATTGTCTGAATCCCGACCTTTTAATCGTAGTAAAATGTCTTCCGGAGAGGTCAAATGTTGTGTAAGTGGATGCGGAACAAACGGAATAATATAAACTAAATAATATAAACTAGATGAACTAAATATATTGTAAGAAAAGTGATGTACTACTCTGATCAAAAAGTTTCGACACTTTGTTCATAAAATCCTGACTACTCAATATACAGGGTGTACCAGGTAAATTGGGATTTTCAACAATGGTATTTTAACTGAAATTTTTTGCAAGTAAAAATTAAAATATCCGAATGAAATTTGACACAGTAGTAGATAAAAGGATATAGGTTTTATTTATTCAATGTAGTTTCCATTATTAGCTACAACAGTCTCGAGGCGAGTGCGGAATGAAGCACAGGCCTTGGCGACGATGACCTTGTCCATTTGGGTCATCACCGTGTGAACTGCTTTCTTGACAGACTGGATGGTGGTATGAGGAGCTTTGTTGACATCTCTCTCAACAACGCCCCATACATAGTAGTCGAGGGGATTGCAATCTGGAGAATTAGGGGGCCAAATATCAGGACCCCAGTGACTAGGGACGTTAAGTGTCAGCCACGATTGTGTCTTTTTTGCCTTATGGGCTGGAGCTGAGTCCTGTTGGAAGACATACTTCCTTCCTGCGGCCACCATGTCCATCCAAGGCTTCACAACGGTCTCCAGAACATTGATGTAGGTGTCAGCGTTCATCCTAAGGCCCTTCTCAAAGAAATGGGGAGGCATGACATCACCTTCACTGCTGATAACGCCAAGGACCATTACGGAGGCAGGAAATTTCGTGTGCATCACGACAGGTATCTCTGAGGGGTCTTTACAGATCCAGCGATCATTCCTGGGATTTACCTTTTGGTCCACGTCAAAGTTCTTTTCGTCAGAGAAGAACCTTAGCATGCCAAAAGAGTCGTGTTTCAGGTTGTTGAGGAGGGCAGCAGCCTTTCCTTTTCTGTTATTCTTCATATTCTCAGTCAGCAACTGACCTTTCCGAAGGGCATAAGACTTGAGACCAAGGTCCTCATGGATAGTTCTGACAATTGTCATAGAGCCAACGTCCATTTCCTTGGCTATGGCCCTCATGCTCTTCCCAGGGTTTCCATCAATCTTCTCCTTGACATTTTTGACAAATTCTTCGCCTCTTACCCTGTCCGATCGACGCGAGTGCTTTTTCCTTGTAGCTATCCCCTCTTTGTTACTGTCGGCCTCATCAAACTGCTTCTTGACACGATAAATAGTGGTTTTGGGCAACTTAAGAAAATCCACTATCTCTTTGGGGTTCCTTCCGGCGCGCAGAGCAACGATGATGGCAGCTCGATTTTCAAATTCTCGGTTACTCTTCATCACTACACTGCGCACACATGTACTGTTGCATTTTACATGAATATGGCTACGTAATGAAAAAAAAAAACAAGTTTTTAATCTCAAGTAGTTTTTGTTTTATGGACTGCCAAAGTTAGTCCCAATTTACCTGGTACACCCTGTATTTTCTCCCGGTTTGTGGCAAACGCAAGCGTCGCCCTTGGCTTGGAGACCTGACAATTTTCAAAAATCACGCGCCACAACAGCGCGAGCAGCGGTTGTTCGAAGTGAAGCCATTTTGCCCGTGCTTCGATTTCGTTAGTCACCGAAATGGAGGATCAACGAATTTGCATCAAGTTCTGTGTGAGAAACGGATTCAAGAGTGCCGAATTTTTTTTTGGATATTGCAAACAGCCTACGGGGATGCCGTCATGAGCCGAAGACGAGTTTTCGAGTGGTACAAGCGCTTCAAGGAGGGTCGGGAAGAGTCCGCCGATAACGAGCGTTCCGGGAGACCGTTCAGATCAACCACGCCTGAAAAAGTAGACAAGGTGTTGGAACTGGTGCGTGAAGACAGACGAATAACTGTCAGGGAGGTCGCCGAAGAAGCAGGGATATCATTCGGGTCGACTCAATCGATAATGAAGGGCATTTTGGGAGTGAGAAGAATCAACGCCACACACACATTCTCGTTCCCAAAGATTTGACTTTTGATAAAAAAAAAAACGCCCGGAAAGAAACGGCCAGTCTCAATCTCGAAGCGACAACCGACGACCCCGAATTGCTGAAGAGGGTCATTACTGGAGACGAAACATGGATTTACGGCTTTGATTCGGAAACTACCCAACAGGCATCGGAGTGGCGCTTCAAAAATGAGCCGACACCAAAGAAAGCGAGGAAGGCTCCCAGAAAAGTCAAGGTCATGTTGACGGTGTTCTTCGACTACCAGGGCATCGTTCATCATGAATTTCAACAACAAGGCTCTACAATAACTGCTGACTCCTATAATTAATTTACATAGTTTTAATTTAACGTATTTTGTGCTATAAATAGGACGTATGAATAAAGTTAATCAGTCCAGTCTTAGGAATAGTCTTGTTGCCTTAAACTTCTTTCGTGGCAGGGATCGACACGACAGGTATAAATGATATTTGTACCATCTATCGGAATAACTATCAATCAATTGTTTAATTCCGAAATAATGATAAGGAAAGCTGAGAGAGAGAGAGAGACCCCTTACGTGTTTCTAACTATTGGCCGTGATTGGTCTGGGGCAGGTAGTACCTAAACGAACCAAAAAAGCTGATATCAGATAATTCTTAATAAATAAAGAAATGGATACTTAATACCAAAGGTGAGTGAGAATACAAAACGATAGGAGAAAATAATACAAAAGTAAATAACATTGTTCGCCATTACAAGTGTTAACCTTTTGAAAATAGAGCAATCCATAAATAAATATTTAATTAAAAAGGCATATATTGGATCAAAATATCATTTAATTTACCAACATTTCAGTTGGCTGAACGCCAACCTTTATCAAGGTATTATAACATTTTAATGTGTCAACAACAAAATATTGTTAACACCGTGATTAATTTCTCCGACAAACTTGACTCAACCAGCGGGTACAAAACGCCACATTTTGTTCTGGAGTAACCTCCAAGAATTCTAAAGATCGCAAATAAGACTCCAACTTGTTATAGAGAGTCTCAATATCCATTGTACTTCTCCAGTCGTTACAATCGACCGATCCCAACAATTGTTTCACATCTACCTCGATGATAATTATTCTATCTTTAAAGAGGTCATTCAACGCCTCAAGGTATTATAAAATTTTAATGTGTGTGAACAACAAACTCAGCGCCACATAACTTCAATAGAATTAAGTTTTAAAAATATATGCGGCGCTGAGTTTGTTGTTGACGCACATTAATATGTTATAATACCTTGATAAAGGTTGGCGTTCAGCCAACTGAAATATTGGTAAAATAAATGATATTTTGATCCAATATATGCCTTTTTAATTAAAGTGTTACCTGTGATATACTTACAGTACAACACCCTATATTCCCACCCTTAATAATACTTGTATTATAGCCTATATTATATTACCTTATATTACTTTATTTATTTAATTATAATTTTATTATTATATATTTGTTTATTTCCAAGATCATAGTCTTTGACGAGTTGTTTTTGACTCGTGCTTTAGATGTTGTACTAAATTCGAAAAATCACGTGAGAACGCCCTTGCAACCTCAGAACAATTTTTAACGCCTTGCCAAATGCTTTATTTTTATTTACTTCTCCTGACGAAGACAAAATATTTTTGTCGAAACGTTGAGAAAAAAAAAAAAACTCTAAACTGGCCGTAGTGTCTATTTTTCATAGAAATATATACTAGCTAATACAAAAAATTCTAAGCTGCCGCGCAACTATTTTTATTTACCTTAATTAAAGGAAGCTTTCGGACAATCCCTTTTTCAGCTAACTAAAACGATTTATTTGCTGAAGAAGAGATTTCCCGAAAGCTTCCTTTAATTAAAGTAAATAAAAAGAGTTGGGCGGCGTCTTATAATATATATATATTGTATTTTGTATAAGTCTGCAAACCCCCTGTAATAATGAGTATGTGTTAGTTGTACTGTGTTTTGAAGGAAAAAAGTTAAAATACCACATTTACTATATTGACTGGTTAAACTGTTTGGTTTCGACCACTACGACCCGGGTTCGATTCCCGCATTGGACACTTTTTCTGATAAAAAAAAGCTCCAATGGCTCCCGATTCTTGCAAAAGTCCAACCCCATCAGCGAGTGCAAGTAACCAAACGGGGCTCTGGCACATTTGTAAGTGCAAAGTCGAACTGCTTTTCACATGTGTAGACATGTGGTGCGCGTATAGTAAAAGCAGTCGCTAACTACCCACCATGATTATCATGGCCTGTACCACGTGTACTAGGGATAATAAATAAAAAAACTATATTGAGAGAAGTACAAAAAGTATAATTTTTGTTAAAATACCGAAATAAAAGATGTTCTAAAGTGAGATAAAAACAGCTTGCAGTGGAATAATACCAATTAACGATCCCCACACACTAATTGAGTGAGATATTACAACATTCCTTTTAACAACAGCAACAGTAGAATATTTGAAAAAAAAAATACAAAGGTTTTTTTAAAACTAAGCAAACAAAGCTATCTGGAATTTAAATTAGAATTTCTTCGCGTTAAAACAAACAAAGATCTAAAAATAGTTTTCTGTGTCGAGAAGGTTTTAATTGAACTAATTATCAAAATGAATGCCAACATTAGAAAGTCAGAGGTTGAAGACATTTCTCTATATATATATGTTATATAAAAATATTATTTTATTTTAAATTATAATTTCATAGATTCAAATACTCTGCTAAATCGACCGCCAAAGGTCACTCTTCCCCTATAAAAACTCGTTGTTGTTTTACCCCGTTGGCCGGCTAAAACCTTTGTACATTATGTAAATAATCTTTTGTTTTCGTTATTCTACTCGCCTTAAGCCAGGCAGTACTGTTATCAAATTATGTTCTTTTATATATTCCTCAGCTCAAATAAAGAAATCTCTGATCAAAATTATTTTATTATTCCCACGACTGCATTACATTATCATAATCCTCAACATGATCTAAATACAACAGGAAATCTCATTCATCTTTATTTATAACATATATATATATACAATTACAACTAAAATAATTTTATTGACATCTTGTCAATACATGCAAAGTGCACAGTCTTGCACTATTTTAAAAAGATAATATGCATTATATACACTATGTACAATGAATATGGCGCCTCTGCCAGCGCTGCAGAGTTTGGTGGAGAAACGCCAGCGGGTCTACAGCGACACCACGCATTTCGTGATCTACGAAGAATACGTAGATAGCGTGTTTCGCCGCTGAGGAGATGGTGATGACGTGGTCCTCGAGACCGACTAGAAAGATCCAGGACTGTAGGTCCGGCCGATGATGGAGAACTCCTCTCGGATGACAGGGCGAACGGCGCTATATATATATCTCTCTCTATATATGTAACATATCCCCTCTTGTGTACCAATATAATTATAATATGAAAAAAATGTTCCCAAAATTATTGTTTACTAAGTCCATTTTGCCCGTTCTATGAACGGGTGGATCATATACTCCACAGACAGTTTATCAAAGTTCTCTATATAGTAATATAATAGTAGTAATCTTTATTATTATTATCCCAAGAAAATATCCAAACTACGGAGCTGACAAAGAAAAGAAAATACCAGCTACTGGCGAGGGAAATGACTCAAACCGAAAAAAATGCCCGTAAAAGTAGTGCCGATAGTCTTAACATGGGATGGAATAGTAACAAAATATAACAAACAATTGAAAAAGACTATGGAAATTATCTGACCAGAAAAGAAGAATCAACCTCACGATAATTCCCAGACAAATAAAGAAATGGAAGCCATGGATAGATTGTTTGAACGATGTAGGGAGCTGGCGTGTGAAGATGAGGAAGGTGGAACACCGGACATGGAGCACAGGGATACGACGACCATAGAAGAGATCCAGGAGAACGACCTAGAGCAGATGACAGGAGACCTGAAAGACAAGAATGGATCAAGGACAGGGGACCATCTTATCGAGGAACCACCAGTCATAGAAAGACTGCTGGAGAGCTGCGGGACATCAGGGGACCATATCTGCGAGGGCCACAGCACTGAGTCAAGATAGCAAATGTAAATATCTTTGTTTACTTTTACAATTATTATTCATTGAAGTTGTAAATATGAATATGTAAATAGAGTGACCATTCGTTACACTTTTTAGAGAAAAACCTGTAACCTTTTTTTGAGAAATAAATTATTATTATTATATCAGTATCATTATAGCTTAAGTAATATATACTGATGTCAAATATTATTTATTTTGTAAAAAGATATTGTTAATTTTGATATTCTTTGCTACACTGTAAACTTCCAAAATTGTCTCACTGGAATTTTAGGCTGTCTTTTCTCATTTAGACTACGTCGGGATAGGTTGGGAACGTTTCTGTGCCCCCCCCCCCTCCCCCCCTCTCTCTAGACAAGAGCGTTCAGTATTAGGTTTGAAAAAAAGGTTGGAGCACGTTCTCTATATTCAATAATTGGAAATATTTTCAACGATAGTTTTCCATATAAGCACAAAACAATTTATTACTACCTCTACTTTTATGAGGAAATATTGGGAGGCTTGGCTCATCAGTGGTGAACCCTCCTGGTAGTCATCGCAGTAAGGGAAGTATAGGAAATACTTTGAAGACGATAGATTAAGCTGGCGAAACCACTGAAAGGATTCATTAAGGATGAGCCAGACGCCCTCAATACTTTTTTTTTAAATTCACAGTAGAGGTAGTATATAGCAAATAATTATGATAGAGATTCTCAACTGACGAAACTGACTGGGAGGGTTTACTTCTGACGAGCAAGACCCTTCTTATATTTAACCTTATCGTAAAAAAAGGAGAGAAGTAAGAAAGAGTTTATATAATAGAAGAAGATAAAATAGTGTTAAGGAATTTTGTGTTTCTCAAGGAAATTGGTGTTTATATAAGAAGTTTACGTTCCATGATGAAATAGGTACATTAAGGAGAATAACACAACCTTGAAGCAAAATAAATGGGTTATACAAGTACTTCTATCTTAAAACCCATAAATAATGGCCCCATTTAGTTGTCTTCAATGTCACGTACGGATGTATTTACATTTTATCACTAAACACGTTAATAAACTCCATCAAAGAGCCTTCAGTAACAGGGAGGATCTGTTGATAAAGGGCGACACCGAGATTTGCACCTGGTTCCCATGAATGCCAACTACTTTGCATATTGCACTTTCTCTATTAACATAGGGCTCTTCAACCGCGGTGCGCACACGTGTGAGACTATACTTCCTTTAACAGAGACTTTGAAGCCGTTACTGGAATATATCCTATTAATAATATATATGTGGGATGGTTGCGTGCGTGTTGGTGTGGCTTGTGGAAAGGCCGCTGAAAAGATTGTAATTATTTTTATAAAATAATTTATATAAAGCCAGAAATGTAAAGAGAAAAGAAGTAACGGTCGTTCGCAGCAAGCCTTGTTGTTTTACGACGCCAGTGGCCAGAAAGTCCCGGATGACCCCGCGCATGCGTAGTGACGTGTTCTCCCAGCTTGCGCTTGCCGAGGCGTAGTGTGGTCGCCACACTACCGCCCGTATGTGTAGTGAAGCTTTGTCCGCGCTCGCTGAAGCAAAGTGTGGTCGCCATATATATATATATATATATATATATATATATATATATATATATATATAAATATTGTTACATGGTGTTGCAACTTTGTAGAGTCATCCACCGTGATTCCCTCTTTCCTTGTGTCGTACATGTTTCTTGAGCGGGTTTCCATAATCGAGGTAAATAATAAATAAATTACCTTTTAAAGTTACTTTGTTTATTTGTTGTCTTCCTCGTAGTTGTTGATCTTTAGTCTTCGTGCGTCCGTGTTCCTGTCTCTACCAAAAAAAAAAAGATATAAACAATAACAATGTTACAAAAGGAATGATACTATACAAAGGAATAACGCACTATGGTACATAATCTATTAATATTAATTTTTAATGAATTAAAAATATCAGGGATTATTTTGAATAAATGTTGGGAGCCTCAAATATGATGAAACAATATAAATATATATACAGTTAAACCTGTCTATAGCGCCCCCTCTTGGGACTCACTAAAATAGGGTGCTATAGACAGGTCACCTTTAATGTAAATCGAATCATACTACGTATTTAAAATCGGGCGCTATAGAGAGGGAGGCGCTATTTAGAGGGGGCGCTTTAGACAGGTTTAACTGCATATATATATTTATATATGAACTTCTAAACGTATATTTTACTAATAAGATTAATGAATAAACCTGTTTATTCTGTGTCTTGTATTTTGATTCCTATATATTTATAGTATTATACAAGTGTAGTTTTGAGACAGATGTAAGTATTGATGACAATTTTGCCGGGAGGATAAAGAATATATAAGAATATCTCTCCCATCAAAATAGACGTCAAAACTAATGCTGTGGCTTTGTCACCGACCCGAAGCCGCTAGTTTGCGGCGACGGTCAATAGATAGTTTTGACGTATATTTTGACGGACGAGATAACTTTATTTTTATAGATTATTATCTTCCCGAAAAAAAATTCCATTTATATCATGATATTTATGTCCTCACTTCTTTTTTCTAGATTTAATTCATTTTGTCTCCTCTCTAATTGTAAATACGCTGCTGTATCACCTCATAAGCATAAATAAATAAATATTTTTGCCATAGATTTGGCCTAGCCACTTTGCCAGATAAACACCTCTTTGGCAGATTGTGAAGATTTCATTTGATCCCTTGAGAGTCTCCTCAAATAAAGTCTTTCCTGGACGGACGAGGCCCATTAATCCGAAACCATACCTAACTCTTAATCGTAGTAAAATGTCTTTGGAGAGGTAAAATGTTGTGAAAACGGATCTGGAGCAAACGGAGATATGCGAATATGTTTTATAAGACTAATTTACATATCCCAGTTTTTAGATACTATGACAGCGACCCTTTTCAGTCCTAACACTATATGGGGTTAAAGTTTCACCAGAACAGGTCAAATATTGTGAAAACATATGAAAAACAATCACACACACCCACGCTCACAGATTTTCTTTTATATTGTCAAGTAGCTCCATCCAGATGGGACACCTGTCAATCATCCCTGGACCCCGGGGGGGACCACAGGTGTGAGGGGTTGTCGGAAGCTGATCTGTAAATAAGAAAAACGGGACGGTGGCTGACGCCGTTCATTAGGATTATCTTTAACTTGGGGTAAGTTGTATTCTCTCTCTCTCCCTATATAATATATAATATTATATGAACGATTAATAAATCAGTTTCAATCTCAATCTCTCTCTCCCTATAAATACCCCTTATAATAAATTAATTATTCCCAAATTTGCCCTTGCTTTATTTATCTCCGCGACAATATTGATGCAGTCAGTTCTAGAGAGATATAGTCAGTAATATCCAACTATATATAGCAAACCCACGTGCGGTATTAACTTAGCCATAAATTATAGGATTATTGTTTTGGATCGTAAAGTTCAGTGGAGAGCAGAGAATTGACGAAGTACGCAATATTCTTAGAAACCCAAGTTATCAATTCTCCATTTAAGAGACACCTACGGAATTTAGGAAATAACCGTATTTAAGACACAGATAGTTTCTTCTTCTAAATTCCAATTGTAGAAATATATATTAAACCGTATTTATGACTTAGACGGATTTGAGACACAAATAGGTTAAAGTCACTACTTCAATTCGAAAATATTACACTCATAGACAAAACTTGAGGACGTTGAAATTCTTTGATGTCGTCTATATTTTTTTGAAGGACACAGGAAATTTTGTTCACACTTGATTATCTCGTGTGTCTTTAATAAGGGTCATCACGAATAAAATATCTTTTATAGTTATTGTCTGAATCCCGACCTTCTAATCGTAGTAAAATGTCTTCCGGAGAGGTCAAATGTTATGTAAGTGGATGCGGAACAAACGGAATAATATAAATAGTTTTTATAATGATAATTTATATATCCCAGATTTAAAGCTAAGACCCTTTTTAGACCTAACAATATATAGTATCAACGTTTCACAAAGAAAGGTCAAATATTATGTAAACTTCTTTAAGTTTTGTCACCCCCCCCCCCCCACGAGTGTATTTCTACTGCCCTCAAAGATTAGCATGGCCCCTGCGCAAGGATGACACGCAAAATCGTGAAGCGTTCCATACTGCTCTCAAAACTTATGTTGTCCATAGTTTGTCTAAATACCTTAACCAAGAATTTCTATATATGAAGTATTGAATATAAACTCAGAGAATATAGCCCAATACACTATTGGAATAGAATATTTGATTAAAGCTATTGGTAATGTTATCTATTGATAAGCCAGAACAGCAGGAAGCTAAGTAAAATACAATCTTACTAAAATAATTTCATTCCATATAAATATTTGTAAAAGAGGTATATTTTGTATTAAAAATCAAATATTTTACTTTGCATATTTCCTATTCCTAATACGACATATATATATATATATATTATTCAGTATTTATATTAAATATTTGATTTAGATAAACATTAGTTTTATTGAATTTATATCAAACAAAGGGATCCAAGCAGACAAATTTGTAGATATGTGTTGCCAAGTTAGAATTGAAGACAAAATCTACATTCATAGATAAATATTAATATTTGATATTTAATATGTACTTTTTATTTCCAATATTTTTTTTGAATAATTATATATATATTCACACGCACAAAGGCAAAAGTTTTATACTAATTTGTAGAAAGAATTATGAATAAATTAAAACGAATGTTAATAAAAATTAAATTAGTTTTGGGAATATTTATTTTTGAAATTTTAATTAATTTTTGTGTGACACACACGCATTACAATATTGTTACTTTTATTAAATTAATTAGCTACATATGAGGAAGATGTATTAATTTGGATATATACTTGGATATATATATATATTTATATGTGAATGATTATTTTAGGAAAAAAGTGTAATATAATTAAATTCTATAGTTTAATTATATATATTATAAGAAAAAGGAAGTAAACTTAAAAAAAATAATTTATTCAACTCGGTTCAAAATCACTTTATTAGGTATCGCTCAACAAGAGCAACCTAGTTTATGATAATTGAAACAATGAATAATATGTGAAGGTTATTCACATATTAAACAAAAGGTTAACACGGGATATTATATCCCGGTTCATGACTGTCGGGAATCGAGGGTGTTACCCACTCGTCCACCGACTTTTATTTATTTTTATTCAACTCGAAAGTAAAAAAAAAACATGACAGTGTATCCAATCGATTTGAAAGATTATTTAATCACAGAGTAATATAATCCTTGAATATTTATTTGAAGATTTAAATATGGAAAAAAATTTGTTTTGTTTTTTAATTTTACATCACTATTTAGGAATAGTGGAAAAGTTTATTTATAGAATGTAGCTGAATGTTGCTGATGAATTTTGGCATTTATCGTAATAAATAACCACTAAACATTGATTTTATTATCAATTTATTGCCAGTTAATCTATTAGATAGCTATGAAAAGTTGCATAAGCATCGTCTTTAAATAAATAATCAGAACTTTCACTTCTCGGAAGTCTATTCATCTTACCAAGATCTCTGTGACATACATAGGAACTGTGGATTAATGCTGATAAGAAAAAATAGTGCGGAATACCTTTTTCAATAATTAAATTCACTTTAATTATATGGCGATAATGTGCCATATGTATATTGTAACAAATTATTTATTTTTATATAAAAGGGCGTACCTGGAGCTGTACAGTGCACAGTGCAATAAATTGATAAAGAGGGAGCACTCTCTCTAAATATTTTGAGAAAAAAAAGTGTTTTTTTTTCTTTACAGATCCAGGTACGCCCTTTTATATAATCTTAATTAATGGATCGCCTTTTGACTCAAAGTATTTATTATTTCAGCAGAGTATTATTTTTTATGTTTATATTACGCTATACTCTGTACACTTTCCTCCTTTTGCTTATCTTTTGTTTATCACTCGTAGTTTGCTCTTGCCTGAAATAAATTGTTGTCTCATCCAGAAGTTGGTCTTCCCTAATTTTCCACGTGGCAATATATAAGAAATGAAAGTATAAAAGCACGAATGTTTCTTTTAAACATAAAAAAACAAGCTAAAACACTCTCTCTACAGAATTGAGTAGGATAGTTAAATCTTGAGTTACTTTCTAGAAACACGTATAAACTTACTTCATCTATTTTTACATTCTCTAAAATATACTATTCAATCTTTAAATAAAAAGGCATATATTGGATCAAAATATCATTTATTTTACCAATATTTCAGTTGGCTGAACGCCAACCTTTATTAAGGTATTATAACATTTTAAAGTGTGTCAACAACAAACTCAGAGCCACATAACGTCAAAAGAAAAATTGATCAAAAAAGTACTATTCAATATGCAATTTAATTATCGATTTAAGACGCAGCCAAGATTCTTTGAATTAATTTTCTTTAGTTTCAATTCGGTAGGTTTGAAGTCTCGAGATTCCATCGATAGAGAGAATATGATATTTCAAGGACATGGAGCAAATTTCGCTGAAAGAGAATAATGAACTTGGTCACAAACTGTTCTACTGAACTTGAGGGGAAAAAGAGTAATAAATAAAGTTTTGCTCCAGCCAATAATGGTCAGTAATTAGGTGATTTATCTTTTGTGTGTTCTGATCGGGTTGCAGATTCGCTGTAAAATCAATATTCCTCCACGTGGTGTTGTTGTTTGGGTACCTACTACTCATTGGAATTGTAGTCAAGAGATCAATTATATATGTCCTACCTAAATAATCTCTGGCTTCCCAATTTGTATCCTTCATATAATCACATATAACCTCAATAGAACATTAGCATTGACTTATAATCCATAGTTTTTTACTTTTGATTTAATTTTATTATATTTATCAGTATTTACATATATATCTCATATTTCCTATTTCCTTGTATGTATATATATATGGATTTGTTTAATTTCAAAGAATTTTAGTACCATAGTAATACCTGTCGAAAGGCTGTTGAACCTGAAAGCTTGTATTGCCGTTATATAAAAATAAACTCTTCCCTCAGTGAATTTTCTTTTATAATTTACTAAAAAAGGATTACAATATTAAAATAATTATATATTATAATTATTTTTGTTTTGTTGTTGAAAAAGATAGAGAATTGAAGGTGCAGTCGTGAAAAAAGAAAAGATAATTATTTACCCATCAAGTAGTTTTTATTTTGAATTACTTGAAATAAATTACACATAAAATTATTTTTCACAGTAATATAGAACCTATAAAATGAATTCTATATTCGTAAATTAAAAGAAATGGGTAGCTTAACTATACATATTTAAAACAATTTTCAAAGTCGGTATCTTCTAAATCTATGGTCAAAAATGTAGAACAGTCAATGAATGAAAATAAAATATATGTTTTAAAAAAATATATATAACTGCATTTTAGATTATATAATATATATATTTATATATATTAAAAACAAAAAGGTATTTCTTATTTTTACACCCACATATATATAATAAACAAAGAAAGACTACAAAGCGTTTATTTTATTTGTTTAAAACGGCGAGTTTCAAGCATTAGCTTTTTATAAAGCCAATGGATCAGTGATTTTTCAAATAAATCTTTTTATTCAATCTAATATATGCCTTTTAAATTATCTAAAGAACATTTGATTGACGCTTATTAATACAATAAAGGCCATAAAATATTCCGCGTGAATGCTAAATCTTTTATTATAAACAAACACAAAACAAAAAAGAGTTGAGCTTTCGTCTTCTTAAACTGAAGCTGATAAAGATTTCTATACCCTTAGTGTGTCATGTTATATTTCTTAACTTCAAATTAAGGATACCTCTCTCTGAAAGCTCAGCTTGTTTTGTGTTTGTTAACAATAAAATAATTGGTGTCACGGAATTCTTCATATCCTTTATCAGACTAAGTAATGAAGATGCACTAAAACTGATCGAGAAGGTATATGGCCATCTGGAAATGATTGAGAAGAAGAGAATCAGCAAGTTTGGACATCTTGTCTGACATTCGGAGTGGCTCCGTGCTGAAGGGATGTTTGGACGGAAGAATGGAATTCTTAGACCATTTATAGAGATGTTCTTATAATGCCATCAAAAGTCGCAGATACGAAAAAATAGCTACCAAACTACCAAAACCAAAATTCTAAGAATATCTGAAGTTTCCATTCAACTTTTCCAAATTCGAAAAAAAAGGAGACTATTCATTCTTTAATCTAGTTACACACATTCCCCATCTCTAATAATGAAAAATATAGTAAAATACTTTATCATAATTAAACTTTCCTAATTAATGGAAATTATCGTAAATTGTTAATATTAGTTTCCAGTGTGTTATAAATTGTAGCAACTATATATATGTGCTATATATATATACAAATTAATTAAAACTATTCTAAAATTGTTTGTGAATAAGGGATTATTGAAAATTTCATATTTCTGCTTTCAACGAAAAACCTTTAAATATATTTGACCATGGTTATTTTAATTAAGGCATACAATATCTATCACCATGGTAACGAGTATAATAATAGTTCACACCGAGATTTTTAACATTCCATGTTTGTCTAAATTTATCTTGTGTCTATAAATGAGGATATTTGTATCTTAAATATATTTTAGATAAGTTCAAGATTTCTCAACGATTTTTAGAATTTTCACGAATGGAAAAAGACAAATCATAAATATTTTTGAAGATCATTTCTTGGTTGGAAGGTATCGTATATACGTATATGTAAGTAGAACTAGGATTCAAAATAATCATTCCCCTGAAGAGAATGACAGGAAGAACACTGGGTGAAACGTCGGGAATAAATAATTGGTTGATGAAACTATATATTTAAAATACAATATAACGCGGCTGATGATTGTAAAACGAAAATTGAAATTATACCGCGAATGTTTCTTTTATAAAAATCGAAATTTATTTTCAAAGAGAAATAGCGACATTTCTAACTTTGAGGATGAGGTATGGAAAGGTGAAACATGAAGAGTAATGGCGAACGGAAAAATAAAAAGTGTCCAGAAACTATATATAATCATATATTGTTATGAAAATAGAGCAATCCATATTTAATTCATTAGATAATAAAAAGGCATATATTGGATTTAATAAAAGATTTATTTTGCCAGTATTTCGGCTGGCTGAACGCCAACCTTTATCGAGACATTACATCTTTGTATACACAAACTCAGCGTATACACTATGTGGCGCTGAGTTTGTGTATATAAAAATGTAATACCTCGATAAAGGTTGGCGTTCAGCCAGCCGAAATATTGGCAAAATAAATCTTTTATTAAATCCAATATATGCCTTTTTATTATCTAAAAATAATATATATATTTATTATTTTTAGGATAAATATTATTTAAAATGATATAGAAAATATCTAGAAATATAAATAAATTTTATCTCTTTTTGTTTAAATGTAAATTTTATAAATATAAAAAATATATACATAAATATGACGAGTGAATATTGAGTATACAGCAAGTATGTGTGTTAAATAGAAAATTTAGGCAACTTAGCAGACACAACTCTAGTAAAACTAAGGAACATCTAAGTATACAAGAAGTAGATAAGAAGCATAAATGACGTAAGAGCATGACCCATGTTTTATACTTTCAAATGTAGTATGATGTACATATAAAAGGGGATTCTCTCCCTTTCAAGGACGTATACCCTCGGAGGGGGTAGAATTGGAGAAGGTAGCGCCTTTTTTTTTGTGATATAATTATATAGAAACATAACACCAGGATGAATACAAATACTACACTCAGAGTTGCTTATCTATATATAACTAAAATCCATTATTGTTCTCTGCCGTGAACCAATGGCAATGGCCCCTGGACAACGCCCACGTGCTCAACCAATTAACTACTGTTGCCAGAGAAACTTGGTACCTTCCAGATCAGGTTACAAACCACTCGCAACATTTTTTTGACCTCCTTTACTTTATTGGGACTTTTTATTATATCATCGTGGTTTTAACCCTCATATATCGTTGTGAAAAATAGCACAAAGCCAAATTATACAGTGATCAGGTGGACAAATTGAGAAAAGAAAAACCATCTACTGATCGTTGAATTGTTCCTTTTCGCAAAAATATATTTTAAAGATTTTTATGCGACGATCTCGCGCGTACATAGATACACTCATGGACAAAACTTGAGCAAGTTTCATATTTTAAGTATAAACCACTCCTTATTTGCTTATTTAACGGCCCCATACATGTAAATTATAACGTTCTCCTTTAAGAAAATATAATAATAAAATATATATATACTGTATACATGCTCTTCTTATTTCTTATCTTGTGGTGAAGTCTGCCTTTTTCATTAAGACTGGGAGAACTACTCAGTAGCAGGCCGACTTTGCTCCAAAAGAAATGGCCGCCTCTGACATGAGGAACAGAAGCCATGCGCAGCCGTTCCTAACATGGAGTACAAACGCTGCTCATCCTGTATCCCTGGATTAGAAGCCCTTGTAGTCGGGCCAGCTGAACCCAGGTTTTTTAGCGAGCTTGTTACTGCTCCCTCTCCTCTTTTTTTCATCCGAGCCTGGGACCGGCAAGGCGGAGGTACAACTTCCTTAAGTTTTGTCTATGAGTGTAAGTGAAAATAACAACAACTCTATTCGATAAAATCCTATAGTCTTAAACCATTTAGAAATTTCCTTGTTTTGTATTTTGAAAGATGATGCGATTGATCTAATCACTAATATCTCTCTCATCCTTTCTTAAAATTATAATTTAAAAAATCGATTATAAAACATTATCTTCTAGCAGTTTCTCGATCTCTTCTAACCATTATGGTAAGAGAAAGATTTCCAGAATCTATTGAACACGTCCATATTTACGCTACCCATTCAGCAGGGCGGGAGTGAACTATCTGGGAAAGTCCATAAAAAGAAAGTTGGACCGCCGTAAAACCGCCCTCACGTGGCGACGCCCCCACCCGACCTCTGGGGACCCCGTGCGACATGGAAACCAAATTACTGAGGGGGGTCCATAAACCTTAGCTAGGGTCCATGGGACCTTATCATAAGTTTCTCCGATTTCTTAATTCCTCTGTGTCTGGAAAACTTTAAATCTTGATGACATTTTGACATAAAGACAGTTAAGATAGGAACCTATTTACTGAGGTAAATCTATAATTATAAGCTTATCGAGCCATAGGTCATTGCCATAAGCAATCAGGATTTATTTATTTGGATCCTATATGTATATATCTTAAACTCCGTTTTCATTAAAAGTACAGTTGACATAGTAACCAAACTTTTGTTGAAGTCCATAAACCTCAGCTAGGATCTATGAAATCATAAGTTTCTAAGATAACTCATAATTCTTATGGATAGCGAGATACCTTGGAGAGATCCCGAAAGAAAAGTAAAGTATACATAGACATTATTATTAAGTGAATCCATTAAACTCTGATAGAGGATAAGTAAGAACTTGTGATAGAATTATAGTATATGCTTTTCTAATTCCTATGGCTAGGGACCCTAGGTACATTTTGCGAAATAAGTTTTTATATTGTAGAGAAATATTTATTTATTTTATTTATAGATTATTAATTTTGATATTTATATCTTACTACTCTGTATATTTGCCTTGTATATATATATATAAATCAATGTTTGTATGTTTGCCTGTTTGTATGTCCGGTATAAAAATTCGCAGTAGTTCACTAAATCAAACCAAAAATTCCATACATAGGTAAAAAAATACGGGGAAGACGATAGGCTATTTTAATATATATATATATATATATATATCAATTATTAAAACTATATATTCAAATTATTCTACTTAGCTCACGAACAGCGCCCTCTATCAAAGATTAGATTAAATTATGCTAATGCAAACAAATAGATAATGCTAATAACAAACAATTATAGAAAAATCTTATCTAAATATATATCACCCGGGTAGATATGCATACGGGTCAATCCCGGGGCGAAGCCCGGGTCACCCTTCTAGTATCTTATAAATGTTAGTTTGTGCCTTAAATAAATTGCTGTATCATCCTGAAGTTTGTCTTTCCTAATTTTCTACGTATCAATATATATCTTATTAAATTTATAAATTTAATTGCCATCTATCGATAAAAATTGTAACAAATAAATTTACTGGAAATGTGTTTGTTTTTAATAATATCATCAAATATTATCTCTACAGACCTTACTGAAATGATATAGGTTATTCAAAATGAGAGGGCCTCTCATTCAATAATTTATATCATTTCAGTAAGGTCTGTAGAGATAATATCTGATGATATTATTGAAAAGAAACACATTTCCAGTAAATTTATTTGTTACAATTTTTATATATCGCATTATTTGAGGATGGTCAAAGCCTTCAGTTTGGATCATTGGAATCTCTGTCATACGTTTAGAATATGTATTTTCTTAATTCCTCTGGTCATCTATATAGAAGTCTCGGATCTCCTGATGACATATTGAAAAATGGGAAGTTGAAATAAGGGCTAGATTATTGAGAAATAACTCCAAATTGCTCAGCTAGAATTAACGAGTCAATAGTTTCTAGGCTGTGTATTTTTCCTTCAATTTTCCTGATGAGAGCCAGGCCCTTATTTTTATCATTGCAGCAATGGTAGTAGAAAAAAATTATTTAAAAGAGAGAGAGAGAATCTTAAAACGTCATAAATAGTTTCAAATTCCCAATAATAGATGCCGCTATATTACATCACGCTTAGAGCCTAATAATATATAAAAAATGGTGTAAAATTCAGATTCATATTGCTACACAACTACCATATTGTAATGTAGATAATTAGGAAAAATAAATTTGACACGGTAATTTATTTAGTGCAAGCACACATTTATAAGATTTAAGATAAGCACACACACACACACACAAAGCCTTTATTAAGACATTAGTCTTATACAGATTCTCCGTACAAGTTGCAATAACAGGAAAAGAGCAGCACAGGAAACCAGTAGTTCCGCAACTATATACAATTATTAGTAATAACACGATGGCCCCTCGATGTTTCGTCATCATTCTGAGGTGTAAGAACAATAGCTTCCAAGTTCTCTTTTCTCCCTCTTTACACCTACTGCCTTGTAAAAATTATATAGGGCCTGAGCAACTAGTCAGCTTGTTTGGGCACTGGTTAACATCATTTGGATTGACCTAAGTTGGCTGGTGTCTACCATTGAAAAGAATGTCCTTCTCTCCTCACTAATAGATTTAAGATAAGCAATGAGGGAAGTTTTCAGAGTAGCAAAATATTGCCAGGTGGAAAATTAGGAAAGACAAACTCCAGTATGACACAGTTTTGTATTTAGAGCAAGAAAAAACTATGAATTATAAAAAAAGATAAGTAATGAGGGAAGTTTATAGAGTAATATAAACATAAAAATGATACTCTGTTAATAAAAGTGCAAAATAATAAATACTTTGTTACAATATAAATAGTATAAATATCAAAAAATTAATAATCGTACATAAAATATAATAAATACTTTGCTACCATATTATTTACACGATAATGATAATAGTTAACGTCCAATATCAATAACCTGAGATGAACTCTAATAGGTTAGTTTTACCATATTTTGTATTAACGAGAATTTATAGAAAAGCTAATCAAGTAGCTCTATCAAACTCATATCTTCAATAAAATAATCCCATGTTATCAATATTCAGTTGAAAACTGTTGACTTTGATGAAACTGATTCCAAGAAAATTATAATCAAACATTATTTTGATTTACAAGAGAGAGAACAAATATAAAAGAGAAACTAATATTAAACAAAGGAACTTTTTTTTTCTTAAGGTTAGCGCCTATTTATCTGTGATCTTATACACATACTCTGTGGGAATAATGCATCAATTAATATATATACAAAAAAAAAAACATCAAGCTTCCAGGGATAAATTTCTTTAAAAAATTTAATTTACATACCTCTAGCTTTCGGCCACGAAAACCCTTCTACAGAAAACAAATAAACAAACATGATACAATATATATATAATTTTAATATATTATATACAATAATATAGAGATTTGTGATTTAAAAAATAATTAAAATAAACTTATTCCTGGAAGCCTGATATTTTCAACTTAAAACTCATATCTTTAATGTTAATTTTGAAAAAAAATTATTCGATAAGTCAAAATGTTTTGTCATCCAATTTTATATAAAAAAAAATCAGATGAACACAACATAAACAAATTAATAAAATACATTTAACCTTAATCTAAAAAAGTGATTTTATTATAAAAATCACTATCGCCTTAAATTTCTAACACATAATTTTAATTCCTTCTGTGATCAAAATATTTTCTTCTCTCAGGTTAAAAATTTTATTATCTGAATATTAAATTAAATATCTTCTGCCCTAAAATTTTGTCATCATCCGCCATATTTTATTATTTTCCCGCCAAAAGAATTTAATCTATATTTAAATTTTTATCATAAATTTTAATTTATTTTATTAACTTTTTTTTTTCTTTACATAGACGCTTTTGAGTTTACCAGCGAAACAAACATGTTTTCACCATCTTAATCTATCAAGGGGTGTATAAATATTTTCCTCAGAATCTGGTAAGAGTATCAAATATTTATTAAGCGTGAAATTATTGTCCTACTATGTATATATTACTTAAATATAGATATATTATAAAGACAAAATATTTTCACATATACAGTAGAACCTCCCTTTAGCGGACATCCCACTAGCGGACACCTCTCCATAAAGGACAGTTTTCATTTGCAAAATTACCATTTTTACTATATAGAAACTCTTCTGAAAGAGGACACTTCTCCCTAAAGGACACTTTGGCTCTGCAATTAGTTCTTTATAGGGAGGTTCTACTGTATTATTTTGAATAAATAAGCCAAAATGTGTATAATTGACTGAATACATCTAATTATTATCAATATTTCTCTTGAAAAAGTATATGCCATTTCATTGAAAGAGATATCTTTTAATGTTCAATATTTTGTATAAGAAAAAATAAGAATTATTTTCTAATGTATACTTAATATTGCCTCTGGGTATACTCATTAACATTCATATTGAATATTTTAAAGTTTTGACTATTTTTAGCTTCATACGACTTAAAGATTATTCGAATTATACATGAATATACAGTTTTTACACACATATATAATATATATATATTTCTGTTATGAGAATTCCCTCAGGGTCTTGAATGGATCTTAATAGCTTTATGCCCTTTTTCTTGAGGCGTGAAGAGTGGATTAACCGTCATAGTGTCTATAGGAACAACGTTTTTTTGGAACGAAGTCTTGGCCTTTACACGGGGGTAGAATCCTGGGTATAAACTATAGTTCACAACATTCATGATCTCAAGGTCTGTTGACGATCTTCAGTTTGTCTTTCTTAATCTATCCCCAACATCTCCACCAAAATGTTACGTAGAGAATTGAGAGAAGACAAACATGAGGATGACAAAGTTATTTATTTTGATCGAAACAATTCCCATCTGAAGTTTATGTAAATATTTCTTGTGGGATATAGTCGATGTTTTATTAAGCCCGTTGAAAAGCGATTTTCGCTTGAAAGCTAGCGTTTTTTAAATAAAAATAAACTCATTGTGAGTTTGTAATTTTAAAACGGTTTTCACAATTTTATCATGGATAGAATTCCCAGGTTATTAACAACAAATAAGAGAGATATTAAGACAATAATTATAAAATAAATATTATATTACGATATCATTCATAATAAGTTCGGGTTAGATGAAGCCACCACAGTAAAGGATTTGAGCGATAAACAAAGAAGTATAGTACCAAAAATATAAAATAGTGAAAAGAAGAGTTTCTTGTAAGTTTTTTATTTATTTAGCCAGGTTTCCAAGCATTTATTCTCTTCTACCGAAGTAAAATATTTTCTCCTGTAGAAGAACATAAATTCTCGAAAGCTCGGCTGAATATGAAAACCTTACAAGAAACTCTCAGGCCCACGAATTTGTATTTTTGATAATATAGTGCTCTCAAGGAGATTTTATCTAACTTATAATATGAAAAAACAAAGAAGTTTACCAGAAGCTTCTTATCAACCTAGATCACCTCTCAATATAGCTTTTATATTGAAGCAAAGTATTTATTATATTTTATGTACAGAGAATGCCGCAAAAGAGAAAAAATGCGAATCTACTAAGGACAAAGTTTCAAGACTTAAGGGTATCCTTGGCATAAACACGTTAGATTCATGTCAGTATCTACAATATTTACAAGCTGTGGGTCACAGCTCTCATAGGTAGGGAGCTATGTAGCAAAGTATTTATTATATTTGATGTACAGAGAATGCCACAAAAGAGAAAAGATGCGAATCTACTAGGGACAAAGTTTCAAGACTCAAGAGTATCCTTGGCAGAAACACGTTAGATCCATGTCAGTATCTACAATATTTACAAGCTGTAGTTCACAGCTCCCATAGGGAAGGAGCTATGTAGCAAAGTATTTATTATATTTTATGTAGAAATTATTAATTTTTTAATATTTATATTATTAATAATTTTTTACTCTGGAAACTTCCTTCAATGCTTATCTTGTATCTTATAAATGTTGATTTTGTGCTTGCAATAAATAAATTGACGTGTCATCCTGAAGTTTGTCTTTCCTAATTTCCTCGTTACACAATATTATATAATTTATTTATACATGACTTTCATAAATTGGTAATTATACTGATAAATTATTTATATTTTGAACAAGATGACTATATACAATTTCCTAAACATCTTCAAGGCATTCCGGTGTTTAAGACATCAATCAATAAGTAAGGATGTAACAACACCGATACGTGTTTTAAATAAGAATGAAGGACATTAAGAACCAAGTGATTACCTTAATGTATCAATATTTTAATGTGTTTGAGAGATAAACTCTTGTCAACTGAATCCTCAAATACCTTCGCATTCCTTTGACATCGTCTACGACATCTTCAGCTATCTTTGACATCGATAACGGCTGTATTTAGAATTAGCCATTTATAAAACTCAATGAGAACTTTATACATTTATCTTTATTATTTAGCAATCTTCGGCATTCTTACTCGTAGATATTTATAGCAGATAATGTTTTTGAATATTACTTTTCTCTCTCTCTAAAAATATCGTTTTTTTTTATTATTAAAATCATTTTGAAAATAGAACAATCAATAAATAAAGATTTAATTAAAAAGGCATATATTGGATCAAAATATCATTCATTTTACCAATATATGCCTTTTAAATTAAATATAATAATAATAATAATAATAATAATAATTTTAAAGCTATATCATCATTATGGGTACTTGATTTTATCAAGCTTTATTATTTGTACTCGTTGATATATAACAAATGATATTTTGTTAATTTATTTATTTATGCTTATGAGGTGATACAGCAGCGTATTTACAATTAGAGAGGAGACAAAATGAATTAAATCTAGAAAAAAGAAGTGAGGACATATCGGTCATTAAAGTCTGAGAGGCAAGGCCTTCAGCCAGTTCAGGGCTTCCGGGGTGACAGAATGGAGATTGGAGATTCCTCCATTGAATTTGTACAGCGGGCAGTCATCTAGTATATGGGACATTGATTGTGGGACGTTGCAGGCACAATTTGGATCTTTGGTGTAGCCCCATAACTTCATCAGCTCTGCACACCTTCCCTGACCTGTCCTAAAGCGGTTTTTGTTAATAATGTTTTATGAATCCTTATATACCATCACTAACGAGAAAGAGAGATAAATATCCTCATATTCATTTATCATCATTATGGTGCTATATATAGTATATAGGAAAGTAATAATAAAGCTTTATTAAGTTTTGCTATTCTTACTTGTTGATATATGGCAAATACTATTTCCGTTAATTTTATTTTTTTTTCCTAAAAATATCACAAAATACTTATTATCTATCATCACTAACGATAAATCATCATATTAATTTATCATCATTATGGATATATATATATATAGTATATAGGTAAGTGATAATAAAGCTTTATCAAGTTTTGATATTCACAGTACTCATTCATTAAAGTCGTATATTCAAGATAAATTGTTCAAAATAGAGATTAAGATTAAATCTCTATAGAAAGCGAATCTACGAACATTTATTTTTATTTCAATATTTCGGCGAGGAGCAATCTTTCCTTTCTCAAGAGACAAACAATATTCTCTACATGCGATACTGCTGGAGATATTTATATACTCGAGCTGAGAGAGAAAATATAATGATTTATGTAAATTATTGCTTATATAAGGAAGTGAATCCTGTAACTATGTATAGTACATTTTTCCTGATCCTGGGGGGGAGATAACAAACACTCCCCCTGATTATATAGGACTTTTGGACGTTAGGGAAACCTCCTCGACTGTAATTGTACATAGTGTTGTTTATAGTTTTCTTTCTCTTACTATATATATATATTTAATCTTGTGCTTTTTGATCTGTTTTGTTTAAAGATAATATATCCGTGATATACTATTACTTTACTCTGTTTTGATTCGAAACGAATCGAACATTTTTATCATCTTGTAGACAACAAAATGTTTGTTATATAATGAGCACGTGTGCAAGAATTGTAAAAAGAATAAAATAATTATAGTAGCATAAAAATGGTATATCTTTCATTTATCTTTAAAGATATCTAAATATATATAAAATGCAATTTCTTATAAAATAACTCTAACTATTAATATTCAACCTATAATAGAAACATATCACTTTTCCAATAACGCATGCCAATAGGGGGGATTATTTTAAAATAGATAAATTAGCATATGAAATGGTGTTTATTGAACTATTTCTTAAAAGGATTTGAAAAAACACACACATACAGATTTATTAAGATCATCGGTCTTATACAGATTCATCACAGGAAGAAATAATAGATGGAGCTCCTATACTCCATGCAGCGTAGAACTCAACATCCTCCAGGTCTGACACATGTCTAGTGGCCACAGAATCCACCGTGCATAGGTTAGCATATTCTTCATTTTAATATTGATAATCGACGTATATTTATTCCTTGTGTTTTAACATATTCTAAACAGTCTAATCGTTGTTCGATTTAGTATAATTTATGATTTGAAAAAGCAATTAAATAAATACTATTGTATATATGCTTGTGTGTGTGCATAATGAGAAATAAATGGTGTATTTTTCAGGCCTATCAATCTATCTATTGATCCTCTGACAAACTCCGGATTTTCAGAAACATTCTTGAGTGTTTTGATTTCTTTATTGTCGTTCTACCAAAATTTGGATATGACTGTGGTTGAGGGTATAGTCTACTAAAAGTGATGTCTGGTTCGTGTTTATATAAGCTTCTTTATGTTTTTAAATTAATTATTTCTCTTCTAACGATTTGCTTATCTTGTTCTTCTCTTCTTGTTCCAAAGTCACTTTATTAGGTACAGCTCAAAAAGAACAACCTAGTTCATGACGTTTGCAACAATGAAAGGTTATTCACATATTAAAACAAAGTGTCAAATGCGGGATTCGATCCCGGTTCATGGCTGTCGGGAATCGTGGGTTTTACCCCCTCGTCCACCGACTCTTCATTTGCGTATCGGTTCGGTTCCAAAATCACTTTATTAGGTACCGCTCAACAAGAGCAACCTAGTTTATTATATTACAACAATGAATAATATGTGAAGTTCATTCACATATTAAATAAAATGCTAACGCGGGATTCGATCCCGGTTCATGACTGTCTGGAATCGAGGGTGTTACCCACTCCTCCACCGACTTCTTTGTTATTTATATTTGCTCATCCTGGTTCAAATCACATTAATAGGTACCGCTCAGCAAGAGAAACCTAGTTCATGATAATTGAAACAGTGAATAATATGTGAAGGTTATTCACATATTAAACAAATTTTAACGCGGGATTCAATCCCGGTTCATGACTGTCGGGAATCGAGCGTGTTACCCTCTCATCCACCGACTTTTGTATTATTTGCTCATCTTCAATAAACTAATTTTATAATAAATATTAGGATTAATTGCAAATGTACTTCATATCTGATAAATATCATAAGAATTTCATATTTTAGCACTGAAAACGATTTTACCATTATATATATATATGGATAAAATAGTGTTTGATATAATTAAAAATAATTTATTCGATTACATACAATTATTTTATCTCATAATTCGAATTTTCAGGAATTTCTTTTTCCGAAAAAGAATTTGTTGATTTTTTTCTTAAAAAAAGAGCTTCGTGTTATCTTATCTTTTAAGAAAATATATTTAGATCTTTTTTTTTAATCTTCTTCGTAAATTGGAGTTTCAAGAATACATTGAATCTATGTAAAGAATTCTTTACATTCATATAATGATATAATGAAATAGCATCTTCTGATCATACTAATGAATTTTGTTAATGGCCTAGTGACACACAACTCTTTCGGAAAATATATAAACTGAAAAATGATTATTTTTCAATAGATGACAATGAGCATTAGAAGAATCCAGTTTCAGGATCACGAGATTGCCTTTCATTAAATTACTACCATAATCCTCTTCTTTTATACCTTTTGACTAATTTTAAGCATTGATAATGGTATTAAAAATATTTTGAAATGGGAATAGTTAGAAGGTACTAAATGATTAATGATAGAAATAATAATGCCTATTTTACATGGCAACAAAATATATATTTAAATAAAAAATATATATGTATAAAAACAAAATTATCAATAGGGAAGCTCTAAAATGTGTTAAAATTAACTCTAAAAATTATAATGTATAAGTTTTCATAATATTTCTGTTTTGAATAAAGATAAAGAGAAAAAAAATGAGTTTAAAAATAAACCTTACCCCAGCAATAGTGACATGTAGATATCCCGATTGCGGTGCCATTTTTGTCACAGACAAAGAATGCAGAGCTCACGAGAAACGATGTCTATACCGGCAAGTTACCTGTCCTCAATGTGAAACACGGATAATCAAGAAAAATCTTCAAGAACATAGGACAACGAGTTGTAACTATCGAATGATTACATGTGAATATTGTAAGAGCGAAATGTATTTTTCCGAACTTCGACCCCATCTTAAACAATGTCCTATGATTGAATCTAAATGTAGTTACTGTTCCACATCCTTACGTCTTATAGATCTCCCAGAACACGAGAAAACTTGCGGAAAAGTCAAATGTAGTTTCTGTAAGTCTCAATTTACCATAACTGATATAGATAACCATCAAGAGATTTGTCCTTTAAAAGAAATAAAATGCAAAAGCTGTACCTCATTAATCAAATTAAAAGATATTTCTCAACATCAAATTGTTTGTAATAAGATCAAATGCAATTTATGCTTTACCGAAATTCTTACTGAGGATTTGGATAGTCATCAAGAACAATGTCCTATGAAAGAAGTGACTTGCAAGAGATGTTCAACATCTCTTATACTTAAGGATTTCGCAGATCATGAGCGTATTTGCAAGAAAATTAAATGTGAGCTATGTCTTATTCAAGTTTCATCTAATGAATTTGAAGAACATCAAACTAAATGTCCCATGAGAGAAGTTGAATGCTCCATTTGCCAGTCTCCTGTTCTCTATAAGAACCTTACAAAACATGAAAGTATTTGTACCATCAAACAATGCACCATGTGTCTTTACGAAGTTTCTTCTGAAGAATTAGCCGAACATGAAGAAAAATGCGTAATGAAGGGAATAAAATGTTCAAGCTGTTTAACTACAATAAGAATGAAAGATCTTAAACAACACGAAAGAATAAGCGAAAAAATTGAAGATATAATAGATGATTTTGAACCAATTCCCGAAGAAAATGAAGGATATCAAGAAGAAAATGTAATTAAAGAATCGAAAGGTCATCGTAACATAACTCACGTGAGATTTCATGAACTGCAAGAGCATCGCGATAGAACAAAAGAAGATGAAGTCAACAGAAGACAGATAATCGCTGAAGAAACTGAAATCTATCTGAAACAAGCTCCTCAGAAGTTCCTAGAATGTGATGGATGTAAAACTGAAAACAGCGAAATTTTCAAAGACCTTAGCAATAAATATTTTTATGAAGAAAAAGAAGATCTAAGAGGCGACTTGAATGTAGATCATGGTAAAAAATCCTTTAAAGACGACCAAAACATCCTATATTTTTCAAACGAAATTCTAAAATCCCCTAACTTTATAGAAACTCTACATTTTCAACAAGCGCCAAATGATTCACTTGACAATACCTTTGAAGATGGTTTACTAAGCATAGTAAATGCCTGTACACCAATTCTTAAATCCTGTTTACAAGAAGAAATAAAATGTTTTTACACAGAGCTGAGTGAAATTAGAGATGAGAACAAAGAAATTAAGAAAAATATTCTCAAAAATTCATCCATAATAGATGAATTAAATTTGAAACAAAATAAGATCAAAACTTTGTTTATTGAAAATACAAAAGAGCAAAAGCAAAAAACCTTAGCTATCGAAGAAGAGAAATCTAGGGCTGATAAAAATATAAAGAAAAATGAAGAAAAGTTTATTGAAATTACCAGAAAGTTACAAGAAGACTTTGGCATTATGGAAGATAAATTTGAAATTCTTAAGATGTCTAATAAAAACCTCAGCGTAGAAAATCAAGAAATGCTGCAAAATATGAATGATATGAAAGCATATTCATCATTCTTAGGTAAGGAAATTTCCAAAATTAAAGATCAAAACACTTTATTAAATATGCAGAAATTAGAATATATGTACATAGTAGATGAACTAAAGAAAGAAATCTTACGACTTTGCCAAGAAGTTGACCATTTAAACAAAGAAAATAAAGTTTTCCGAGAATCAAATAAAGAAACGACGTGTATGATAGGTGAAATCTTAAATGAAACTTCAAAATTCAGCAGAACCATCCGTTATAATATCGAAAATAATAACTTGGAAGAAGAAATTAAAAATTCTAAAGCTATAATAGATTCACTGAAGAAAGAAACCACAAAATTAGAAAAGGATTTTAAAGCTTTGAAATCAGAGAATAAAAAATTAAGAGAAGATAACCATAAACTTACAGAATTCAATGAAGAATCCAGATATACTATTCGAGAATTAAAGAAAGATGCTCTAAAGTTTGATAGTTATATAAATTTCCTGGTAAAAGAGGTAGAAAGTCTTACAGAACGCTTTGAAAGAAAGAATTCATTTAGTAAATTAAGCAACGTTGATAATAAAATAAGTAGAAACGAAGCAAAAGATGAAATTCCTGCAAAAGAAGTAAATTCAGAAGAAATCATTGGAATTTTTGACAATCAAACAACAAAACCAAATTTTAAAGCATTAAGTCCATTAAGTTTTGAAGCTAATTCTGAAATCGAATATCCTAATAAAAGTCTTACCGATATTCAAAATGCACTCGAAGCATATCTTCTACTAATTTCAGATAATTCAAAGGAAACATTTGCTTCTTCATTTTATAGTTTTGAGATTGATGTAACATGGAAAGGCTGGAAAGATCTGAGAGAGATTAAAGCTAATTCAGAAGTATATAAATGCAGTTTCGGACAAAGTGAACATTTACCAGGAATCCTTGAAATCTGGTTGGCTGTGCATCAAACCGATCCAAATCAAGAATGGCCTCCTCCTTCACTCAATAGAGCAATCTTTCTTATATTTGATCCTGCAACTTCATTTGTCCTCTACTATGCAGTCAAAGCTGGATTTTGCTGTAGCAGCGATTTATTCCCAGGAAAAAAATACATGCTTTTTGGTTGCTTCGATCTTGCCAGAGAACGTTTAAATAGATTAAAATCAAAAAGCACCAATGATATAATCAATTCTGGGTTTATATTGTACAAAGCCCAAAATATTTGATTGATTTTAGCATTAATAATCTATTCTGATTATAGCTAAAACGCTTCAGCTTTTATATATGACAATTTTAAGTTACGAAATGCTTCGCCATATTGGAATAAAATGATTATTTTGGTTCTAGCTAAGAGAATTTTTGACCCACACCTCTGAATAAACAATTTATACCACAATTTTTTTTATCTTAACCTCTTAAAGCTTTTCTGAAAAAGTTTACAAATCGTATTATTCATATTTATTTTGTGTGTGTAAAGGCTGTGTTGTTGGCTACGTAGAGTACATAGTGAACAATCGACAATCATGATGCGAGACCAGTGTTTTACTAAAAAATAACATTCACTAATTTTAACATTTTAATCGCGCAAGTACACATGGTAGAGGCCATGATAATTATGATGAGTTGTCAGCGACTGCCTTTTAGTGCAAGTGCAACATATGTCTACAAGTGCTGAAAGCAGATATACACTTTCACTTATATAAGAAATTGCAGCTATACTTTGGACACCTATAATTCTTTTCAAAATTGAAAGCAATTTCTACTTCCCTTACTGCAATGATAAAGTAATGAGAAGACCTAACTCATTAGTGGTCACCATTTCTGCGGTTTCGCCATTTTAATCTACCATACCGCTGTAATATTGCATTTAAAATACAATTTCCAAGAGATCAACTTCAGTATCGGTATAAAAGGAAAGCATCAAAATGCAATATTACAGCAGTTTGGTAGATTAAGCTGGCGAAACCGTTGGGTGGGTTCACCACTGATGAGATAGGCTTTCCCATTATTGTATCATTGCAGTAAGGGCAGTAGAAAATTGTTTCATTTTGAATTATACGCGTCCAAGATAGTTTCAATTTTTTTTATAACAGATGGCGCGTCTGTGCACTTACAAGTATTAAAATTATTCCCAGGGATTATTTTATCGAACTTACAAGCATGCCTGAACTCCATTCAATTAATTTTACTCACGGAAAAAAGAGAACAATTGGAAGAATTAGACTGAATGGTAAGGAGAAATTAAGAAATATAGAGTTCAAGATAGAGAAGCATGACGCCACTAGAAACCAGGACCCGTTCAGGAGCTAAGGATCTGGATATGAGAAATTAAATATCGCCATATCCTTTTATAAACTATGAAATTCGTTCCAGAATCGAGATACTTTGAATAAAAAGAAATATTGATAGATATTAACCTTTTCCTTATAAAATAAAAATATTTATAGAACACATTCAAATTGCCATTTGGAACACAAGGATTTTGTCTCGAACCGAAGCAAACAGAATATTTGTACATGTTCATCTGCTATATTTTTTTCTTGGAGAAGAGAGAGTAGAAATATAAGTTTGTCTTCATTCCCCAATTGATCTTTTTAGCAACATGCAGTTGGGATAAATAAAGAATTTTGGATATATATAAAGGTCATTTATACAAATTCGATATTCACAATTTCTCTTAATATATTCAGATTGCGAATATATTTTCTCAGAATCATTCTTTGCGAATGGCTTAAAAGGAAACGATTTCAAATTTTATTTGTGAATTGAGAAAGTAAATGATCACCTGGTAGCAACAATGGACTTAGGCAGGAAATCTTTGAGCTTTTGGTTAGAAATACTTTTTAAGCTCAGAATTGCTCATCCGTGTACACAAGCTCCTCAATTTTAAAGCAAACAGAAAAACCGATGCTATTGAAAGATCTGTGGGCTCTTCAACAATTTTCCTCCCCCCTCGATTTACCACAGGATATCTTTAGAGCTGAAGAGTCTATTGGAGATATAACATCAACGATTTCAAAAGTATCTTGTTGATCACCAAGAAATTCAGAAGCTGAAAACTTCCTGAAGATCATCCAGTCTATCATCAATTTCAAAACCATTTATTCTTAAAGAAATCAAGAAAGTTTGATCATCTTGTGAAGAAACTTCTGTGCAACAACATCAACAAAAAACTCAATTTGCATAAAGGAATTCATTCTCTTTGTAATCTTTAAAAACTGGATAAAAAGAGGAAAGATTATTACAGTCAATTCTCTTAATATCAAATTGTTATATACATTTATATATTTCTGAATTCTCTCGCGATTTGAAAACTCATCGATGTCAATCAATTGAACTAATATATTAGCGTCATATTTTTGATATATAAAATGATAGCTATCGATTTACTATCTGATTATCTCTTTTCAATAACATCCATATATTAATTTTCTTATAAGGAAGCTACCAGTAATTATCAGCAAGATTTCTCAAAGTTACTATTTAAAATGTTTAAAATAAATGAAACCAAAGAAAACAAGAGGCGTAGATAACCTATATCATAGCGGTACATACCGTTGAGAAAGATATTTCTATGGAATCTATGTCATATGAACCACGCTATCAATCAAAACAAGGAAAAAAGGAATGCATACATTTAAAAAAAACTCATTTTTCCTTGCTCCGTCCTAGTTCTTGGTTAACCAGCGCCCATGTACCTGTCAACAATTTGATGAAATGACATTTACCACAATCTAATGGCTGCTGAATTCAAGACAATCCAACTCCGCCTTTGCTGGTCCCAAAGGTGGATGAAAAAGGAGGAGAGGAGCAGTAACAAGCTCGCTAAAAAAACTTGGAATCAGCTGACCTGGCTGATAGTACCCTGTAAGGGCTCCTGATCCAGGGATACAGGATGAGCAGTGTTTGTACTCCATGTTAGGAGCGGCTGCACATGGCATTGTTCCTCATGTCAGAGGCAGCCATTTCTTTTGGAGCTAAGTCGGCCTGCCACTGAGTAGTGCTCCCAGTCTTAATGACAAAGGCAGACGCATTCTACTTCACCCAGTGTGGAGATAAGAAAGAAGAAGAAGACATCTTCCATATATTAATCTATAAAGTCTGGATCAACCATTCTACAGAATTACAAGCCACTCACTAAGCGCACGATCTGGATGAATTTAATTCCATTGGCTCATGAAATTGAAGCATTAGTTTGTATTTCATAGACATGTCTGCAATGTTAATTCTCTTCATGCGGGAACGTATCCCGCTGGTGTGTCTTTTTATTTCTTTTACATTATCGCTCTATTACATAATATATAGCCAGAATCCAGCATGACACTTTCTGGTCAAATTATTCACCAACCCACTCAAATGGCGATTAGAATTGTTAGCGACCGGTTTGTACTAGTGAGCTGGACAGCTCCGGTAGTTGGCGTTCTGTGAACTAGAAATACGGGGGTACCTATTTAGATTACACATAATATTATATCCTATAAACAAATCCATAATTAAATTTATAATTAAATCTTAATAAAGGCATAAATTGGAGATAAAAAAAATATTTATTAAAAATTAGATTAGCTAAAAACGCCGACCGGAATTTAGGAAAATATTTTTATATCCAATGTAATATTGGATGCTATAAATTTGGATATGCTATAGATTTGTGTGTGTGTAAAATGTCTTCATAATATTATTTATATAAAACTCTCTCTCCTTCTCTTTATACGAATACGACCGTAGTGGGAGTGAGACCCTCCCTGGACACTTTATTTTTTTCCGTTTATCATTACTCTTCACAATTCATCCTTTCATACTTTATCCCTAAGGTTAGAAATAATCGTTATTTCTCCTTAAAATAAATTTCGATTTTTTATTCAAAAGAAACATTTGCGGTATAGTTGTCAAACCTATTTCTACAATGTTCTTTGGAGTTATCGATCCAAAATTGATATATTGCGGTGTGATATTCTAAATAGCCAAAACTTATAAACAGCATTGATATTCGAATGATATTCTGGAATGATTGATATTCTAGATTCAAGGATAATATTTTCCTGTCAAATATACTAAATAAAATTCTAGCATTAGGAATAGAACTGCAAGAGAACTTTCTTAATAACAGTTACTTTTGATTCTCCTGGAGGTAATCTCTATATTTGATTATGTTATAATTGCACTTTTACAAAGGTGGTTTGTGAAGCAAGAGGTAATTGTTCATCAGAGATGACTCTATCATGAGAGGTATAACTGTTATTTATTACTATATTTATGACTCTGATTTTCACATGTGTAGACATGTGGTGAGCTTACAGTAAAAGCAGTCGCTAACTACCCACCATGATTATCATGGCCTGTACCACACGTACTAGGGATAAGCAAAAAAAAAACTATATTTATTCAATTGCTCAATTTATTATGGTGGCTACTATATACCGCCGTACCAAACATGCCACCGTGCTGAAGACAGAATATACATTATAATCCGTTTTTTTCTTATATGTATTGTAAATATATCTATTTATTTTCATATTTTCTCTAAATCCAATCTCTCAGTTATGTAAATCGTGCAATTGGTAAATATATATGTCATAATTTGTATAGTTAATGACAAGAGATATAATTTATTTTCCGTCAAACTAAGTATGTAAATATGTTACGCTTGTGTTAAAATGTAAATATGTAAATTCATCCATGTATAAAAGCTGGACAAAAAATAAAGGTGGCAGACATCGCGGGTGCGCTGTTCGCTAGGCATAACGGCTGCGCCTCTTCATTTAGCTACGACATATATATATAGACTTTTATCACTAGGAGGCGACGTTATAATTAAACTTACTTTTGTAGAAGGGCTCCAAGGCCCGAAATCTTGAGTTAAATTATATTTTTTTGCAAGGCACTTTTTCCTGGATGACTTTTTTTTCTTTCAAATGATATTATACAAGGATTAAAATTTTGGAATTGGAGACAAACTAATCTATGATGTAGGTGGAAACCTAACTAATTGGTGTTATTGTGATATATTCTGAGGTCATTTGGGTCGGGATTTGAAGACAACGGAACATGGGGTGCCGTAATAAAACTTTCTGGAATCAGAAAGAAATTGGTCAAAAAAAGTATCAGTACAAAGTTAGAAATGTGGGTTCTCTTGTAAATTATATTTTAACATTTAGGAAAATTACATCTGGATATATTAATAAAAAATAGTCAA
This sequence comes from Cordylochernes scorpioides, assembly GCA_030710605.1. NCBI lineage: Eukaryota > Metazoa > Arthropoda > Arachnida > Pseudoscorpiones > Chernetidae > Cordylochernes > Cordylochernes scorpioides. Next base: position 23,793,761 of record CP092867.1, read on the forward strand.
TATTTTAAATATATATATTTATTCTTTTCGTCTTATCACGCGTTTGCTTTCAGGCGGCCTTGTAGTTCTAACCTTGGTTCATAGATGGAGCCACTGATGCCACCAACGGTATCTTGTTTACTTTCAAATAAGATATTTTTTATATAAAATATAATTTGGAACCTTGAATTTGAGCTAATCATGGGGAGATGTGTGGCTCTGCTTTGATTACCTATCATTTGCAGCTGGGCGTTTGAAGGTGAGTTGGACTTCTTCACACATTTTTTTTCCATGACATTTTTTTTTTCAAACATTTTTTTTAATTCTCATTTTTTCAAACTTAGACATTTTCTCTTTCTTCATCTCGAAACGGGAATCCATTTTAAATTTATTGGCTAAATAGCTTTTTTAATGATTTCAAATAAACTGATTCGTTTTATGTTTATAATAAAGATATTGTCTATATACGTTTAAGTGATAAAAACAATCTACAAATAGATAGATTTTCCATAATTACCTTTTTTTGTATGATCACATATATATTTTGATTTTAATAAATAGCAATTGAGGTGTGTTTTGGAATACATATTCAACCTAAAATATTTAGTGAGAAATATTACATATTACAATACATACTTAAATATATATCGTATTCTATAGTATATCTTGATTAATTCAAGAGGCTCCTTCGTAAAACTTTAGATTCGTTATACAATTATACCAATTATACGGAGTTTACCTGTAGAAACACATGTGTATATAAAGTTATATAGAGATGTTTATAAATGTGTTGAGGCCTCAGGGTTTACGTCTATAGTTTCGGCTTCGCTTTTACTTAGTTTCCTTTTATCAGAATATACAACAGAACACCTACATGTGAAAGAAACGCAGTTTCAAAACAAAAGTGTCCTTTAGAGAGAGACGTCCTCTTACCGGAAAGTTACTAAATAGTAAAATGGTAATTTTGGCAATGAAAATTGTTCTTTGTAGAGAAGAGGTGTCCTCTAGCGGGAGTGTTCTCTCATGGAGGTTGTTCTACTGTATTGGTTTTATGTGATCTGTGTTTTATTTTGGCTCGATATTTTGGCCATAAGAAAGAGGTTCTTCCAGAAAGTTCGCCAAGTTTTGATAAAGAAAATTATTGGAGAGATAAATAGCATCTGTTTATGCATCTTGGTTGATAGATAATAGTATTTTTACGACGTAATGCTTTGATTTGTCGTTTTGTTGTCCTTTCAAAAACGATGTTTATTAGGTTTAGACATGCATATTTTAGCTATGTACCAGTATAACTGAGGTGTGTTAACTAAACTCCTTTAGTTTAAGAATAAAGATTTAGCGAATTGTAGAGAATACCATGATTGTAGAATGGAATTTGATAATATTTCACTAAAATAGGTTTGTCACTTTTGTTGAGAATGGCAACAATGGGTCAACAAAAGGTAAAATGAAAATAAACGTTCATAAAAAAAATTGATGAAGAGTATTCAAATTAAATTAAGATATTTTTTAGAAAAGTTATTGAAGATTTATTATATTAATGACATGGCTAATTATATATATAAATTACAGTTAAATCTGTCAATAGCGCCCCCTCTAAAAAGCGCCTGATTTTAAATACGTAGTACGATTCGATTTACATTAAAAGTGACCTGTATATAGCACCCCCTCTCTATAGCACCCTATTTTGGTGAGTCCCAAGAGGGGTCGTTATAGACAGGTTTAACTGTATATTGTAACATATATAAAACTACTTTGTTTTCGATAAAGAGATACCGATTTTGTTTTAAAAGGGATAAAATTAACCAATAACAAAGTTAAAGATGAGAGATTTATGGCTTAGATCATATTATTTATATATATATCAAAAAGAAAACTATGAGACAAAGTGCTGAAGAGAACGTTGAATGGAAAAAAAAGGATATCTGTCGGCCCCGAACTTATCTTGTTGAAAACATTTCTTGGAATGCTTACGTTAAAAACCACAACGTTGGCCTATTGTTTCAGGCATTTACATAAATGGTAAGTGTATTTGAAGCTACTTTGTAATTCGATATTTAAGATCCTACACAGAGCAATTTATTCGTGACCTCACTGATGAACTCTCCATCTCGTTCAGTCTCAGCCAGTTTTCTTGTTTCTTCCAGGGTCAGTCCAGTGATTTGTTTAATTTGGATCGTCCATCTTCTTCTGGGTATTCCTCTTTTCTCATCAACAATGTTTGAATAATAGCTTTCTCCCAGAATTCCTCTTCTATTGATAGAGATCTTTTTCTGTGGCGTCCAATATATTTTAATTACAACAAAATATTTGATTATGTTATTGATCTTCTTCGATCGATTACTTATATTTAAATTTCTCTTATAGATTTATAATCCCCAGTATCAATTAGTATTAAATATTGTTTTTAATTCCAAAAATAACTTGTGTAAATATTTTAAACATTTTAAAATACCTAAATGATTTAATTCGCTTACATCAGCCACATTGTCTTATATAAATTTTATGAACTCTGTAGAATAATACATGTAAATTTGTGTAAATATTTAATTCTAAGTTCTAATTTGTTTGTTGTTTTTGTTTGTTTCCTCTGTAAGGGGCGCAAATATTTCAATATCGCGCCTGGTTGATTAAAAAATAAATAAAAAATCTATTTAAAATGTTCGCTAAGAGGGAGTATTATAGATTGATTGGGAACTCTTGTGCTGTGTGTATGTAAGGATGTTATCACATATATATATATGGGGTTATGTCCATATGCAAGATTTTACCTCTCTGTATATACAGTTAAACCTGTCTATAGCGACCCCTCTTGGTACTCAGCAAAATAGGGTGCTATAGAGAGGGGGTGCTATAGACAGGTCACTTTTAACGTAAATCGCCTCGTACTATGTATTTAAAATGGGGCGCTATAGAGAGGGAGGCGTTATTTAGAGGGGGGCGCTATAGACAGGTTTAACTGTATGTGATTATATTAGTTTAAAATTACATATAGAAATATAATCTCATTCTCTCTGTTCATTTAAAGGATTCAAGTGATTCAAATCTCCTGGATACAAATCAAATAAGGCAACACATGTTTCTGGAGATGTGTTTCTTCTATTTTTATTAACGTAATCTCGCGCTTTCTGACATTTCTGTCCTTCTACCAGCGTACATAAAAACATATAAACGCCGTTAAGATGCTAACAAATATATACACCTATCCCCCGATTTACACGGTACTTGTTTTACACGTTTTCGCTTTTACACGGTTTTACAAATAAGTTTTTTTTTTGTTTTTATCGCACTATACTAATTGTTACTGTGATTGAACACATGCGCTGTGTACACATCTCACGAGGAATCCCGAGCTTATGTGCTGACTACATATTTTAACCTGTCAATGCATTTTATTTTTATTTCTGTGTACACCTATCTCCCCCGATTTATACGTTTTTCTCAGGAACGTATCTACTGTGTAAATCGGGGGATAGGTGTATATGCATTTAAATGTTAGGATAATTTTTTTCTACTCTAATATTTAATTGTAAAACGACATTTGAAAATTATCCCGCATGTGTTTCTTTTAAACGGAAAATCGAAATTTATTTTAAGAAGATATAGCGATTATTTCTAACCCCTTAGGGATAAAGTATGAAAGGATGAATTATGAAGAGTAATGATAAACGGAAAAATAAATTTCGATTTTTCGTTTAAAAGAAACACATGCGGGATAATTTTCAAATGTCGTTCTACAATCATAAGCCGCATTATATTGTATTTAATTGTATATAAAATTAGTTATCATCTTAACGGCGTTTATACGATTTTATGTACGTCTGTAGAAAGGCAGAAATACCCGAAAGCTCAAGATTGCATCAATAAAAATAATAGAAACTCATATAAATAAACCTGTTACATTATTTAAGCGATTGTTTAAGAAGTGTGAAAGCAATACGATTTACATTCCTTCATTAATGTATAAAATGATGACAGAAGGGAATAAGAAAGAACCAATCAAATAAGATCTGAGTTGAGAAAACAACGCCCACATATTTTTCTGGAAGGCAGTGTCGTCTGCAGATGTTTATTCGGTCGCCATATTGACGTCCATTTCCAATCTAAATGGTGTGAGATAAGTAAATGGCAATTAGTAACTGTGATATCTTAATTCCTCTCACTTCTTACGTTACATAGATGGCACCACTTCCTCTCTCTTACAGACCAAGGAATCATTTATTCACCATTTTACATAATATACATGTTATGATTATATTTTGTTTTGTTGTTGAAAAATTACAATTGGAGGTGCAGTCGTGAAAAATGGGAAACAAATTATTTACCTATCAAGTAGTTTTTATTTTGAATTACTTTAAGTAATTTACACATAAAATTATTTATCACAGCAATATAGAATTTATAAAATGAATTCTATAATCGTGATTTAAAAAAAAAGTAGGTTCAACTATACATATTTACAACAATAATTAAAGTGGTATATTCTAAATCTATGGTAAAAAAATGTAGAACAGTCAATGAATGAAAAATAAAATATATGTTTTTAAAAAAATAAAATATTTGCATTTGAGATTATATAATATACAGAGAGATAAAAGCCAGACGATAGAAGCCAGACCTCCTGAGATCTCGGTCTTGATCGCTTGATCTTGTTCCCTGAAATGATCCCTTAAATATTTTTGAAGCCTGCGGCGCTTTAGTTGTGCTTGGTGCTGCCTTGGTTCCCTCAAAATCGGCGCGCACTCGCCCTCCTCTCCCCCGGGGTGCTCACGGCTCTGCCGTCGCCTCTCCAGCCCTCTCCTTGGCCCTCCCCTGCGGCGGGCGCTTGAAGACACCTAATCATGAGTGGTGCCTTAAAATGCTTACCGAAGCATGTAGAAGGCAAAAGAATAGTATATATTATATAATATACATATATAAAAAGAAAAATATATTTTAACTAAATCAATAAGGAATCTAGGGTTTGGTTTCTTTTCATAATTCTTTTATTTCTCGAGATTTCAGGATAACATGCCCCTTCAACATGGAGATATCAGAAGTACCACTTCTATCTAATTATAACACGTCGAACTTATATACATAAGTTTAGATATATTATAAATAAAAGACATTTCACTGAGGGAAGATTTATATATATCTACATATGATAAAATCTATTGCTGTTAAATTTGTATACTTAGCTATATTTTCTGAACTTATGAAAAGATTAGTTTTACCTTTATGCAAATCCAACAGACCAAAAAGAAAAATATATGCATATATGTAAATTAAAAAACAATAGAAAAAATAAAAGATAAGTGGGTCAGGTGTTGATATTAAAAATAAAGAAGGCATATCCTGACCACGAGCACATGTGCGTTTTATAAATAAACGTTTAGTTTATTTTTGCTCCACTAAATGGGGCTCTGCCATCTAAAAAGCACATGTGCTTGTGGTCAGGAGATGACCTCTTTATTTTTAATATATGCAAATATATCAGTGTTTTTATAATGAACTGAGAAACACAAATTACAAAGAATTTATTTATATTGTCTTAAAATAGCGAGCATCTCTATAAGTTAGATTTTCATCATGTAAATGGATAAAAAAAGAGGAGTTATGAAATCGGTCGAAGCTGTCTCTGTACTGATGAGGTATATAGCCCGACACCACAGTATACAAGTTGACTTCTTTGTCGGAATTTGTCAAAGCTCGTGTTGTGGCATATTCTTTGCTATGGATTTGCGTGTTCTGGGTTCAATATAACCAAATAACATTGTTTTGGTGTATTTCTAAACGGAGGAAGGAAAACCTATCACATTATAATTAATTTATTATTTTAAAATCTTTTTCTCAAGAAATTCTAACGACCAAAAAAGCTATATATACCATTGTTATAAAAAAAAATCCTTGGTTCTCTTTTATATTCCAAATAAATGTTCGGCAATATTACCTCTTATAAAATTATTGTAGGAAAACTAATAAATACAACATTTCATGTGAAAATAATATGTTTTTATATATCTCTTTGTGTTTTATTTAAATATGTGTTCGTATTTATTCTTAATACATTTCCACAATATTTGACCTAATCAGATACCACGATATAGACTTAGCTACAGAAGGAGTCGCAGTCATAATATGCAAATATGCAAGTAGTACATTAACGGGCCAAAAGGACTTTTTAAAATGGAATTTAGTTATGTAAATTAGCTGCCTGCCTATATATAGAGAGAGATTAACATTGATTGTGAATATGGAGGTTCCGCATTGTGAGTTGAATTTGACCAGTTAACGAGTGTCCTAATCCAAGAATTTGCATAAATATTTAAAAGGTTCGAGATCAACATTAGGTTAATACATTGGTATTAAGGAGAAAGTTGCCTGTTGAAGGACGTCAAAGTCCGAAAGCTTGCCGATTATACAGCATAAATAAAAGAAACTCGTCGTAGTTAACTTTTATTTCTTCTTCAAAATTAAGTTTATATTAAAAAAATTCTCAAGTTCAAATTCTCAACGAAAGATATCCAAGGGCCACAGTTTGAATGCCCAAAACAGAAATATGAGTTCATTAAATGGACACCAAATCACATCAATTGATGAAAAAAAGACCGGGATTTCAGTGGATGTGAAATCACCCAACCTAAAATGGCGGAAAAATACTAATTTACCTAGAATCAATTAAGCACTTAGAAATCCGAAGGCGAATATTTCAGTGACTATAAAACTACAGTTTGTAATCTGAAGGAAATGGTTCAATAAACACCACATTACAAAAGCTTGAAGGCTAAAGACCAGATTTCAGTAGAAACCAATTTACATAGTTTGAAGATCGAAGACCGAAATTTCAGTGAATATCAAATTATAAAGTTTGGCGACTATATTTTCAGTCAGCTACACGCATGCTACACCGAGCATCTAAAGGTATTTCCTATAATCCCTTCGGTATAATTCTTAATAAAAGACAATTCGCTGAGGGAAAATTTTCTTTTATATATATCGGCAATACTGAGGTAGGTTCAGTAGCGTAGTTATACATGTCGAAGGGCTGTTAAGCCCGAAAACTTGTATTACCAATATACATAAAAGAAACTTTACCCTCAGCGAATTGTCTTTTATTAATAATTTTAATATATGTTTACCACAACTTATCTATTTTTCTTCGATAGGGATATCTCAATATTTCTTAATACCATTGGGAAATAACGTAGGGAAAGCATATGCGATAAACAATTGGAAGGCTAAATAAAGCTTAAAGAGACTAGCAACTAATAGTGCTTATTTATTCACTATCTGCTACAGTTCTGGAGATAAAATTGTAAGATGTCTAAATCTCTTCCTATAAATAATGCTATCAATTGAGTTCTGATGCAACGTTCTAATGTCCTGGGTGTCATTTAAAATCACGAGGGCATTCAGTCTGGCCTTTTATTCTTCAGGTTTCTGCTAAAGAGATGTCTACAAGACAGTAAACCAATAGTTGGGATGTCCATCATCCTCCTCAACTCTAGAATTTCAATGTACAACATGCAGGGAAAAATAAGACATCTAAGTTCCTTTATATTATCTTTGATCATTTTTGATTGGTTATGTAATTAAAATATATGCATACTAGTGAATCTAGAAAGTGCTACAACTAGAAGGAGTTGGCGAAAAAAAATAGGGTCGAATTAAATATGTGTGGCGTTTAATAAATGGTTAAATTTTGGATGAGATATTAGTCTTAAAATAGTTAAATGAGGTCGTATTTGCATTTTTAAACTTTTGGTATATCTTATAAGCTGTATATTTATGACAATTTTAATGATATTCCAGCAATTTCTTCTGGGTGTATATATTTATACTATTGTATTTACCTATGTGGACAAATTTGAAGTTTGAATTTACGGTAGTAGTGTCGGTTAGGTCGGTAAGCATTCGATGAAGGGGTTTGAAATTGTAAAATAATATTTAGGAACGTTAAATTAATTAAATATTTTAAAAATGAATCTTTTTGGAGGTTTCAGTTCTTGGAGGCTGAAGACAACAATTTAAACATCAGACAAACAACTTTATACCAACCTATTTTCGTATTGTTCTCTTTACATATAAACTAATGTGTAAATAGAAAGGGTTACATTCAGAATGAAATCAATACACAAGTAATTACATGCCCAAATGAAAAACAAAGAAGATATGCATGCATTTAGATATTTTTAGACGTTTTGCATCTGATATTTAATAATTCATTATACACCAAAAAGGTTGAATACAGACACATTTCATGGTTTTCTTCATCTCCTATTTCCACTAGTACATATAAGAGATGATTTCTTCTCTTTTAAAAATGTTCTTACATCTACGAAACATGTGTCTTTAGGATAGACCAGGATATTAGTATCTTCATCTGTGTTTTGCACAATTCTACTTTCTTCTTCTTCACTCGTTCGTCTTGATTGGATTCATTCAGTTTAAGTACTATTTTGTTTCCATCACTGCTAACCCAATCGAATGGTGGAATCCGAACAACTGACATGTCATTCTACACGGTTCAGAACCATACCGTCATCGGTTTGACAACTGAAACTACTAATTACCTCTATTGAAAGTAAAACACCTCATTATATCACGACTGAAGCTTCCTTAATAATGCATATTGACTTTTTATTGAGGAAATTATATCAATATAATTATCAATTTGACAATCACCTCATCTATAATTAAGGTTGAAATACAATGCATTATTCAATTTATCAGTTATTACGTTAAAAATTTGAAACTCTATACGTTCTTGTTCTCATCTCAATGACGCTTATAATTTCCTTGAATTCAAATATTTGCGTTTGTGCCTAAAAATGGTATTATTTACATATCTGATTGCAATCTACCTATGTGCATAGTGGTTTTCCCCCAATTTTCTCTTTCTTTATACAGTATAAGTGCATATTTTATTGTTTATAATTGAATCTTCCATTGTTCATAAAATATCGAAAAATTTACATTTAAGTTACTCTTCAAAGGAAATATTCACCAAGACTGGTTGAGAATTTGCTGAAAATTTCCTCCTTGTTAATTTAAACAAATTATCAAATTAAAATATCTTAATTTGAGATTAGAATCTAGTCGAGATCCTGATTTCCAGATCGATACTATATTAATTTCTCTACTTCCTTTATATTTATTTACCAAATTTAACAGATTTCGAGTGAATTTAATTGATTTTTGACATTTCCCTCTACTGTATTTACCCAAATTTAAGCAATTTCGGGGTTATTTAAATTATTTTGAACATTTAATCAATAGATTTAGGGTTTATTCAATCAAATTTGAACATTTCTATCTTCTAAGGACATTTTTCTTATTTCACCGAATTTTGAGCCGATTTGAAGTTTATTCAAGACATTTTGGCGATTTCAAGTCTTCTTTCCCGAAAACAGTGGATTCAAAATTTAGACCTAACAATTAAAAAATAATCAACTCAACTTAATTTATTAAATATGTATTTTTCATAACCTGGAATTTTATAATTATTTGCATTTATCATTTAGTTTCTTATTTTTTTCTGAATGTTTCATCTTGTAAGGGGTTTTATCCTCTCCGATGTTTTTTGATAAAAATATACAGAAATTTTTACGATAAGGTTTTGAATAAAAGAAAGTATACCATTGTTACAACCAATTATAGTCATTTTATTAATCGATTCACCTATTAAAATTTTGTAACCACAATCCACCTCTATTCAGAAATCTGGGGCATGCTGAATTGTTTTCTTATTCAATTGAATACGTTTTAAAGGTTTTAAAAGATGCAAAATGACATTTTCCAATCTGAATATGAACAATAAGCGATTGTTTATAAGAATAAAAATAAAACTAGTTTATTTTCTTATAATAATAGCTTTGGTATATACAAGGTATGTCCCATAAGTTCCCGGACTGGGTCCATAAAAAAAAAAAGGTAAGATTTTTTAAAACAATTTTATTAAAACTTTTCAAAGTAATCCCCCCTTGCTTCAACGCACCAGCGCCATCGTTTCTCCCAATTGTCGAAACAGTTTTTATAGGCCTCTTTTGGAATGCTCTTCAATGCCAGCAGCGATTTTTCTATTTTGTCTTCCCTGGTGTCAAAATGTCTTCCTTTTAGAACTGCTTTGAGTTTGGGGAACAGGAAAAAGTCATTTGGTGCGATGTCTGGGGAATAGGGTGGTTGAGGTAGGATTTCTGTCCCGTTTTTCGCCAAAAAACTCGTCACCAAGTGCGCTGTGTGAGGGCGGGCATTGTCATGGTGTAGGATCCAGTCACCATTAGTCCATTTTTCTGGCCTTTTTTTCGAATCGCTTCCCTTAGACGGCGAAGAATGCTCAAATACATTTCCTTAATAACTGTTTGGCCTGCAGGAAGATACTCGTGATGAACAATGCCCTTGTTATCCAAAAAAGCGACCAGCAACACCTTGTTTCTGGATTTCAATATCCTGGATTTTTGGGTCTAAGCTCACCCTGACCTCTCCACTCGGCAGATTGACGCTTGGTTTCAGGGTCATAGCCATAGACCCATGTCTCGTCGCCTGTGATTATCTTGTCTTTCCATTCCGGATCCGTTCTTGTCATTTCCAGCATGTCCTCACAGGTTGCAAGCCGACACAGTTTTTGCTCATTAGTGAGGAATCTTGGGATGAATTTTGCAGGAGTCTTTTTGACCCTCAAATCTTCGGTTACGATCCTTCCAATCGTTGTTTTAGAGATGCCTGTGTCTTGCTCTAGCTCCAGCAAAGTGGTTGGAGGATTTTCTTTTATCAAATCGGTGATTTTTTGCACATTTTCATAAGTCCTTTGAAATGTTGGGCGTTCTTGACGAGGATCATCTTCAATGGAAATTCTGCCAGCTTTAAATCTAGAATGCCATTCAAAAACAGTTGTTCTCTTTGGGGCGTTATTGGGGAATGCTTTATTAAGCATTTCAAAAGTGTCGGTTGCTGATATTTGTAGTTTCACACAAAATTCTATGCAAATCCTCTGCTTCAATTTTTGTTCCATCGTAAAATCGCCGCAGCGCAAGGTGTAACCTTTAAATAAATTATAATAACTTTAGCGCGCGCGCACGTACCGCCTCGATATTGGTACCACCGTGTTGCCAGATATTTTTTCTATAATAAACTGTCAAATTTATTTACATTTTTCATTTATTTCTTTTTTTATGGATCCAGTCCGGGAACTTATGGGACATACCTTGTATTTTGTGTGAAGGAAAATTCTTTTCTCGACTGAATTATAGCGTTTTAAACAACAACAACACTATAAAGTTAGTGTTTCTTCTGGGAAATTTGATGACTCGTGTCCTTGACTGACATTCTCTAGCAGCAGCTATCATGTCGGACTTGTTCTCACGTTAATCCATTCTTTGTTCTTTAATCCCTGTTGGGATTAGACAGTTCGATGACAAGTGGTTGCTTCACGCCTTTAGCCTTCGTTTGAAGGATTTGAAAAGATTAGCTTCTACATTGATCATTTAGAACCAAAACAATTAAAATGTGTGTTCATATGTAGTTTTATGTTAATTGTATTATTTAAAACATAGAAAGTTGTTAAAAAATAGTACAAATGTGATATTGTACTGGGATAAGGTGCATAAATTATGAAAAAGGCATCTCCTTATCGTGCAACTGAAAGTTTCTGATGGTTTTCGTCATCGGAATATCGGAAATTCATAATAGAAAGTTGTGTTAAATACTTTTTTTTGCGATATTTAAAGAGAAAATACATAATTTCTCTTTAAAAAAGAAAATAGAAATAGGTTTTTAAATATTAATGTGAATATACCATATAGATACTAAAGAAATAGACAAAACGGCCATATCTATATATATCCTGTGGAAACATATATTTGCCGTTTTCTGAAGGATTCTGGTTCTCTCAAGACCTAAATTTCCGACATTTCAGCAGACCAAGGTAAGAACCATAGACTGACCATTCACTAGGAAAATCAGATTTGGTACTTAAAGAATAATGAGAATCATTCGGTTTAAACAAATGGAATTATAGTAATAGTAATAATTCAAATGAAATTATCATTGAAGATATTGTAACAGCAGTTTCCTAGGATAAGAGAGAGAGAATTTTGTTTTAGGACAGCAAATGATGGGCTGGATAATACTTGTCTATTAACGAAATTGACAAAACGAAACCAAATTTGTTTACAACTAGAAGAAGAGGTAAGAAGCTAATATTTTGGATGATATTCTTTTTGAAAAGGTATAAAAACCTTTCCCTGATTTTGTTGATTAGGCTATATTGCAATCAAATTAATCTTGTTTGACTGTCAAAGGGGCTTAGGAACAATGCTCTTTCATAGAATCATCTTAGTTTTCGCAAAGCTAAAGACGTATTTCTACATCTAGGTTTGACAGTGAAGGTTCCTGTGATGGTTGAAAAGTGATTTTAAAATATGCTATTATATATGAATATACTATTTCAATAAATACATGTAAATACTTCGAGAAACTATATTGACTTATTGTTAAATTTGTATGATGAAAAGAGATGAACATTTTCATTGATATTTGAGAAATAATTCTTCAGGAGATATTATCAAACATGACTTCTGTAGTTAGTTTAACAAAATAAGTGAAGAGCATAGAAACGCATGCAATATAATTTTCGAGAAAATTTTGTTAAACAAAATTTCATTTCAAACCATGCAAAGTTATAAAAGAGTGTTTTGTGTATTAGTATATTTATTTAGAATACTATTTTTTGGGGAGGGGAGTATTTAGTGAACATAAAGTATCTTCAAGAATGGAAAATAGTGTTATTGACATCACAGTCAAAATTTAAAATAATACAAAATTAAAATAAAAAACTAGTATGGTAGATATCAGCCTAGTATCTTCAAGATCAAATAGAAGCCTAGACTAACAGGTAAAAACAAGTTTGGAAAAGATTTAATGGAACCTTCTAAATGAATTAATAAAAAGGAAATGGAACAGGACATCTACTTAAAGGATCATCAAGATAATATATATTGATAAAATTTGCAATTAATGCTGGCATTAATGTTACTTAGAATATAGATTGACAAAAATTATCTCTGCAGATCTTAGTGCAATGATAGAATTTATTAGATGAGTGGAGAGATTCACTACTGATAAGTCAAGCCATCTTACCTAATAATTTCTATCATTTCACTAAGGTCTTCAGAGATAAACCTTGGTAATATAAATCATAAGATACATAAATACCAAAAATAATTGCAAAATATATCGATGGCATTGAAAATGATTGTAATTTTCTAATAATAGATCATCTATGTAATATGATGATATATGTAAAAAGAATATTTGATGATATTATAAAAAGATGCACATTGCCAAAAATGTAATTGTTGAAAATGTTTAAATCTCTCTCTCTCTCTCATCTTACTAATTCATATGAAATTCTGGTATTAAAAGATAGAGATATTATAGGTATCAGGCTAAGTTCAATATATTGCTAGTTAATTTGTCAAAATATTGACCCGGTAATAAATTTGATATAGGCCGATACAATAACCTATTTACAGACTTACATCACATTTTAAAGAGGGGAAAATTTGTTACTATTTCATGACTATTTGTACAAACCTTCTTTTTTAAAGATAAATTTATACATCTCCCATTCTTGTCTGAAAAAAAAAAAGACCAATACGCGTTAAAGTTCTTGAAAAACAAACTTTTTTTCTAGGATACATTTATCTCATAAATATGCTTACACAATCCTATTATTTATATATATTTAAAGTTGTTGTTCAAGAGTGATAATTAAGAAAGATATTTTCCACTGTATTTCTTTAGCAGACGCTAGTTTATTTTTTCGTCTGCGCCACTTCAAGGCCTAGGTGTGCGCGCGCTTCCTTCATAAACAATCTTCTTTCTTCAAGGAATCATTAAGTAGCAATTATCGTCTGGGATGAAATCGAGAGTGGGACATAGAAAAACATGATAAAAAGTAACTTTTTGTTTGTTCTTTTTATTTCTTAGCTATCGCATTTTCTGGCTGAAATCCAGCTTCGCACCAAGCAGAGTGCAATTAATTAAAATATACTTGTGGCCTCTATTTATAAGTGCAAATTTAAAAGTCTATTTATCAAGTAGCTATGTAAATATGTGGTCTACTTATAGTACTTGCAGTCGTAGCCTTCTTTCTTCTGTTATTTATATTACGTGATAATGCGCAAACGCACACCATTTTTAAATCCAATTTAAAAGGTATTAAGTAATTCTCTACTCTTTTTAAAGGAAATAAACAAAGCATTAAGGCAGCTTGAGTTGTACTTTTTTTTAAATTATCCCTAGTACACGTGGTACAGGCCATAATAATCATGGTGGGTAGTTAGCGAATGATTTTACTGTAAGCGTACCACATGTCTACACATGTGAAAAGCAGTTCGACTTTGCACTTACAAATGTGCCAGAGCCCTGTTTGGTTACTTGCACTCGCTGGTGGGATTGGACTTTTGTAAGAATCGGGGACCATTGGAGCATTTCTTTTCACAGAAAAAAAGTGTCCAATGCGGGAATCGAACCCGGGTCGTAGTGGTCGAAAACCAAACGGTTTAACCAGCCTTCCACCGACCCTCTTGAGTTGTACTGATATCCTAGAATAAAATATTCTGTGAAAAATAATATCACATGTTAGAGAGACAGATATATGCCATAATATTATGAACCTGAATATACGGAAATAGAAAAAAACAACTTTTAAATAATATTTATATGTACGCAAATATGAAAATGTCTTTTTTTTTAATAATTGAAAATATTTATATAAATTTTAAATTGACAATAACAATAAAGATAATAGAAAAAACATATTTTTTGTTTAGATACATTTTGAAATATTTTTTACTTGTTTAACTCTGATTTCCAATTCAAATAGCTGCCACTTCACCAAATAAAACATATTTTTGGTAAATTCAACCGATTTCATGACTTCTCTCGTAGGATTGTCCCTGTAATGGCGAAGGCAATATCCTGAAACCATGGTATATAGGCTAGTATTTTGTCTGAGTTTGCAAAAACTTATGTTGTGGGGTTCATTCCTTATCACCCACTGTAAACTTTTACTGGAGTGATAAACTTAAGGCGATGTGCTATAATGCGTAATTAAAGGGAATGTTGAATCTCTCCTTTAGTACATACTATATATTCTTGATAAAATTCCAATGAATATAACAGCATAAACAGAAAAATAGATTTACCATCACAATACCGATATCTCAATAGATCAATTTTATAGGTTCTGGATGCCCTAAAAATTAAAATAGATATATTCCATAAAATAGTTAAAATAGTTAAATTACAAACCAATTCAAAATTTTCAGTTATAAATATATCCACGCGGCGTTCGTTTGTTTTTTGTAAATATTTCTGGTGGGATCAAGTCGATATTATTGTAAGCCCGTTGAAGAGCGATTAACGCTTGAAAGCTAGCGTTTTTAAATAAAAAAGATACTCATTGTGAGAATATAATTGTAATTTTAATTAATATACTATATTTACAAGTCTTGTATGTCAAAAATACGAAAGCACTTTAACTGAATATTTAATATCAATAAAAACATAAAGAAATTTAAACGATTATTAGGTAAAAATTGAAAAGAATTTCTTTGGTTTAGCAGTTTGTTCAGCTTGATTTTCAATTGTATTTTTATGTGGAGATATTTTACTTGTGATTCAAAACATCATTTTAAGAGTTAAAATAATTAGAATTTGAGAATAAATAGCTAAAACCAAACGGAAAATTCCAGGTTTTGCTTACAAACGACCCTCTTGACCCTCTATACTATGGGACACCCCCGGCTCACGGTCAAATTTATTTCTTTTTATCTCACAGACGTATTAATCAAATTTCCCGGGTGAAATCTTCGGAATTTCCTACCAATCGGGGAATTTCCTGAAGTCAAAAATTTCCCCTTTAGTATTGAAAATTTCAGCTGCTATTTTATTAGACATATTCTTGAAAAATATTGTAACGCGTAGAAAAATTAGGAAATACAAATGTTAGGATTACAATGTAATTTATTTTGATCAAAATAATTAAGTCTATTTACATATAAGAATAACGAAGGAATTTATTTACATTAATTAAAGGAAGGTTGCATGGCACTTTCTAAGTATATTCGTTACAAAACATGTATATATAATAGAATTGTGATTTTTCTGTCACGAGAATTCATCCGAAATTTCTAAACAGATTTTAATTATTGAGGTGTCTATCGGTAGAACTCAACATATAGGTGTGCCTGAAACTTTTTATAAATTCCAAAAATGTGTTCTGGAACACTCGAAAAATATAAAACCCTAAAGTTAGAATAATTTCAGAGAATCTGAACATATCCATTGACAAGAAGTTGCATATCTTAATAAGGTCATCAATTTTGGCAGGATAGCCCTGTTCTATTTGTATCGACTTTGTCGCTGTTGCTCCTATAATTAAAAATTGCAAAAAATGCATAAAAGTATAATTTGTTTATTAATATATTTTCCATAAGAATAATCGCATTTTAAAAGATTATTCTGATTACTGTAAGAAATTTTCTTTGCTGAGGATTTTTAAAAGTCCATTACACAGATATTTCATTATTATATATATCTTATTTATTAAGAAAAAATATAATATCAGGTCGTGATAATAATGATGGGTAGAAGGTTGTCACTGCTTGTACTGTAAATCCCATATATGCACTACAAATCCTTATTATTGCACATGCACATGTAAAAGGCAGTTCGAGTTTTGCACTTGCAATATGCTAATTGGTTTAGTGAGTTGCATTTAAGATGGCTATAATATTAATTTGTATTCAATTAAAAAAAGACAATTTTGCGGGGTTTCGAAAGTCAATCCTCGAGCGTGTTGCTAGGAAAGGTTTCTCATTGTCAGACCTTCCACGTTCTATATATACCTATTTTATTCAATATTTACATACCTAAGGAAAATCGGGAAAGAAAAACATTGTTTAAAAACATGAGATTTTTCATTTTGCAATTTTGTTCTTATGCAATTCAATTTCTAAATAGCTTCCAGCTAATTATGTTGCAAAGGAAAATACCTCAAAAGAGTAAATTTATTTTCGTTTTTACAATTCTTGATCTAAAATTCATATATATTGCATACATTTTTATTATTTCCTCCTTATCAAAACTAGTCCTTCAAGTATTTTATATTCTGCAGCTTTCTACAATGCATTGAATTTCAAAATATCTTATCCTTTTTTAATTTGCAAAGCAAAATATTTTCAAATGGTATTATTCCATTGTATTTCTGGTTGATTCGAACGTTTTGTTGTGGTTTTAGAGCTGTGAGTTGAGGATTTGATGGTGATACTTGTGGCTAAAGTGTCAGCTGGTGGTCGATGGTGTTGGGCAAGGTCCTGGTGACAGTCCTTGAGATGAGGACATTCTGGCCGGGATAATTATTGGACGGAATTGGCCACCGTGTCGCCAGACGGACGCGTAGACTGTGGTCCGCACGTCAGTTCACCTTGGGGAGTACTTCCATTGTGGTGACTATGTTCTGATGAGCTATATCCCTACCACATGAATATCTCACATTAAGATTGTTCTTGTTTCTCTATTCTGAAATCTTTCTCCTCGTTTTAATAACCACATGGTGGCCACGTGAATCTCATTAAGAATGTTATTGGTTCTCAATTCTAAAATATCCTACATTGTCCCAAATGAGATGTACCCTTACCAGTGAAATATCACCAGAAGAACTCTTGTTCCTACATTCTAAAATCTTCCTCATTATATCGAAGACCTGTATCTTATATTAGTATAATAAATCTCTTATTACAAGAATATATATTCTCTATTTCTCAAATATGTACATTAAAAACCACAAAAAATATATATATATTGGGAAGGCTTGGCTCTTCAGTGGTGAACCCTCTCAGCGGCTTCACCAATTTGATCTAGCAAACCGCTACAACTTACATATAAGCGAACCCAATATGTAATTAGTAGCAGCGGTCTGGTAGATCAAATTGACGAAACAGCTGGGAGGGTTCACGACTGATGAACCAAGCCCTCCCAATATTTTTATCTTCCATTTAGTGATTGTAGAAATTTTGTCTTTAAAATATATAACAAAATAATTAATGATGATAATTACATATCCTTCAGATGTAGAGAGCGCTTTTTTGTATTGGTTAAAAATAGAATTATTTAGCGTTAACTTTCACAGAAGTAAACTGTATATACATTTAATAAATAGAAGATAAAAAAATTGTGAGAAGCCTTGGGTTATCAGTGGGGTGAACTTTCTCAGCGTTTTTCCAGTTTAATCTACCAGACTGCAACAGCTTAAATATAAGTAAATAACACGCCATCGCAGTAAGAACAGCATAGGCATTTATTTTATTTAGCAAACAAGAAAAATACGCAATAAATAATTTAAATTTTGATTCAACTAATGTGTGCATGTGTATTTCACATTCTGCTTAGTGTCTGCATTTGAAGGTTTATTCTTGGTGACGAGATTCAGTGAAACCTATAGAGAGGAATAGACTTTTTGCGATATTGTAAAAATTAGGCAAAAATTGATTAAATTGGCGAAACAAATTGGGAAGATTGACAACTGATGAGTCATTTTTCATATCCTATTTAGTAATTGTATAAAAATTTCATCATAATTATTGAAAATACACAGAATAAAAAGTGTTCAGCTTTAATAACATATCAGACAAGAATTATTTGCCTAAGTACAGGCTCACAAGCATAACAATTTAGCTACAAAATAGAATGCTGGTGGTTGGAAATGCATTAGATGTTTATATATCCCAACTTGTTTTAATTATAAAGAGAAATATAGAGTTTCCCGTTTAAATAGTCACGCCATATATTAATTGCCTCTATGAACAAGAAAACTGTGATCGTTGACAAACAACAATACCAGTTTAAGCAAATCTAAAGAACACCTAAGAGACCATGGTTTCTATCTATAATTATCATCAGTTCTTGTCAGTATACAGATGAGCGTTCTGAATTTCCCAAAGCTTGTGGCTTTATCACCTACCCGAGTCTTTTATTCAAACAGACATTCGCAAATAATTTACGTCTATATAGATGGGGTGAGGGAATGATTTTTCTCTTTAATAGATTTATTTCTTCCCGCCAAAATTTCCGTCTGCATAAATAGTTTATATTTATTTATAAAGAGGCATAGATTGGATCAAATTATAAACTAGTGCTTCGATATTTCGACTGGTCTTATCTTATTTAGGTAGATTAAATTTGTTTTCCAAACAAGACACATCTTAACAAATCTGTACCCTGATAAAAAAACTTATGGCTATTAAAAATATCGAAACAAATAAGATATCTTGATACAAAATATATCTGTTTATGAATACTTGATTTTCAATGATATATTAACTATCTTTATCTTTGAATTGAAAATAACAAACTGTTTAATTTTTAATTTATTCATAGATTTGATATAATTGAAGTTTTATTTAAGATCTTTATTAAATAGTTTGCATTTCGATATTATTAACTACTCAGATCTCTTTGTGGTATGCACATAATGAAAATAACGCTATTTGAAAATAATTGAAATCCACTAGAACTTAAATACATTTGGTTATTCAGCTATTGAAAGTGGTATATATTGAATTTAATAATATTATAGTTGCTTAGCATAGAAGGATGATACTCTTATACGAAAAGGTCCCACCTCTTTTATTCAAGAAGAATGCATTAAAGGATACATGTTCTTGATTTTCTCATTGCAGAACGTGTACCAATACACGTGGTATATTCAGTGAATAGGACACAACGCCGACTTCTGGCAAATTCGAATAAAAGCTAACCGGTGTGAACCATGGTTTCAAGTTATCACCCTAATCAGTAGAGCGGTAATACAATTAGCTCAAAAGTGGAAGAAAAGGTTATTGCTGGTGATGTGGCGACAATGATTTTAGGCTAAATTCTTTTGTAACACCTTAATGACAGATTCAGTAGATACAATAAGTTTTCTTCTACAATGTCACGAAATCCAAGCTTCAACCATTCTTATCATTGCCTGAAACCATGGTAAACAGGTTGGTTTTGTTCGAATTTGTTAAAGCTGGTATTGAGACATATATACCGATATTCATATACGTACTTTCCTCAGAGATTAACACAAATATGCATTAAAACAATGCAGCTTCGAAAAAAAAATATAGAGATGTCTCTTTCGCACATTTTAACAATAAGATTATAAAATATTTTGGATTATAGTATATGTTATAAGCTTTGATATAACATATAATAACAATTTGTACAAATTCTAAAGTCGTACATCACTGAATTTTAAAATAATAATCTCTGCTCAGATTAAGATCTTTCAATTCTACACAACAATATAATATATCATTATATCGTCTTTTCTCTTGAAATTGCATCAATTTTCAGCATGAAATATTGCCATTTCACAAGCTAAACCTCTTGTTATCATTACGAGGGTATACAGTATCTCTAACATACTCAAATATAATGAAGGATCTATCATCACCTTATTCATTATATTTCAGCGTTATATAAGATCAGATTTCAGTTTGCACATCCCTTCATACCTCAAAACAGTCTAAGTTATAATTATGAAATTTCAACCTTTGAGTGCTACAAGTATTAACGACTACATCAGTTATAATTTTACTTCTAACTGTTGGAATATTACACAGAGTAGCAATGGCTATAGATGAGACTGAGTTTGAAAAGGAACTTGTATGTATATAATGTTTTAAGTATTGCTTTTGTTGTTTTCATGTAGACATATATACCAAGATTTGTTTCATATAATTACTATTAATAATAAATAATATGCAATGTTGAATTGGTTACGGATTCATCCTTCTAATTTACTTTAATTAAATAACACTAACAACCGCATCGGTTAATCTTTATATGATTGGGAAAATATAAGAAAGAAAAACTTTTTACGGAATTTAGGAAAGATCCTAACCACAGTTGGAAATAGTAGTTATCTAATGGACTAAAGTATTTGTGGCATATCCATTAATTTTGCGTGTTCTGCAAAGAGATTATTTAACAAAATGTGTTCCTTTTTAATAAGGATATTTGCTCTTTGTACACTTGGGCCCGAGATTATAATTCTTTCTTTCAAAATTGTATTAATAATCACAAGTGTAGATTTTTCTGAATGACTAGACGAATGGTTCTGGCTTCACACATGTTCTGCCTTCCCCTTTAATGTTTTCTCAGCTAATATTGATTTATCAAGGGTTTATTATTAGTAGTAATAGTAACAGGTCTTTTTACGAGATAGTGTAATGCATTAATATATTATGATCATAATCATTTACCATATGCAAATGCAGGTGGAATTGTATTTGCCTATTCTGTAAGTTAAAACTGACTCCTAACAGATCTGACTTCATATTGTGACAAAGTATCATCTGGATGCCTCAAATATTTAGGAAAATTAAATGGAACAATCAAGAACAAAATCTCTAAATTCAACTTTCTTTATATTTAAATATTTTTTAATATATAGAGGTATTTTCCTAATATTTATTTTTATACTTAATTAGTAAAAGCAGTTTTTTAAAATTGATAGTCTTAAAATAATTTTTAAAAACATTCGTCTTGTTATATGGAAATAAAATTCACACAATTCTAAAATGCTCGCTAAAATGTATTCAGGACGATATTAACCCCATCTATGAATATATGAAAATGCATAATATATCAACTCATTGATATACCTATTAATTTAGAATGTGAAAAATTGACTTCACATGTTAAATTCGCAAACGATCAAAAAAGGCTTGCCAATACGGAACTTGCATCTTAAATAGATGGGGATAATAGACAATTAATCAGCAAAGCCAAAACAAGCAAAATATTATATGCAGACTGGTTATACGATAATTTATTCCAAGACCATTAAGAAATTCCTGAAAAATTTAGTCTTCGTCTTAAATATTTGAAACTAGAAATAATTTGCAGCTCTATCGCAGCAAAAGTAGGGAAAAAGTCAAATCGCCTGGCTAAATGGAAATAAATTAACAGGATATAAAGAAAAGCTTGTCAAAAATAGGTCTTTCTTTATAAAATGTGAAAAGTAATACAACCAACCATCTTCGATCTGGTATATATGGACCTTCTATTTGCAGACGATTAAGAAAAGCCCGCCAAAATTTAGCCTGGGACATATTATGATACCAATTATCACAAAGCATAAATATTCAAATCTTACATGGTAGTTTATTCACCAACGAACAAGAAAAGTCCGCCAAAATTTAATCTAATTTTGGAAACCAAAACTGAAAATTCAAATATATGAACTGTTACTTTTGACAGACGATAAAAAAAATGCCCGCCAAAATTTGACTTGCAATTGGAAAAATATGAAAAGTATTATGTCTACAAATCATCAAAGTAAAATATTCAAATTTTTACATGATTATTGATTTACAGACGAACAAGAAAATTCCGCCAAAATTTAATCCGCACTTGTGAATCCAAAACTAAATTGAAAAGTGGAATATTTGCATATTGCACTTTGCTAGATCAAGAAAATAGTAGTAAAATGTGGTCCTCGGCATGTACCACAGAGTGACCCCAATAAACGTGAGGGGGGAAGTAACCTTGCCGCCAGAGATAACCCTAGCGCTGTGACAACAACATCTCAAGTCCAAGGTTGGCTTCTACATGGCGACTGCTCTCTTTCACTTCAGCCATCTACGGGCAAGGTAGCGTTTCTCTCCGCTCTCACTCTCCCAATCTCTTATATCATATTTCTATTACTACTTTCTCTTTTATTATAAACTTTTCTTTAATATTTTTAACTCTTTTAAAACAAATTAGTATTACTTTCCAAATCTCTCTATATATTTATTGTTGTTTTAAAATTTTTATTTTTGTTATCAAATTGGATTTAATTATTTCTAAAAAACTCAGTGAATTTATCCGATTCCCCTCTCTCTCTCTATAGAGAGAATTATTATTATTATTATTGATATATTAACGATTTTCTTTTTGACATTTAAACACATTGGTTATATGATATCTTTTTTTTTTCAAATTGTAAGAGATATTTTAGATTAATATTTTATATTGAATTATTAATAACCCTTCTCTCTGATAAAATATTTCGAGAATTCTATTTGTGTTTTATATATATTTTTGATATTTTTTTTTACAAAAGGTTTGTATAAGCAGAATTGACATTTCACGTTTTCTTTGAATATTATTTTGAAAAACCCTTGTCATAAATATAACTTTCATTAAATAAATAGGTTTTATTTTTACATTTTTCATAGATATTTTCGAAAACATGTATAATAAGGTCTATATATATATAGAAATATTAAATAAAAAGAGATGTCAAGAGAAATTTTAATTCATATTTTCGAAAAATGTATTTACACTTATGTCAAAGTATCTTTTTTTAGTAATCATATGGAATTTTTAGATCGATTTCTGAATGAATATTTTTATTTTTGATTTTCAAAATTCTAATATATATATGAATATTTAA
This sequence comes from Cordylochernes scorpioides, assembly GCA_030710605.1. Lineage (NCBI taxonomy): Eukaryota > Metazoa > Arthropoda > Arachnida > Pseudoscorpiones > Chernetidae > Cordylochernes > Cordylochernes scorpioides. The sequence goes on from CP092867.1 coordinate 23,817,222, forward strand.
TTTAAAAAGGCATATATTGGATCAAAATATCATTTATATCCAATATATGCCTTTTTAATTAAAGATTTATTTATGGATTGCTCTATTTTCAAAAATATATGCATATGACAAACTATTTTATTTCTGACTTTATTAAAGAGTATATTCATAAATACTTATAATAAAGTTTAGAAACAATATATTTAGTCTATCAAATTCTATAACTATAACCGGAACTAAACCCTATAACTCAAAGTTAGATGGTTATATATATAGTTAGATAGAAGTTATACTACTGTTGAAGGGCTTGTTAAACCGAAAGCTAAAGAAATAAATTTGTGCAAGAAACTTAGCCCTGGATACTTTTGATATTATAAAATAAGGTATTTTTGCGGGAGAAGAATTTGATTAACATTTTGATATATTTAATTATTGTGCCTTGCAGACTGCGGGATATATGTTCTAAAATTTATTTAAATTCACAAATTGATGCTTACTGTAAAAAAAGAATTTTCCAAATATGAAAATTAGTTTCAACGAATTTATAGAAATGTCATGCACCCTAAAAGCAATATTTAACAAGCAAATGTATAATATTTGTATATAAACATATTTTTTCTATTGAAAATCTTTTTGTGGAAAATATTTAATATATTAAGAATGTTTTTGATTTTTAAAAAATACATTTGTTTTATAAGTTTTGACTATCGGTCTCTCTGCTATGTAACTTTTACTTATTATAAATACCTTTATATAATTGAAATATTGTCGAAAGTACCTAACCTTTAGGTCAAATATTTTAAGCCAATTTTCCCAATATATTATATTTTATTATAAAATAAATGAAGCTTCCAGCGTTAAGTTTCTTGTGCAACTTTTTATTTTCAAGCTTTCGGACTTGTCAGTCCTTCAACAGTATTATCACTTTTACAATTTAATATTAAATACATATTTTTATAAACATAGTTTGAATACCTACTATATAATGAGAGAAAAATATACGTACTACATTATTTCTGTTTGAAAATCAAATTTTTGGAAATATACGTGCATGGTGGATGATACGTGCTGGTTGAATGATATCTCGAGACTTCAAATTTAATTTTAATTATTATTTTTTTTTTACTTTTAAAGATCCGATTCCTTACATTTGCTATCTTCTATAAAATTTAGAAATTGTTTCAAAAATTCGATTTGAAATAGCAACGAGATCTTTATATATATTTGAAGTTGTGCTTGTGGAAAAATACTTATTTGAAGTAGAGTAGAATTATTAGACAACACACAATCGTTTCTCTTTTCTCAACAATATTGCTTATCAAAATAATGCCCGAAAGTTTGAAAGATTTTTAATCTTATTTTATTGGCGTTTCAACGATGTAAAATATTTTCTCCCGTAGAAGGGCTTTCTTGACCGAAAGCTTGAGAGATTTTTAATCTTATTTTATTGGCCTTTTAACGATATAAAATAATTTCTCCCGTAGAAGGGCTTACTTGACCGAAAGGTTCATAGATTTTAAATCTTATTTTATTGGCCTTTTAACGATGTAAAATATTTTCTCCCGTAGAAGGGCTTTCTTTACCGAAAGCTTCAGAGATTTTTAATCTTATTTTATTGGCCTTTTAACGATGTAAAATATTTTCTCCCGTAGAAGTGCTTTCTTGACCGAAAGCTTCAGAAATTTTTAATCTTATTCTATTGGCCTTTTAACGATGTAAAATATTTTCTCCCGTAGAAGGGCTTTCTTGACCGAAAGCTTCATAGATTTTTAATCTTATTTTATTGGCCTTTTAACGATGTAAAATATTTTCTACCGTAGAAGGGCTTTCTTGACCGAAAGCTTCAGAGATTTTTAATCTTATTTTATTGGCCTTTTAACGATGTAAAATATTTTCTCCCGTAGAAGGGCTTTCTTGACCGAAAATTTGAGAGATTTTTAATCTTATTTTATTGTCCTTTTAACGATGTAAAATATTTTCTCCCGTAGAAGGGCTTTCTTGACCGAAAGTGGAGATATTTTTAATCTTATTTTATTAACGTTTCAACGATGTAAAATATTTTCTCCCGTAGAAGGGCTTTCTTGACCGAAAGCTTCATAGATTTTTAATCATATTTTATTGGCCTTTTAACGATGTAAAATATTTTCTCCCGTAGAAGGGCTTTCTTGACCGAAAGCTTGAAGATTTTTAATCTTATTGGCGTTTTAACGATGTAAAATATTTTCTCCCGTAGAAGGGCTTTCTTGACCTAAAGCTTGAGAGATTTTTAATCTTATTTTATTGGCCTTTTAACGATGTAAAATATTTTCTCCCGTAGAAGGGCTTTCTTGACCGAAAGCTTCAGAGATTTTTAATCTTATTTTATTGTCCTTTTAACGATGTAAAATATTTTCTCCCGTAGAAGGGCTTTCTTGACCGAAAGCTTGAGAGATTTTAATCTTATTTTATTGGCGTTTCAACGATGTAAAATATTTTCTCCCGTAGAAGGGCTTTCTTGACCGAAAGCTTGAGAGATTTTTAATCTTATTTTATTGGCCTTTTAACGATGTAAAATATTTTCTCCCGTAGAAGGGCTTTCTTGACCGAAAGCTTGAGAGATTTTTAATCTTATTTTATTGGCCTTTTAACGATGTAAAATATTTTCTCCCGTAGAAGGGCTTTCTTGACCGAAAGCTTCAGAAATTTTTAATCTTATTTTATTGGCCTTTTAACGATGTAAGATATTTTCTCCCGTAGAAGGGCTTTCTTGACCGAAAGCTTCAGAGATTTTTAAATATAAAATATTTATAAAAGAAACTTTTCCCTGAAGGCTTAATGTTCTTGTTTTGATATTGATTCAAGGGATTGTTTTATCGAATGATGCTTATATGTTCAGCACGTATTAACGGAATAAAAGCATATCTTGATTGAAATTTGTTAAGTTTATATACGTATATATTGAGGCTGCCTGGCCGGCCTTCATATTTCTTGAAAATAAAGATACTTAGCCCGGTAAATCTTTTTATTACCTCGACGTTTCGACAAATATCTTTTGTCTTCGTCAGGAGCAAACAAAAATTAAAACATTTAGCAAGGCGTTAAAAATCTTTCTATCTCTCTCTCCTTTTTTTAACGCCTTGCTAAATGTTTAATTTTTGTTTGCTCCTGACGAGGACAAAAGATTTTTGTCGAAACGTCGAGGTAATAAAAAGATTTACAAGCCGAAGTATCTTTATTTTCAAGAAAAAGTTTATATACATCCTAGCAAAATACAGATAGACAAAACTTAAGAAAGTTGTATCTTTTACCATGCATATCGGGATTCAAACAATAACTGATATTTGATACCTAGTGACCTTTATTGAAGAAACACGATATCTCGCTAAATGTGAACAAAATTGCCTCCGTCTCCTTCAAAAATCAGGCGATAGGCGACATCAGTCTTTACCCTTCCTTAAATTTTGTCCATGAGTGTTATCAATTATGTGGCAGTCTGATAAAACATTTTATTAAGACAAAAATAAACCGTCTCCAGGCTAGGTTATACAACCGCAGTCCTATATCAGCAGATTCTTACATCGTATATACAAGTTCTGGCATTACATAAGTAAAATGTCGAACCATTATCGATCGTTCAAAATTTCAACAATTAAAAGTTAGGATACGAAATTTTACCACAGCCTATCAACATATGTAATGATATCTCTCAATACTTCTCTTCATTAAAATTGGAAAGCGCTTTCAGATAAACCTCTTTCTTTAGATAAAAATTGTTGCTTATATTACATGTATAGTTAAAAGAATATTTTGTAAATGTGTATATATGGAATTTTTATGTAAATACGCTTATAGGACTGCAGAAGAATCTATGTTTTCTTGAGATGGATATTTATCTATTTATAATACAATATAATATAATGCGGCTTTTGATTGTAAAAAGACATTTGAAAATTATCCCGCATGTGTTTCTTTTGAACGAAATATCAATATTCATTTTAAGGAGAAATAACGATTATTTCTAACCTTAGGAATGAGGTATGAAAGGATGAATTGTGAAGAGTAATGATAAACGGAAAAATAAAAATGTCCAGGGATGTAAATCGAACCCACAGTTTTCCGCTTACCGGGCAGATGCCATGTCCACTAGGCTACCCTGGACATATTTTTTACGTTCTATTCCGTTCTATATTTTCCGTATCTATTTAATCGCGATTGATATTGAGAACTAACAATTATATAGGATACATATTATAGATATTGGTGGTTCTTTGATCTATTTTGATATTATAATATTTTCATTTTAGAAAACACATATATACATTCTGAATTATATTTGAATATTATAGTCTTAAGGTGATATAAGTAATACGTGTATATGGATGCTATATATTATAGAAACAAATATATTAATCTAATAATCTGTCATTTCCGCACACGCAAGCACAAAGGCTACAATAAATGAGTATTTAAAGAAAGTTGCAATGTGAATAAAACGTTATGTTTCGAGAAACTTCCCATAATATTTACATACGCGCAGCTCGGTTCGAGTTCATAAACCTGTTGTTTTCACAATTATGAAGACCTTCTTATATTAGGTTTTTTGTTCAGTAGCACCTTTTGATGGATTCCTTCAACTTGGAGAAAGAAGGTGTTATACAATTCAGGTTGTATATAACTTCATGGTACTCCTGTAGTTTCCCGTGACGTTCATATATCTCTAGAAAGGAAAGTTGAATACAAATTAATAAAATTAGCGATTCAGGGAGTCTATAATAGGAGAATCTAGTGCTAAATAGAATAGACAAAGTACTGATATTGATAATAATTGCGATAGATAGGCTGGGGGAATTGACGTGTGGTAAAACTATATTTCTATTTGAATGTTCTTTGGATAGTCAAGAAGTAGTAGTTAGGAGGAAATGTAGTGGTAATGGCCATGATATAGTGTTTCGTTAAGTGCTAGACTAATTAAGATATATATAAGTCAGTGGTTGATAGATTAGCTCTCAGTTCTAGCTTATTCCTTTTTCTCTAATGAGTTGTTGAATGATGGTTCCTTCGGGCCGAGTCAAAAGGCTCGTTATTCTGTTTATCTATCGGCCAATTGCTTTATTTGATATTGCATCTGCCCATTCATGATCTTGTTGATCATTTGGATTTTCTACCTTCATCTTCTTCCGTGAAACATTTTCTAAATATTACAGATCAAGCAGTTGCTTATTATGCCGTGTTCTTTTAAATTGACATCTCTATTTTTATTTCATTATTGGTTGTCTTCACTTCCCAACTCTCTTCTTTGAATTAATACACAAGAAACTTTGTTCACTTCATCATCCAAAATCTTTCTTATATTTGCCCATTCTATATTTTTTCTTCAACTTTCATATTTCTGGTTCGTAGCACATTACAAATATGTTTTGCTTTACTATAGGAAATTTTTCAAGAAGATATTTAAGATATTTTTCAGCCATTATTCTTTGTTACAAATGTTATTTATTAAATTTGTCATGAAGTTCTCTTTCAGTCGGTGAGGGAAAACTTGAAAGATTTAATTTTTATCCAATCTCTCTCTCTCTCAATTTTCGTGTTGATTTACTACTTATTTTCCTCCACTCATCCTTTCAAAATGAAGGATCCCTTCTTCTGAATCTCCTTCCAAAAAATTATCAAACTCTTTACATATTTAACTAATCTTCTATTATTTATTCTAGCTCTTTCCATACTTTGAGAATATATTTTATATCTGTATTATTTAAGTCCTTTGATCTTTTACAATATAGCTCGCACGGAATTTTCTCATTTCATACAAAGTTGTAAAATCTTTTTTATGCGTGGGCTGAATATAATACCAACATATTTTATAGATATTACATCTCTTTATACATTATTATTCAACATTTTCAATTTACTTCCATTCCGAGATTGGTTTTTTAATTGTTTATGTTTTTTATTGTTTTTCTATTTTCTTCACTCCTTCATATATTTCTTGATCGTATTATTAATCATGCTTTTGGCGCTTTACTTCGTTTTTGAGTTCTACCGCAGTTTTCAAATTATTCAATAGTCTGTGAGTGTATTTATAATTCGTGAATATTTAAAATCTTCGGTAAAGTGATTTGAAAACTTCTTTATATTTTTAATGAAGCTCCCTTGTTCCGTTATTTTAGTGTTCTGGCTTTGGCGTGTAAACAGATATCTTAAATATATTGTAATAGCATTGTGACAAATAATATAAAATAATTGGTCATTTTCCAGTGTTTTTAAACAATTTTAGGATTGAGATTCCTTCTATGTGAAAAAAAGATTGATAAACATGACCAATTAGGCTACAAATTTTCGTATAATTGTAATAAACGATCTTTTGATATTATATTATCAGTGAGATAATTAATACTTAATTCTCTTAACTAATTGGTATTCTATACTGATGAAATCTTTTTAAAAATTCTGTTCAAACGACGTGGAGGCAAGCCAAGTGATTTCACTTTCACCCCGCCCGGCAACACGGACGGCCTAGTTTGACGATGATGATGATAATGATATATTTGTTGTTATTTTTCACTGAGTGGGGACGTTGAGATTTAGTGTTGTCTGTTCAACATTTATTACATTTTGACCTATTACCTTCATATTTTATTCTCCTATACAATTTGATTTATTTTTCTGTTTTGAATAATTTGCAACGTTTTTTTTCTGTGATTAATTGATTTAAGATAGTAGTTTATATGGATATATATTTTTTTAAATGTAAGCATTGAATTGATACTTGTGTTACTCTTTTGAGAAAATATTTTAAATTGATTATGTAACTTTATCTCACCATCGAAATATATCAAAAATTAATTCATAATAAGAAAAAAATATGATGGTTATCGTAGAAATGAATAACGTGTTTTATATAACCATTTTGTATTTTATATTATAATGAAATTTGAATAACAATTATTATATAAACAGCCATTAATTGTTTTGAAAATAATTTTTATGATTCTATATATATATATATGATATATATTATAATAAAGTCGGTGGCGAGTGGGTAACACCCTCGATTCCCGACAGTCATGAACCGGGATTGAATCCCGTGTTGAAATTTTGTTTAATTTGTGAATAACCTTCACATATTATTCACTGTTTCAATTATCATGAACTAGGTTGCTCTTGTTGAGCGGTACCTATTAATGTGATTTTGGAACCAGATATATATTAAGAGATAGAGAGAGTGAATAAAAATTCAATAGAATAAAAAAAACATATTTCACTATACTATAATGTATTCTCTTTTACTTACTCTCATTGTCTACACGCTCACTTAAGGAAGGTGTCCTTTTAGCATGTATATCGGTATTCCGACAATAACTCTCTGAAAGATATTTGATACACAGTGATCTTTATTGACGATACACGAGTCAACCAAATGTGAACAAAATTGACTCTGTTTCCTTCAAAAAAAGCAGACGGCCAGCGATATCCACTTCCTTAAGTAAATAGACAAAATAATTTCTATAAAGTATGAAATAAAAATAAACGATAGCAATACGTTTCTTTATACGTAAAATTTTATGCAAGCTTTCGGATCTTTTCAATCCTTCCACAGGCCAATCTCTTATTTGGCCAATCACTTCCTTAAGTGTTGTCCATGAGTGTAGCATTTTCAAAATGAAAAATATATTTATTATAGCTTCTGTTATGAATGTTAGACTGTAGTTTAAACTGGGAAGTAACTAGGAGCGAGAAATCTAACATGACAATATAAATCGACCTCATTTTAAACAGCTATCATGGCGGATATTTCACAGTGTTTAGCGTACAGACTTCGCGCGGTCTAGGTGGCCCATAGTGTGATGTGAATTCGACTCTGAGAATTCTGAACTTGGAGATTTTATATCAGTTTAAGGAACACCGAAATCCAAAAAGGTAGTATAAACTATACATATCAAACCGTTATAAACCAAAACCAATCAAAATTCGAACTTTCAGCATTATTCGTTATTAACTGCAATATTCCTATAGGAAACATTATGGTTCCTTAACGGATTTTGTAGTAAAATACTGATTCAATAGGTTCAGTTGGCCGTTTTAAATAAATACAGTATCTTCTTACATTTCATTACGAAGAATAAACGTTTTTTTCTAGTTTATTGATTGTACAAAACCTATAGTCCATCTTGTTTAACCTTTTATACAATTTCATATTAGTAGTAAATCATTATTATTATAAAAAAGTTGTTTATATTAACAGACACATTTTTCCTAAAACAATAATTATTATTCGGTGCCGATTTTTTAATCCAATGAGGAAGAATAACAACCCATACGTTTTGATAAATCATTATCTTCATTTTTAAAAACCGTATTTTTGTTATTAACATCTTATGTTTTTGAAATGATCACTTAGTAACATTTCAGTATTTGCATCCTCTTACCACATAATTATTATTGTCCTCTTGATAGTTTTTCCTCTGACGTTGTGAATAATTTTAGATTATACAATTAAATGTTTTTCAATTGGATAGTTAGTTAAATATAGTAAAGTAAATGATCTTGTAATTTTCAATTGCATTGAAATAGAATTTCTTTTTTTGTCTTTATTTTTGGCAATGCATTGCAAAACTTTCATTGCAATCTAAATGTTATTGTGCAATGTAAAGCAAAACAATCGTATTTGTATATACGAGCCAAATATTTGCTTTCATAATTGCATATATAAATAGTTGCATAGCAATTCAGTATTGCTAACTTCATAATTGTGTATAGCAATTATGGAATATTTTTGTCCTTTTGAGATGAAACTTATCGATTTAATTTCAAATTGATAATAAATAAATTTCGAATTTAATTTATTAGCAGGGGAAACAATGGTATTTAAACTAAGATATTTGATAAATTGTTAAATACAATGAAAAGTGTGGCTTCGCAAGATAAGTTTATTTATTAATATTTCAATGCAATGTAAAATATTACACTTCAAGCGAAGTCATTTCAATAAATGTTAAATAAAAGGTAGAATATTAAACTTTATGCGAAGATATTTCATTGATTTTCCAATAAAGTCTGTAAAGCATATTTTTTACATTTTTAAAACCAATTACTTTAATTAATTGTGAAAAGAAATTCAAAACATCTGCTCATAAATTGAATTTACAGTATACATGGAGAGTAAAATACCTAAAACCATTTACTACCGAAATTTTATTAACACACATTTATTTAAGAAAGGGAAGCATTATAAAGCAGGGATGTTTCTTTTTGTTTTTACAAAACAAACTTCTACTGTCCTTACTGCGATGAAAAAATATATTGGGAAGGCTTGGTTCATCAGTGGTAAACCCTCCCAGCGGTTTCGCCAATTGAATCTACTAGACCGCTTCTTAGAGCTCTAATACTGTATTGGACGATTCTGCTTATATACGCTGCAATTTTTCTTAAATACTCCTGCTTACTTAAATAATCTAACTAGAAATTCCTCTAAATTGCTAGATATATAAGCCGAATTGTCCAATACAATATATAAAGCGGTATGATAGATTAAACTGGTTAAACTTCTAGGAGGTTTCACCTTTGATGAGCCAGGCTATTCCAATATTTTTCCATGGCAATAGTTACAGTAGGAAGTTGCTTTATTTGAAAAAGTAAAAATCGATCAAAATAGCTTAATTTATAAATTTTATGATCCTTTAAAATTTTGTAATATATAAGGTAGCTTTGTACCTTTTGTTTGGATATAAAGATATTTATGAATATAGAAAAATCGTATTTACATACTGTCTTCTGTGAAAGAACTTACAAGAACGTGTTACTCTCGACACAGGCAACAATTACCATGAAGATTACATCGAAGGTTGTAAAAACATCGTATTTTAACACCCACATTATGATTTCATAAAAATTATGATGAAAAAAGAGTGAAATATTCTTTATTAGCATTATTTTCCTGTAAATTTTGAAAGCTACCTATTTATTAGAGAATAATTTACGTGTCATGTGATTGCTTTCATATGAAAGCAATTTGTTAAAATTACATAATAATCCAAAACCATTCTGCAAAATCATTTGAAAATCACGCTGAAAGATATACAAAACAAGTCATTTGAATATTGATATTAATATATATATATATAAGATTGGTTACTTATTAATATAATGATGATTATTATCGCTCGAAAGTCCAGATGTAAATATGAATGAAAACACTATTGTTTAATCGAAATGAGAAGCCATATAACGTAAACAAAATGGAAACCATATTATGTAAGCAATAAGGGAAGCCACATCGTGTAAATATGAAAGGAAACCATAAAGTGTAAAAGCAATATGAGAAGCCATAGTGAAAATATGTAAATAAGGAAGGAAGCCATATCGGGTAAATAATATGGGAAATCATATAGTTTAAATAAAACGATAATTTGTTCGCGCAAGAATGAAATGAAGCCATATCGTATAAACAAGATGGGAAATCATATCGGGTAAGAATGCTAAGAAAATCCATCGTAAAAGAATGGTGGTAAATCATACGTTGTTAGTATGATTGGAAACTATATAGCACGATAATGATTTGAAATTATATTGTTAAAATGACACACAAACAGAGTAAATAATCCATTAAAAAAGGAAAAAAACTCAATTTTAAACGAAAACTGCTGAGGTTTACAGATACACGTGTGTCAGCCATTGCGTCGTCGCCCAGATATTACAAAAAGGAAAGTGTGCGTCACTAATTACACGTATGAAGGAAAAAAGCCCTGACAAACATTTCCATCAGAAAACAAACGTCGTTCAACCAGGTATAATAACCCTAGAAAATTTCCGCGTACTTATGTTAACCTTTGGCTTCAAAATATAACTTTTTGCAAACCTATCAAAGATACTTTGAAATTTCACTTGATGAGACATTTTATTGTGGTGTTTTGATAATAAAATTATAATTTAATTGAATAGAGGAGAGTAAATCGGTATATACAAATATGAAAAACATGTAATATAGAATAGTGTTTTGTACTAATATATTTATATAGAAAGACTTTTCGTTAAAATAAAGACACTTTGGCCAGACAAATCATTTGTTTTATCGATATTTCCTCAAAACTTTGAAAACGACAAAAGTTTGTTTGTGGAAACGTGAATAAAGTAGAATATCTTACTGACCGAAGTGTCCTCATTTTACTGAAATATGAATATCTACCAGGCAACCTCAAGATGGAAAGATTTTGCTAATATAATATAGGGGCTATCTTTAACATTTTATAATACGATGACGAAGTATTGGTGCTATTACAATTGCTTCCTGCCACTATATGTCATTCATGTGCTGGGTACGAAATGTTGATCAGCATTACGAAATGATTTTGTTGGTGCGACTTTCGAATTTCCGTTCACCTAGGTCAAATTGTCCTATTGTACAAGCGCCTCCATTGGAGTTGTGGCGGAGTGTCTACGCGGGAGAAAGTCCAAGATAAGGAAAGAATGCCAAGGATCTCGGCCGTAACATGGACGGTATTTAGGTCGCTGCTACTGACTTCCTTATCCCCAGTTTACATAACTTTCTTACTCTACCCCACCCCTAGTACTTTATAGTTCCATAGGGTACCTCGTAGAACGTCGCAATAGCCCATAGTAACACATCACATCACTTACAGGTACCTCTCAGAACCTCCTAACACGCCAATGTACCTTACAGAACCTTTACGTATTCTGAGAGTCTTCACACAGTACCTCATTTAGTATCTTTTAGTAGCATTTAGTATCTTTCCTCATCATCTTAAAATAGGTATGTTCACATCATTTGAAAAACAAAGATATAGAACTTCAAAAAATTCTAAATCGCTTTACATGAACTTCATAACATCTTGCCGGATAAGCCCATAGATTTTAATAATAGACTTCAAATCGCCTATAGAATATTTATTTCTTAGCTACTCATAGCTGCTCAAAGTACTTTAAAGTAAGATTAAGTGCCTCAAAGTTCTTAAAAAAGAGACACTTCGGCAAAAAAAGTTTTATTTTTCTCGACGTTTCAACAATAACCTTTTGTCCTCGTCAGGAAAAAATGAAGTACTTGGCAAGGCGTTATAAATATCTCTTCAAGATAAGTGCCTCAAATTATCTCAGCGAATCTCATAAAACTCACAGTAATCCATCACATTATCTCTCAATTCCTTATAGTGTGTGTACCAAATAAGAACACAAAACACCTAATATATAACTTCTCATGACAATTACAATTTTACCAGAATAACTTTCAGTACTCCAAAAAACTTTATTTAACCATAAAACATATACATTATGATACACTGTGGTATTTAAACATACAAAACATCTTTCGCACACCTCGCAACACCTCAAATTTTACATAACCTTTTAGTACGTCATCACATTTCATATCACCTTACAGCATATTACAAAATTCCCTACAGTACTTCAGCTATTCAAAACCTCTGTCATTTTATAGCACCTCAGCAACATGAATCACTTCATAGTACTTTGAAATTTATCAGAACGACACTTACAGAATCTTGCAGAGAGAAAACTTTAAAAACTTCGCATAATATTTTCCCTACCTTACAATATTTTACAGTACTTCAACAATTCAAAACATCTAATGCTATTTTATAGCACCAACATGAATCACTTCATAGTACTTTGAAATTTATCAGAATAACACTTAATGAATCTTTCAGAGAGAATACTTCAAAAACTTTGTATAATATTTTCACTACCTCACAATATTTTACGGTTCTTCGCCAATTCGAAACATTTCTTAATAAGTACCTCAACGATATGAAGCACTTCGCAGTATCTGACAGTCCTTTGAAACTCATCAGAACAACAAAGAGAACCTTGCAGTACTCTGCAAAACTTCACATAATCTTATACTACATTGACAATTTGAAGAATCTCTTAGCATCTTGAAGTACCAAAACATTCTGAAATACTTCACACAGATCATCATAAAACAACTCAATACTTTATATTCGCCTCACAGAACACTTTACATAATCTACTAGTACTCCACCAAGTCTCACGCCATTCTTATTCTTTCTTATCTCCGCTTAATCATATTGGGGTATCAAGTTTGTAGAGCTTGTTGATGGTGTCTGCTGGGGATGAGTAGAGCTCATCAATGAATGAACCAAAAGAGTCAATGATTTGGTTTGGGGTTGAAGGTTGAGAATTGCACTTAGTACATAATGGGAAAAAGGATCTTTCAATTGTCCACCAAACCTTACACCACTACATCACAAGGATCAGGTAACGTCACAACCAACCTCCATGAGGGAGGAACTACGGATGTAAGACAGACCGGCAAACATGGACGTGCGTCATCAACTTCCTATTGATTCAACTCTTTTTTAACAAAACAACCTAATGGCTGCACGAAGTTTATATTTAGTCGGGTGTGCCTCATTCTTTCTTTCTTTCTTTTTAGAGTGGCGGGACATGATATAAAAAATACATTTTTCAATGGTATTGACGTCACAGCCTACGTGTAATGAATACTCATTGAAAATGATGAATTAAAGTTGGTATACCTTTCTCTAAAGACCTTAATCATGATGCTACATTGCGAAAATGAGGAAGTGATTAGAATATTACGTAGTTGACCACGCTTCTAAGTATGTATAAGGCAGATTGAAATATAGAGAACTAATTTGTGTTTATTTGAAATTTTGAATTTTCCGAGATATACTTCTATTCTGATATATTGGTGATTTTTACACATTTACGTATTTGAATATATTCCTAAAAACAATTTTATCTTTCATAATTTTAGGATAGCTCGCTCTAGCTCAGATCTATTCCTAGAAGATCTACTTCCTCGAAATATCGAGGAAAATCAATAAAATATTTGATTCAAGATATGCGTGTGTGTTCGTTATCATTTATTTATTTTTATATTTAACAGATAGGAATCTTTTGACCTGAAAACATCTCCGAGTTTTCGTATTAGAGATTTAATGATGATAGATATAGACTCTGTCAGTGTCAGACATTTTCAGATATTTTAAAATTATTTCCGAAACACGGGACACCGAACCATTTACACGACATATAGACATGTGAAAAACATAGACATGTGTCTATATAATAATGTGAGAATATCACGAATTTATATAAATACCCTTTCAAAGATTCACAGCATGTGCTCGACAGAGGCTAATGTTCTAATAGCTTACAAAGAATCATTCATAAAAAAAGAAAAACATGAAGAAATTTTAGGAGAAAAGTTTCCTGTATGGGGAAGTGAACGCCCGTATATTTCGACATGAAGTGAAAAGCATTTTATCATGTTAAGCCACAACGGAGATATATATGACTGGAATTTGCATAACCTCCAAGAAATTCTTTAGTTGTATATTTACCTTTCACCGAAACTCCTCGAATTTCCTTGAAGCTCTGAAGAAAAATGCAGAAGGAAATGCCTAGTCTATGAACAACTGACTTTGAGGAAAAGTTTTGACAACTTTTTTCAAAAGATTAAAATCTATTGATAAAATAGAAGGTGCATATATATTCTATTTTATAAATAGAACTCTGTATATATTATATATGTATTTTCTATTTTATAAATATAGAATTATATATATTTATATGTATGTAACGAATTATTGAGATATGTTTCATATATCTTTTGCATTATACTCTTATTAAAAACATTTGAATTTCTATATAAATGCTTACTTCAAATCTGGTTTAAAATAAATAGACATCTTTTATAGTTGTCAATAAATTAATATATTTTATATAATAAATACCATATGACGTAGTTAAAAAAGATTTATGTTCTGCCTTTATTTTTACTTTCATTGGTAATCTGATGGTCAATATATATCTGTGGGGTTTTTATTGATACTTATCAGAATAAATCTTATCATATATTTCCTCAACTCAGGGTTTGTATTCTATAATATCGTATAGTCTTCATAAATTGACTCATACCAGAATAAAATATGTTTTCATACTTTATAAATGAAGGAGTTAGGCTTTCCAATAACTGGATGACATATAGTATATCAGAGTTTACAATTTGATTACAGTATAGGCCATGACAAATCCTTTGAAACCCACCTCATCATTTCCAAGCAAGATCGTATTTCCTAACCTATATAATTAGAGAAACAAATTAAAGAAAATCTTTAAAATGGCTCGAGAGTATGCAAAAAGTAGTTCACTTGTTCTGAATGTTTTGATGCTATGACTTTCCAATATTTTAAACGTCACAATCTTTGACCAAAATCAGTTAATTTATGTAACCGCTTTTTTAGCCATTATGAAGATACCTTAGTTGATAAATAGGAATATGCGGAAAAAATCGAATACAAGATTTTTAATGACAAGTTTACTACAATCTATAATAAAATGGAGGCATTTGTTTCACTGTCCTAAAGTTTCTATTAGGTAAATATAAAAACTAAATAAAAATAAATATAATATTCTGAATGAAATGTGATAATAATAAATTTCATCTCAAAATACGTAAAAAAAAAAAAAAAAAACGTTTAATAAATTCTTATTTTTGACAAATATGATGGCTCTTTCATATGGACTTTGTGATATGTCTATTGCATGGATTTAAAGATGAATATTTGTGTTTAATATAATTGGATAAGCTATCGGTATGGTCACACTTACTGTATAAATACTATAGACATAATTTTTTGTTTAAAATAACTAGTATTTGAAAATAGTAATAATAATAATAATAATAATATGGGAAATCATCAAAAGGGCTGTACAATTGGAAAATAAATAGGTGAATTATTATGAAAATTAGTGGACGTACATTTTACATATAAATAACGTATTAAAAACTCATAAAAAGAAAATATCTAGATACCTTTTTTTTCGAATGTGGTACATGAAAGAAACTAATAAATTTCTCTTTTTTTATATATATATGAAAATTATTTATTTTTTCCCGAAACTAAGCTATTTTTGCTCTATCAATCATTATTTTAGTGTTTCCTCCTAAAATTATATAAAATTTGTGTATAATTGCAAAAAACTGTTAATATATATTTATATATGCATTTTATTCTTATATTATTTTGAAAAGTTTTTTTTCTTGACCTTGCCCTTAATTATCAAAGTATAAATAGGAAAAACTTCCAGGAACATATCTGACTTTGACGTGATGTCAAACTTAGTTAAATTCCTAATCTTCTTATACATTCTAATTTAAACTTCCCCAAACCAGAATTCTTCCTGGAAAAATAGATTAAGTAATCAATTGTTTGAAGGAAATTTCATTAAAAATTCTATTTACTTCCTCACTTTATTTTCACAGAGAGGACATCAACAACATTCAAGATTCACCAGAATAGGAAATAGCGAAATATATTCGTGAATCAAAAATTATTACTGTCATTTAAATATAGAAATAATTTAAGAATAATTCTGTTAAAAATCATTATAGCTGGGTTATTACATCTTTGAATAAAAGAACTCAAAATAAATTATAGTTTATTAATATAGCAATGATATAACTAGAGAAAAGATATTTTGAAATTCGAGAATAAATAAATTTCATCTCAAAACAAGTAAGCACCTCTCTCATTTCCTAAATTTGTTATAATATTTGAAACAAATCAAATATGTTTTTTTTTTCCACAGTCGAACAAATTTATTGTTCATATATAAAATAATCTCACGATAAACTATTCCAATCAGCAAAAAATGTTAATTGTTTTCTTAGGTTTATAGAAAAATTATATAATATGAAGAAAGCAAATTCAAAATTTGCTTAAAAATACTTTTCCATGGTTTCTTTTTCAAAAGAGCTTATTACAAATTTAAAAATGTTTGTATATTAAAAAAATCTAATTTTATCTTCTGCGCATTTCCTGATTTTCTCTAGTAAACATCGTGGTCAAAGGTCAACGAGATATAAATAACTCACTGAATGAATGGGTCTGTTTACTTGCGCGATTCAAATGTGATTCAAAATATAATATTGGTAATATATTCCAAATTTATCATAATGTCATATAAATCTTGTTTTCATTGACCTAGCTACCATTGTTTTGTTGAGAATTTATGTGGAATCTCTTTTGTGTCAGTTGTTTGGTTTTTGTAGAGAGATTTGGAAAATAAATTTCTCTTCAAACAAGTTGTTCTGAAGGATTTTTACATAATTTTAAAATTTTGTGGTATAAACAGATCTTTGTGAATGCGTTTATCAATGTTAAAGTAATACATGATTTATTTTTATAAGAATCGTTGAAATATATATTCTGAATATTTATATAAGAATATGATTGAAAGCCCCGATTGAATATCTTCTTCTTTCTTATTTTCACTTAATCATATTAGGGAATCAAATGTGTAGAATTTGGGACTTTTGATGGTGTCTGCTGGGGATGAGTAGATCTCATCAATAAATGAGCGAATACAATCAATGATGTGGTTTAGGATTCCAGGTTGAGAATTGAACTTAGTATCATGAACTTTCTATCATAATTTCAATTTGATATAATGTAACTGGAGAATAAAGAGTTAGGAAACACCTTGCTACAAGGCCATTCTCGGTTATCGTCGTATAATACGTAATCAAGAGTGTTGCGATATTTGACGATTGGTAAAATTGGGAGAATTAACAAACTTATCTACTGATAGCAACTAAGCAACTTTACGACGTCCTTTACAGTCCCTAGTCGGACTTTGGAAGTCCCTGGTCATCCGATACTCTCTGGAGCGACGTCACTCTGACGTCAGGGCATGGTGACATTTGGTACGAGCGTCACTAGCTGGGGCAACAGCCTGAACTTCTGTGTGTGAAGACGTCTCTCCAATTTCTCTACATTATATGTTTATAAGCAAAGTTAAATTGTTATTTTAATTATTTTATTGATTTCCGTGGGAGAGTTTATAGTTGATTTGAAATTATTTCAATCTGTAAATATTTAATCATTATCATCATGACACTTCTATCTCTATAAATTGGGTGGCGAAACTTTGTTATAAATTTGAAGTATACCGCATGTGTGTGTGTGTGAAAATGCCTGAGAGAGATGAAAATGCCTACTTATAGCCGTATATATATACAAATATGTCTTTGTAATTGTACACTTGTATGTCACAATTTATAAACATTAACTTATGTATTGCCTAGTCCAAACATCCCACCTCAACCACCTTTTCCTTATTTGTAAATAATTTAAATGTGTCCCTACCTTATAAAAAACCCTTCCATATATATCTCCAATTTAATATTAATATATAATCTAACCTTTTTAATCTGCAACAATTGAATGAACAAAAGGTGAATAAAATCTAGCCATCTGATACAGAGGTGGGAAGTGAGTCGGTTAAATAACCTGGGTGGGAAAAACAGGGGAGTACACAGCTGAAATTAATGTTTCTTCCCCATCCCTAAACGTGTCAGCCATTTTGCTATGATCTATCACCATCTGATTGACCCATCAAAATCAGGTGACCCTCGGGTCCAGACCAAATGGTACAGAGGCAGAGAGAGTTTTCACGGTCAGCAGAGAGTAGACAGTTGACAGATTCAGTAAAAAATGAGCAGGACTCACAGTCCCGTCTTGACTTCACGCTAGGGAATCTCCCATCTCCTTCAGGACTTTTCGCCAATTTCCCGTCAAACTTCAAATGCACACTTCAAATCACCCATAGTTTAAGAACCACCTTATTTTAATTTTATTTTAATCGATTTTTGTTTGGAAGAATTTTGTGCCTGAAATCCATCGTGTGTATTGTCTTCTTTAACAAAGGAGAAGCCGCTTGGCCATCGACTGTAAAAAGCACGTGGTAGGTTCCGATTGACTGTCTATCTGGGAGAGATATATTTCTTCCCCTATATATATATCAAGATATAGTACAAATGTGATATTGTACTGGAATAAAGTGCATAAATTATGAAAAAGTTGCACCATATCACTACATATATATATATAATTTTATCCTGACCTGGGCCGATAGATATTTTCGAAACCTTGATGAAATAAAAGACTTATCTGGCCGAATTATCCTTTATTCTGAAGAGAGCAATGAAAAAGTTATTATTTACACACGTATTGTATAGTAGGTCCTCCTTTGTGAACACGGCTTGTTATAATCAGTTTCCATTGGCCATTCATTAGAAAATTCTTCCATTTGACCTTAATCGATATTTCATCATGTACATTTTATGTGGTAATTATTGTTTATATTGCAACGTCGCGAAAAAAAAAAGAGGAAAGGCCAACTATCTCAAGATAAAAATATATAATTTATTCTAATCATAAACTTATTTACATAATAGAGCGAAGAATCAACGAGAGAAATAAGCTCAATAACAGAGTGGTTAAAATAAATAATTTAGGTGAAATATTAATTATTCCGTAACAATATGAGATATGCATCATAAATGATCTAAAAGTGTCTGAATGTTCAAAGTAGTTTATTGATTTAAAACTAAGTTTGTTCTTGTGTTCCACATTTTAAATATATACAAGAAAAAAAAAAAACGTGACGCCAAAATTGAATAAACCCAATGAATATTATAATATAAATTTTCTGAAAACTCGATGTATATTTTCAAAACACAATATTCACCTGGATGTATATATACATATCTATTGTGTTACTAAAAGATTGAATTGATTAGAAAGCCTATGATGAAACTTTTGAGAGTGTTGCACACGAAATTTGAAAGGCATCCCTGAGAATTCCTAAAGATCGAAGAGTGTCGTTGTTTATTGAATATTCAGAGTGATACTAAGTAAGAGAAAAACAATCCTCCTCAGACAAGAAGTGCCCAGGCGTGTTTAATTCACGGAATATGGAAGAGTTCAGCGGTGAGGTGATGAGACCAGGACGGAACTGATCCTCCCTCCCTCCATTCCTGGAATTTATCTCGGACCTTCTCAGATAAGTCGGTACGACCGGCGCCCGGCTCTGGGTGCTCCGTCTAGCTGTCCTCCTGTCTAGCCCGGAATGTCTTCTTGTTTAGCCCGGAATATCTGCTTGTCTAGCCCGGAATGTCTTCTCGTCTAGCTCGGGATGTCCTATTGTCTAGCCCGGGATTTTCTATCGTCTAGCTCAAGATGTATTCTTGTCTAGTCCGGAAGGTCTTCTCGTCTAGCTCGGGATGTCCTCTTGTCTATCTCGGGATTTTCTATCGTCTATCTCGAGATGTATTCTTGTCTAGCCCGGAAGGTCTTCTCGTCTAGCTCGGGATGTCCTCTTGTCTAGCTCGGGACGTCTTCTTGCCTTGTTTGGGATGTCTCCTTGTCTAGCTTAGAATGTCTTCTTATATTGCTCGGGATGTGTTCTTTTGTTCATCTTTGAATGTTTACTTGTCTAGCCTGGAATGTATAGCTCTCAATGTGCTCTCATCTATCTGGAAAATGACTTTAGCTCGGAATTTCCTATCGTCTCGATTGGAATTCCTTATCTTATAGCTAGGAATGTCTTTTGTATAGTTCGGAATGTTCTCTCTTATATTTGGGAATGCCCTTTTTCTAGCTCGAAATATCACCGAATTTAAAGGGATTGCAATTTCTTGTATGATTAAGTGTTACCTCTTCTAGTTTGAAATATTCTATCGTCAAATTTGACTATTCACCTTTATTGGATAGCCAAAAATGCTTTCTTTTTTTATATATTCGGATTTTCTTCTCTAGTTCCAAATGTTCTCTTGCTCGATCTTTTCATGGCTAACTCGAAGTGGTATATAACCAGTCTAAATCTGTAATACGTTATTATATATATATATATGTTCAAGTATTACGTTATATTACAAGCTTCAACCGCCTCGCGTTCACTGTTAAGGGCTAGTAATATATGAGTCAAGTGCACTCGGGTGATGAAAGCAATTATACTGTTGAGTTACTTTCGTATATGTGTACATTTTGCTTATGGTTGGCTTATGAGAGATGCGATCAAGGCAATAAATTCTGAGAAAATATACCTTGACCTGGAATATTGTAATTCATTTCATCGGATAGTATGTAAATAAAAATCTAAAGACATTTGAAAAAAGAAAGGAAAAGGATTATCCAGGATCTTGATAAGAAGATATAAATAGCTATCTACTGGGAACTTGATCTATCATACGGGAAGCGACTTCGCAACATTCTTTTTTTTTTTCGGGGAGAGCCAAAAGCTTTGATATCCATTTAGCTGTATAGAAATCCATCAGTCTCTATCTCTCGGTAGATCCATTCTATCCAATCGGATTCAAGTCCTTCTTGCAACTTCCTTCTCGCAAAGAGCTAAAAGCTCGACTATCCATATCAGTATTCTATGTAATCTAATATACATACAGCCTTGTGAATATCTAATAACACAGCTGATACAGAAATTACCTTCACATGGTATTACTATCGCTTAGATATGTTTTATATTAAATGTGCTCTCACATATAACAACTTTTTATTTATTTCAACACACAAAACGCGATATCCCGGCTAGGTATAATTGCGTCGATTTACATTTTTTAAACAGAAACAGTTATATACAAGAAAGTAATCAAAAATAAAAAGAGAGAAACAATAATATAACAAACATATAACAACTTTATTATCAAAAACACAAATTATTGTTTTATTATCAATTGTACCGTTCTTCTTATAGTTGATTTTGTAAAGGATTTGCACAAATCCGTCTAATTAAATTGCTTACTTGAACTGGTATGGTACGTGTTGGATTCTTCTTGGTGGCAAGTTAACGCCATAGGTGGCAGGAAGGGAGTGAGTGAGTAAGAACAAACAACTTACAGTACCTACACAATAACGCTAATTGGTCATGCCCCTGTCCAAGGACTTCTCCTATGGCATCTACCAAGGTCTAGGGATTGTCTCCTTCACGCTTTCTCGTAACACAGATTTAACATTTTGGACCATAGATAGGGCATACTTATTTGCTTCTCTATTCGGAAAAGAAATTGATTCTTCAATTTCTAAAATAATGATAGGCGTTAATTTTGACAATACATTTAAGTGGATTTCAAGATTTTCCTTTTTTTCAAACACCAATTAAAAAATATTGGTATGTTTTTCAATTAAAAAAAGATTTAATTTTGTTTATATATAATTTTCCATATAAATTGCAGGCACACAAACAAATTATTGTTGAATTTTAAATGAATAAACAGTAAATATGCAATTAGGTAATTCTCAATTCACAATAAGATCGTTTCTATAGATTCCATATCAAGAAAAGAGTATTACCTATAACTTAATGCTTTTGTCAAGATGGTTAAATGTAGAGTTTTCTTATCACACACACACACACACAAGCCTTTTTATTGGGGCATCCAGCCCTATACATGATTCCCCTCTACGGGATTTAGCAAAGGAAGATATTTCAAAAGTAAAAACTAGAATACAAGAAGTAATAAGGAAAAAGAAAAGAGAGAAGAAAGAAAAAACAAACAAAAAGAAATAAAACCATATATACAAAAAATAAACATACAGAGCAAAAGGAACCATACATGATTAAATATTTAAATTAAAGTACCAATGTTTAGAATATGTCAAGGTTAGGATATCATTGAGAGGGCTAGTGTAGAATCAGCCGCATTCAATCTTCGCTTTCTTCCTCCAAGCAAACCACGACATTCGGCGAATCCATTATTCTCCAACGGACATTGACTGCGGCCTTGTAGAATTTATATAAACCGAGGGAGAGACCCTGATCAACCATCAGTGTGTTCATCCAGCTGCAAATTTGAGTTTTCTTATCTAGATCCATTCAGAATACTCAGTATTAGGAGTCTTTAAGACGTTGGCAATCTAAAAATTTCTATGAAATAATATTTACCCTATAGATATTCATTTTTTCTTTTACAAGTTTAATCTCACCATCAGAGCATAAAATAAATCTCTGGCGCTTCACAAATACGAAGTAGAACGGATTCATTTTGTAGAAATATACTGAACTTTTTAAAACAGTATATAATCAAATAACACTGGAAATTGTTTCTCTAACCCAAGGCCCATTAGAAAAATTTGGCTAATTTAATCAGTGGTTTTGTTGATTCAATTAGTGGGTTTCTTGCAATAAGCGACCTAGTTGAGAACTGCATTTAGACAAATTTTTAAAACTGCTTGAATTGCCAATTTTAACTCTACCAGTGACTGCAAATAACTAAACGGAGTCCTGAAGCCTAGACAATTCAAAAGCTTATATTTGATATAATTCTAAATATGAATAAATATACGACATATAATATTTTACGTAAATATTTTTTAAATATTCTATTTTATTTCTCACATCATTAATTATAAACATTTTGACCATTATTTTTAAGACGCCATTTTTTATTAATTAATATGAGTTACTTTTAGTTAGTTTTTAAGAACATTATGTGTAAATAATATTGCATTTATTTGTAAAAATATATTTCATGATATCAGCTCAACAAATTCAATATGATAATTGTGATATATTTACCACTCACGAGTTTAAAATAAACTACTTAATAATATATATTTTCAATTTTTACCAAACGTAACGTACCAAACTTCCTAAAGAATAATTCTTCTTTTTATACAAATATCATAAATATCACGGAGCAAGCTAAATAAACGTTTAGTTTATTCTTTCTCCACTAGATGGCGCTCTGCCATCTAAAAAGCAAGCACATGTGCTCGTGGTCAGGAGATGCCTTCTTTATTTTTAATATCAACACCTGACCCACTTATCTTTTATTTTTTTCTATTGTTTTTTCATATATATATATATATATATATATATATATATATATATATATATATATATATATATATATATATATATAATTACAGCTTTCGCAAAATTTAACTCACTATAGTTATCAAATACTGTTCAATGTGAACTAAGAAATGGCAATAACAAGGCACATAATATAGAAGTTAATATAAACATGTACTTATACTAGATATTTGGGCAAAATATTCTTTATTTATTTTGGGAGTTGCAATCTTTCGAAAAAATTTTGCTCTTCAACAGGGGCGCAAATAATAAATATGACAACAAATAATCCTTTTACAAAATAAATAAATTGACGTGTGCCCGCGTGCTTCAGACTATATTATAGATAAATATAAAATAGGGTTGAAATATGTGGGCAGTAGTTACCCAGAAATTATTTGAAAACGTAAAAATCAATATCAGGTTAAAAAGTTTCTTTTTAAATTTAAATTTGCAAGCTTTCGAGCAAATATACTGCTCTTCAACAGGCTGATACTCTATGTACAAACTCTAAATAATATATATATATACAGAATAAATAGGTTGAAATATATATATTCAAATAATTTCTGGGTTACTATTGTGTGTAATCGCTTGAATATGCATATATTTGTACTTGAAATATAGATAATATAATAGTTGAATCAAATAAATATGTATAATATCTCAAAAACAACAAAATGTTTCATGCGGTAAGCTTCCAAGAACTAACACGTCTGTTATATAAGACACCGAATAACTTCCAGTGTTGCGAAATGAACTTCGTACCATCACAGAGTGGAGTAAACAGGTGTGAAATTACAACCAACCACCCGGTCCCTTATACAACTATATTTCCTGTTTAGCATGGAAATGTTACTGTCTAGCTGTTTTTGAGCCTCTTTCAACATTGTGTTTTTGAATTCGTCAAATGAAAAAAATAGGGGATTCATATATATATATATAAAGAGACAAAGGTCGCCTCTCCCGCCAAAATAGACGTCAAAACTAGACGCCATCTGATCTTTAGATCAATATCCTCCCGGCAAAATTTCCATCTATATATATATATATTAAAAATAAAGAAGGCATTTCCTGACCACGAGCAAATGTGCTAATATGTATATATATTATTTTTAGTTATATTAAATCAGAGTAAGCATGCTTCTCTGTTAAATATATATTTGCATAAATTTCTATTTTCAAATTATTTCAAAAACCTTTTGAAACAAAATTTACCTTTATTATCAAATTCTTTCAATTTTTCTATATATATATGGTATATAAAAATATTATTTTATTTAAAATTATATTTAATAGATACGAATACTCTGTTAAATCGACCGCTAGAGGTCGCGCTTTTTTTTTTAAATATATATATAACCCGTTGTTGTTGTTTCTCGTTGGCCGGCTCAAATCTTTGTACATTATGTAAATAATCTTTTGTTTTCCTTGTTCTACTCGCCTTAAGCCAGGCAGTACTTTTATCAAACAATGTTTTATATATATTTCTTAGCTCAAATAAAGAAACCTCTGATCAAAACCATTATTATTTTTATTTCAAGATTTTTAACCACGACTGCATTACATTAACATAATCCTCAACATGATCAAGAATCAAGCAGAAAATCTCTCATTCATCTTTTCTTTATATAAGATATATATATACTCATTGACAAAACTTAAGGAAGTTGTACCTTTTAGCGTATATATCGGGATTCAGACAATAAATCTAAAATATATTTGATACATAGTGACCTTTAAGGAAGATACACAAGATAACCAAATGTGAACAAAATTGCCTCTGTTTCTTCAAAAAACAGACCACCGGCTACATAAAAGAATTTTTACATCCTTAAGTTTTGTCCATTAGTGTGTGTGTAATATATATAAATATGTTTTCAAATAAAATAGTTAGGGGTTTTGATTGACGCATTTACATATAATTATTCAAATTTGAATACTAACCTCGATTTCGAAATTTCTTCGAAAATGTATATAATTAAATTTTATTTCTACACCCCTTATCCTGCGACGAATAAAAATTGAAAGAGGGAGGGTATGGCTCATCAGTAGGGAACCTTTACGGCGGTTTTGCCATTTTAACTCCAGACTGCTTCACTATTGTATTTGGAGTGAGTATCTTATATAACCTGCACTTTATATTGAATACAGTAAATTGGTGTTTTGAACAAACTGGGGACATATGCTTCTAGGACTGTAGAAAAGTATGTCTAAATTAAAGATTAATGCATCGAGTACTGCTCTACCACCAAATATATACCAGTTAGTATAAACCTACACTGTAGGGCGAAGTACGGTGGGGACACCCCCGATCAGCTACAGTAACCGTGAACAGGGAACTATGAAATGTGGCTGACTAACGGGGCAATGGTACCCTCCTTTTCCATGGGGCAACAACATTTTTGGACGAGACACTACCACCAGTATGAAACTACATATAATATCATAGTGATTTATTATTTTATTAATAGAATATTTTTCGTCTTGCTATATTTATCGATGATAAATTGAATGAAGAAACATATATAAAATCTGACTTCGTATAATTGCATTTTTTGAAAGAGTATTCAATTTTACCCAATATAAAAACAATTTTACTAGAGAAAAACTTTACCTTTTGATGCTTATTATATAAAGAGCTCGTGCAATTGCTTTTTTTATAAAATGAAATATAAACACTTTTTAATGAGTTATATATTTAAAATGTTTACTTCGTAATATATAAAACATGCTATCAGTCCTTTACAAATGCTTAAAACTGCCTAATCTTCATTAAAAAATAAAATTTTAATTAAAAAGATAATTAATTTTTGAAAAAATAGTTCTATAAAATTATTTATTTTTTTTGTAATGTTTAAATGATCAAACTCTATATTTATTAAGGCCTTTTTTGTTGTGTAATTATATACAACTCTTAATGAAAATATAGCAAAAACACGATTATATATATATCCAGTTTAATTTATTTGCGTATTCCTTTTTCTACCAGAGCTCACAATATTCATAGAAGATGTGGTGATCTATGATGCACAAAAGTAATACTAATTTATACATGTATTTATTTATATGAAAAAACAATAGAGAGAGAGAGAGAGAGAGAGAGAGAGAGAGAAAATAATAAAAAGGTCAGGTGTTGATATTAAAAATAAAAAAGGCATATCCTGACCAGGAACACATGTGCTTTTCAGAAGGCAGAGCGCCATCTGGTTGAACAGAAATCAACTAAACATTGATTCAGGGAACAGGTTAAATCAATGAATAGTTGATTTCTGTTCCACCAGATGGCGCTCTGCCTTCTGAAAAGCACATGTGCTCCTGGTCAGAATATGTCTTTCTTATTTTTATTTATTTATATGAATCAAAGTATTTTTTTTTTTTTTAGATTATTACAATATTATGTGCAAAAATAATTATGCATATATACTAACTTTACCTCATTATAAAATATATTTATAATAGTTTTTTTTGTGTGTGTGATTTGTTTGGTATTTACCTTATCATGTTTCTATTTTTAAAACTGCTGAAAGGGCTATCAGAGATAAAACTTTGATGTTCTCTTTTCAATAATTTATTACTTCTATTTATAATTTAATTGCCTTAAACATGTGATTTGAAAGTATTCATTGATTTATTGAGAAGTTTCCAGGCCATTTTTTGATGATTTATTGTAAAACAGCCTGCACCTTTTTGATGAGGTTGGATAGCCTGAAGTGAATCTTCGATTTGATTTTGTAATTCTCAATATTCTAATTCTTCAATTCAAGCATATTCATTGCTGAATAAAGATAATCTTATTTTTCAGATAAATCAATCTCCCTATTGTCCATACTGCGCCTTTATTGTTTACGGAAGAGCATTTCTCGATTAAAATATTTATATATATATATATATTTATATTGCCATCAAAACTTATATGTTCATAGTTTGCATGCATATCATAACCAATATTTCGTCTGAAGTGCTGGATTCACCACTGATGGACCAGGCCCTCGCAATATCTTTTCATGGCATAAAGACATTAAGAGAAGTTCTTTTTATTTTAAAAAGTCGTGCCTAATGGTTTCACTTTTTATATATAAAAGCATCTTCTCTAGATTTTTACTTTCTATTTTTTTTTATATACGTATATATATATTTTTTTACAAAGCTTATTTTCCTATCTTTTTCATGTGGGCCTTCCATTTTCTTGATAGTCATTTAGGGAAACTAAGATTTACTTTTACACATTAACAGTGTTGAATGGGGACTTTCCGTCTAGCTTACTGATTTGAATTGATCAGTCGCTTATAACTTGAAGAACAAACTGTGCTTTAAATGTCTAAAAAAAATGGCTGTTGACCTTTTTACCCTCTTATTCATTCCTCATCAAGTGCATATGGCAATTAGCTATATGACAACGTTCTTCGAAAAATTTTAAGCTATTTTAATTTTAAGCTATTATAAATTAAATGTAAATGCTTTTTTTAGTGCATGCTTTTTAACCGATAGATTGGGATAGTCATTTTACAGTATTTTACTTATCTTAAATTCACGTGGTAAAGTATTTTAAATTGTTTGGCCTGGCAGGCCTGAATTACAATAATTCACCTGAATTATCCATTGCACCATTGAACTAAGTAATACTTATATACGGTAATAACGTTTGATCTTGAGAGTCAATATATTTAGGTTCCTTACAGAAATACACCAGATACTTTAGAAAGAAGTAATTAAGGGGTAAAATGTACCTAATAAATTTTCATAAGGTTTGACTCAGAGAGACAATATTTCTAAATAATTTATCTGCAGTCACCGCTACATTAGCAAAGGGAGAGTATATCACCAATACATTTTTTTTCTATATTTATTGCATTTGAAATTGCGAGTTTCAAGATATCTAGATATTTTTAAACTTGCATTTTTTTACACTACACCAGCAGTCTATATTTCTGATCGTGCAAGCCAAGATTACTGAATTGCATTCTTCAGATGCAAGGCCAAAGTACTACCGATTCAGCTATCTATTCTTTATTCCTGACTTTGCAAGCCAGGATTATTGACTTGTATTATCCACTAATGCTGCAAAGGCAAAGTACTACCAATCCAGTCTCATCTATTCTATATTCCTGACCTTGCAATCAGGGATTATTGACCTGCATTATCCACTACAGCTGCAAGGGCAAAGTACTACCAATCCAGTCATCTATTCTATATTCCTGACCATGCAAGCCAGGATTATTGTCCTGCATTATCCACTACAGCTGCAAGGGCAAAGTACTACCAATTCAGTCATCTATTCTATATTCCTGACCTAGCGAGCCAGGATTATTGACCTGCATTATCCACTACAGCTGCAAGGGCAAAGTACTACCAATCCAGTCATCTATTCTATATTCCTGACCTAGCAAGCCAGGATTATTGACCTGCATTTTTTGCTCCAGACGTTTCATTAGCGTCTAGAAGATTGCTATCTGTGCCGACCTCCCAGTTTATCTGATTTTTTATAAAGTTGAGGTAAAAACTGCGAAACTTTACGTAACCGCCCTAGAGATAAGATCTGCCTTTTGCATTTAAATTATATTCTTTAATCTAGCAACACTTTTGAGATAATTAATAATAGACTTTGATCAAAAGCTCAACCTTCCTTTTTATTAGATATATATGATAATCTTTTATGAAATTAAAGCATATGTATACAGAACCTCAAGTTGAAATAGGATAGGAAAAGGTCACCTATACCTTAAGCATGATAAATAGCTGTTAATAATTAGTTATTTTCTATTACCTTGTAAGAGCATGCATCATTTTTACAGGCTAGGAAAATGCATGAAGGGGAAAGAGGGTGAAAGACTACAGCTCAAGATATCTGAACAGTTCACGATCCGTTTTAAGTATCCATTCACCCTACCAGGATCTATGCAATGTTTAGACAGACATAGGCCAAGAGATCCTGACAATCCATCACAAGCATCCATTTTGTCTACCAAGATCTATGCTATGTTTAGACATAGGCCTAAAGGTCTAAACAATCCATCACAAGAATTCATTCATCTAACCAAGATCTATCACTTTGTGTAGACAGACAAGGCCACGAGGGGGGGGGGGGGGTATAGACAATACCTCACAAGAATTCATTTATCCTAACAAGATCTATCGCTACGTATAGACAGACATAGGCCTAAATGTCTAGACAATCCATTACAAGAATTCCTTCATCCTACCAAGATCTATCACTATGTGTAAACAGACAAGGCCACGAGATATAGACAATACCTCACAAGCATTCATTTATCCTAACAAGATCTATCGCTATGTATAGACAGACATAGGCCACGAGGTCTAGACAGGCCATTCAGTCGACCTGAGCTCTATCTGTGTGAACACAAGCCGAGATACCCTAGGTCTCAACAAACTCCTCCAGCGTACTCAGTCGCATGATAATCGATATCTCAACACTTGCTGACGCCTTTTGTTGGCTCTAGCAACAACAAACACAACGTCAATACTAAATAAACATTTCAAATGTTATTTTGTTATTGTTGTGATTTGTAGGTTTTAAATTGCAAATAAAGGTACAACATCTGTCTCAAATAGAGTTTTTGAATATCATTTATTGTTCCATTAACCTATTAGAGATAGAGAGAAAAAATTCGATATATACACCAAATATGCAACTTTATATTTTCTAAAATAACTACACATGAAATATATTGTAAATTTGATGACTCTAATTAATTTGAAATGAAATTTAATATTGGGGTTCCCACATAGCAAATGGTAACATATTTTGGAGACCTTCATTATGAAAACGCTTGTAATATAGGTTAAAATTTATTAAACTATTTTCATTTTTTATTTGTGTAATTAGCACATTTATCTATTCTTAAGATCACATAAATAAATGCAAATATTTTTCTGTGCAATCGTTTAAAATTATATGTTTTTGGCATATGATTCAGATAGAAAATGTAATATATATCTATCTAAATAAAATTTAAACTATTTAGAAATTCCTATCTTGAGCAATAAGAACATCTAACCGCTAAAAATGCCAATATTTTAAATTTTTTGTTATGAATTATTTTTCAAAAATAGGTACCACTTTTTCTTTATCATTATACTTCTAAAATTACCGCATTTTAAATTCTTCCATTAGAAAAATTCTCCGTGATCAACAGTTCCCATAAACTTAAGCCGTTCTATGAATTATTTTTAAAACAAGAGAATCAACTTGGGTACCCTTGTTCGCCTTGTTCTAGAAGAAAGAGACGTATATAGAAAAAACTAATAGGATTGTCCTTGTTTATGCCATAGGGAAAAAATGGCCAGAGTTTACTAGGGTTTTTGTGATAGTTTAAATTAGAATTAAAACACACCGTATAAAAATAATTTGTGGTTGTGTATCAACTATATTACCCTTGACGTTTTTTCCGTTGTTTTCAACTTATTGGAATGTTATTTAAGGTTTACCCCGTTCAGCAATTATATGAATTCCACATAGTTAGTGGGTAACTTAATTGATGTTTACATATATAAGAAGAATGTGAAATGAGAATATTTTTGAAGGTACGCATATGCTGCTGTTGAAATAAAATTATAAATATGATTATAAAAAGGAATCAATCACATCATAAACTTCTTCAATTTTTTAAATAGTAATATTTGATATCCTATAATTTGATTCATTCCAATATGAAAATGTGGAAAGGTCTATATATATAGAAGAAATGTCTTTATCTGGAATGGGTCTAGGGATAGTTATATAACTCCTGGTTGCCTTCAATCTATGATAGAGTTAAATAAGAAAATTCATTTTAGTAGTTTCTGGCTAGATAAACCTGGACGTCATCAATCCAGGCTAGAGAGAGAGAGAGAGAGAGAGAGAGCTGCATTAGACAAAACTCTGATTATAATAAAGATGGATTTGAGATAAAAGAGCTGTATATATCTAGACCCAAGCTAGGGGGTATCTAGATAATCTCGGGACGTCATCAAACCACGGTATAGGTACCATAAAAACACTTAGATGGATTTGAGATAAAAAGAGGTGTCTACATCTCTAGTCATTCTGGGGGGTGTCTAGAAAATTCTGGGGTGTCATCAATATATGTTATAGAGAGCTAAATCAGAGAGAAATAAATCTATTTTTAGTGAAGTCTGGAGATAGAAGAGAGCCGTCTATATATAGTCAATTTGGGGGGTGTCTAGATAATTCTGGGGTGCTATCAATCTATGTTAGAACACACACAATAAGAGGGAACTAAATCTATTTTCAGTATAAAGTCTAGAGATAGAACAGCTATCTCTAGTCACACATTCTGTGAGGATGTCTAGATAACTCTGGGGTATCCACGTTAGAACACACACAATAAGAGGGAACTAAATCTATTTTAAGTAAAGTCTAGAGATAGAAGAACTGTCTATATCTAGGCTGAGCCTAGGAGCTGGCTAGATAAACTCTGGGGTGGCCTCTTTTTACGTCCATCCACCGATACCACATCGCCACGCTATCGCCCCGACGCCAAAAGCTGCCTTTCCATCCATGCCTTACACTGGGATCCAACTTACAACCTCTCTTGCTACTTAAAAACAAAAATCTATTTGAAACTAGTTATTTTTATACAATATAATGCGGCATATGATTGTAGAACGACATTTGAAAATATCCCACATGTGTTTCTTTTGAACGAAAAATCGAAATTTATTTTAAGGAGAAATAACGATTATTTCTAACTTTTGGGATGAATTGTGAAGAGTAATGATAAATAAAAGTGTCCAGGGATGGGAACTCCCATACTTATTCCATGATAAGCAACATATTAGCGCCTATAATGATAATTGTAAATAGAAGATGACTTTTTATCTATAATTGCATTATTAGCTATAAGGGATTATCTGTAGATTTAAGTTAAATGTTTTAACGCAATATATTCAAATAACTTCCTATACGGTCCTTTAACTACGATCTTTGGGACGGCCTGGCTCATCAAGCTGCATCATTATATCGACTTTTTTTAACATCGTTGATCCACAATAAACAGGTAAATTCATTGTTTTTTTATCTTTCATTTCAAAGAAAAATAATGCTTCTAATATTGAAATTAATATCGACTTGCAACATGTCCTAACTCTTTGCCACCTGAAATTGTTTTTTATGGCAGATTTATTTATAGTTTCAGAATTTTTCCCATAAGAGATTACATTATCATAGTTAGCTCTTAAATTATAGGGGCCACATCGTTCCAAACTATTGTATATTCATACAGTCTCTTTTCTTTAGAGTTTCCATAACTGATGTTGTTTCATTTTCATGTATTTTAGTATGTACAATCTGTACAGGGAAGAAGTTAGAAATAAGAAAGTATTAGAAAAGAGAAAGAATACAACAAAGCAGCTTGCAGAGACAATATCTCGATATCCTCTTTAGTGGACTATGCACTCAATCACCCCGAGCTTCCATGAAACATCGAGGCAAAACACACAAGACTGTTCCTTGAAGGCTGAAGTTCGACAGAGGATCCGAACCAGATGAAAGATTATAGACTGAGAATTACACACTATTTATCCCGTCTTAATTAAACCTATATGTAATAGATTCAATTTTGACAATGGTTGAGTTAATTGAAGCTAAATATAATTTATATGTCACATATGTTAATTTTATTTTCTTTTGTAAACAATAATTTATGCAAACCAACATGTAAATGGACATTTTCCATATTCTCATAGACATTTTCCAGACTTACCATTGTAGAAATGTATGTTCCGATAAAGACTATCGTGCTCTGCTCATCTAAATATTGAACTATGATTTCCTAGAGATTCAAAGGGAGAGGTTCACCTTTTAATACATTGCTTTTAATCCCGAAATTAAAACGTTCTAAATCCTTTGTTAAACAATCAAGCTACTTAAAGATGTGTTTTCAAAACAATTAAAATTTTATAAAATTGTTACTCAATGAATAAATATAAAATATGAAGTTGCCAAATATTTTAATAAGAAACTACTCAGCCAAGATGTCTGATGGAAAAATTCAACGATCAATTACTTTTTTTTTATCCTCGATGTGTGGAATCTGATTAGCATTTTTTCCAAACAACTCTGTAGCCACACCTTGGCAAATTATCTATGTTCGTTAGGAAAATCACTCGTATTTAGATATATTTATTGAATAAATTATTGATATGTTTTCCCCTTCTATATATGTCAAGGAAAAACAAGTGTCTAGTCTCGAGGTCAGAATCGCAAAGGTAAATGCTACTTTTTGAAGAAGAACAGAGCTATATAGTGAAAAGAGATAGATAATTTTGGTCATCAATATATACAGTTACGAGCGTCATTCCTCATCTCCTAATCAATCATCTCTCTCTCTCTGTCACCGTTTGCTTTTTTTTTGGAATGGCGCCCTCCTATTGGTTGGCTACGGTCACGCCACCTTTGCCCCCCCCCCCCCACTCGCCATTTAACTATTGAGTTGGAGCGGGTCGCTCCCTAAATAAATACATATATTAGATAATAACCAAATGGAATCCTCTCTTTCTTTTTCCCAGTAAGAGACGCCTACGGAAGCCAACAGTACATAGACAGATAAAGCACATAGGCTATAGTTATTAACTAACATATGCAATTATTTAAGGCGCCAATTTATAATTGTAACAAAAAGTATTTGATTCAAAACATTCAATCGGGTAAAACACGGGCGTTGCCCGGGTCATTCGGCTAGTATTGTAATAAAAGAGAGTGATTTTCTGGAAGCACACAATTAAAAAAAAAACAATATTATAAAGCGATTCATCGTAAAGTCTTATATAATGCCAAAGAGAAACGTGGCTCATACAGGAAGATGAGTAATCAGAATCTGCAAGAATTCCTTAAAGGAAAGATATCTTTTCTAACAGAACAAGACCAATCACAAAATTGGAAGAAGGACTATATATAAGCAAGTGGATTCATTTCTTCTTCTAATTCTAAACTCTCTCTCTCTCTCTTCAATTGACATTGGACACAATTATAGAATATATAGAATGTTGTATATCTTAACCTTTTGATTTGCAGTTATATCATCAATATGAAGTTGCGGGAAGATGGTATATATGAGCCGAAAGAGACACCTCTCTTTTTAAAAATGTTTTGAGGCAATGCATATTTGTTTATCACTCCAGTACAAAGCGTACTATTGGTGATAAAATAAGGTGCCATAACACCTATTTTGGGGTAAGTTGAAGCTGCCACTGTATTGATAAGGGTCATAGCACGAAACCATAGTATACAGATGGACCTTTTGTCTGAAATTTCCAAAATTGGTGTTGTGGTACATTCTTTACCATCAGCAGTATGTTTGGTACTGGAGAAATAAAACAAAAATGTTTTGTTTAAATTATTTTAAAAGGGAAAGTGTCTCTTTTCGTGCAATATTTTAACTATTTGTTCCTTCTAAATTCCATATACTCATTGAGGTAATCCCAAATATACTTGGTAGAGAACATGGCAGTTAGGGTTTTACGATTGCCTAAATATATATCATACTAGACGGGTGACCCGGGCTTCGCCCCGGGATTGACCTGTGTGCATATCTACCCGGGTGATATATATTTAGATAAGATTTTTTAAATAATTGTTTGTTATTAGCGTTATCTATTTGTTTGCATCAGCATAATTTAATCTAATCTTTGATAGAGGGCGCTGTTCGTGAGCTAAGTAGAATAATTTGAATATATAGTTTTAATAATTGATTTATATATTTTTTAAAGTAGCCTATCGTCTTCCCCGTATTTTTTTTACCTATGTAGGAAATTTTGGTTTGAATTAGTGAACTACTGCGAATTTGTATACAGGACATACAAACAAACATACAAACATTCATTTATATATATAGAGATATATCTCTACTTGTAGAAATACACTAATGGATAACATTTAAGGAAATTGTACCTTTTTGCATGTATATCGGGATTCAGACAATAATTATGAAAGCTATTTGATACACAGTGATCTTTATTGAAGACACACGAGATAACCGAGTATGAACGAAATTTCCTCTGTATTCTTTAAAACAACAGATGATTGGCGATATCAAAGACTTTCTACTCCCTTAAGTTATGTTCATGAGTGTAGTTCGACATTTACACTTCAAAAAATGAAAGAGGACAGTTTAGTTCATTATACTTACCGATGACCTTCGGCCATGTCACGTTGAACTACACCGGTTCTCACTGAAGTTAAGCAACGTTGAGCCCCGGTCAGTACTTGGGAGAGTGACCACCTAGGAACACAGGCTGTGTGTACTATAGGCCAACTAACTAACTCAATGGATCATTTCAAAAGTTTCTTACCCAGCTTAATGACTGACGAGGATAAAATATATTGGGACTATCTGGTTAACCAATCAGCGTTGAACCTTTTCTACGATTTCGCCATTTTAATCTACCAGACCGTTTTACTAGCTTTTATGTTTGTATAAAGAATTATCCAGAGAGGAAATCTTTGTAAATATATTTAGAGAACTATCTGCACATCAAATATATATAGTTTCACGAACTGCACATATAAGATATAAAATGTAAAATATTTTATAAATTATTTATATTTTCTAATATATATAACTTTTTAATATAATTATATAATAGCAATTAAATTTAATTTGTTTTTAAAAACATACACATGCATTTCATTTTCAAACTCACACATATCCACTAATATTATTAAACACCATTTTTAATATAGATGGTTTGTATATATGTAGAACATTTTGATAGTCTAACATTTTTTTTATTTAACCTATTAATAGACTATATATTTTTAACACCAATATTATTATTTTTTTAATTAAACATTCGATGTTTATCAATAAAAATCATCAAAATTTGAATTTTTAAAACGCTACACTTCACAAATAATTAACGCATAAGAGATATATTCTTTAAAGTTTATTAATTTTATGCATATCCACTTTATATCGAAAGATATTTTATAAAATAAAATTATTGTATTTTCTTTTTATATATAGTCAAAATATTGTTTCAATCATTATTAAAAACCTTAAAATATAGGCAGAATGAAGTTTGCAATAAGCGGCCGTTAATAAAGAATTATATCAATATAAATAATGCAAAATTTTACCGTGAAATATGTCGGTATCGACATCTAGAGGCTATGATTGAATGCACTCAGTGTAACCATTTAAGAGCACACACATAGCGCCAACTGTTTATATCCAGGAAAGTAAACAGCCGATTATGTCTTGGCGTAAATAAATTCCCAAACGATAGTTGAACGCAGTCGCCAGACTGTTTCTTGCGAAATTTTATTGGAATATTGCATCATTTTTTTCTGATATGAAAATGTATTTTCAAAAATTTCGTTTATTATATTAATCGTTGAAATGCCTTTTAACGATTTGGGTAAATACCAGAAAAAAATGAAGATTTTATAATATACATTTATATGTTTTCTACAAAAAAATTGCGAATTAAAATTTAAAATAGAATATTATTTTTCATTTTGTTTGTTAATATCATTTGAGATAAAATAAATTTTGATATTTTAAATAGCATAGCAAACGATTTGCTTAAATATTAATGGATAAATTAATCGATTTTAAAATTGACCAACATATATATTTTTGAAACTGAATTTGCATTCAATTGAGGGACGTATTTGCTTTAAAAGTTAGGATGAATTTTATTTTATAATATTTTCAAGTGATAAAAAAGAAAAAAAGTAACCCATTAATCTCTATGATATTTACACAATAAATTTAATTATGCTTTCTACGATTCATAGACTCAAAATGAAGTTACAGGCATAAAAAGAACTCTAAAAAAAAAGAGTCATAACTAACGTCATAATTAACCCTTAATTACTCGCGCCTATATTTGTTACGTAAGTACTCGCGTTGAGATCCAGGTCTCACTTTAAAAAAAACGAAATATATGTTAAATTTTAATATTTGGATTGAAAATTAGGCTGCATTATATTCGTAATTGTGTGTAGTTTATGACACACGTGAATTAAGGCAAAAAATATTTTTATATTTATTTATTTTTATTGAAACAATGACTATAGTAAAAACAATGAATGTTTGACATAGTTTTACAAATAGGCTACTATTAAAAATTGTAGACGGATATTATTCGCAATCTTTGCAAATATTCGAAGAATGACGTTGACAGATGTGTCTCTTGTATTTGTAGCAAATAATTTGTGTCATACTACCTTTGGTACTTGGGCAAACATAGCACCGTTTTCGCTTCTTAGGTTCTGACTCTACACTCATTTCGATCTGTGGTAAACAAAAGATTGTTATGTTTATCATTTTGAATAATTTTATGAAATATATATAACTTACCTCTGGACTTTCAGCTTTCTTGCAATGCAATATTATCAGGTCATGGAGACTTCTTGGCAAGTTTTTCAATTGGGATCGAATTTTTAAATGATCCTGGAATAATTGTAGGGAAATATTTTTCAAAAATATTCTTCTTGGAACTCGAGGTGAATTTATATTTAAAGACTTGAAAATTATTTCTGAATTTATGCCTGCAGCATTTAGTAGGTCGAAAAATAGGCATAGAGGCCATCTGTAGGTTCGACGGCCAACAGAATAAGTTCCACACATTTGGTTCACCATGTCAACCCCGCCTTTAGTCAAATTATAAAATGTTACAATTTCAGGGATAATTTATAACTAGTGTACCAATTGTCTGTTTTTATGTTTCGGCTTGTCCCAGATATTGGAGTGATCAATCTTTTTACGATATCATTGGGTGAATTACTTTTTTTATATGGACCATCGGGTTGTTTTCCACAATATATTTCAAAATTAAAGGTATAAAATGTTCTTGCATCACTAATGGCATAAATTTTGAGCCCATATTTTGCAGTTTGTTGGGCATATACTGTCTAAAGCCACACCTGTCACGAAATGGAATGAGCTTCTCATCAATTGTATTATATTCACCTGGAGTATAGAGATTTTTACAGTTATATACAAAGGCTTCTACAAATTCTCTAATTGGAGCAAGTTTGTCCAGCTTTTTTCGTTCTTTCCTTGTTGTAATATCATCAAATCTCAGGCAACGTAGAAGAAATAAAAAACGTTCTTGTGACATAATTGCTCTCACAATTTCTACTCCTGAGCCATCCACCGCCCATAGCTCTTTATAAGTTAAATGAGCAGCTCTTTTGACACCTGACATTATCAAAAGTCCAAATAAAGCTAGGATTTCTGTTACAGTAGTTAATTTGGCATCTCTATCTCTAGAGAAATGTTCTTTGATATTGCTCATATAAGCATTCGTACAATCTACAATTTTTTGTACCATATCATTATCAATTATTTTTGTAAATGCATCCGATTCAGATTCTATCGATTTTGCTTCAAATTTAGGCCCTGGCAATTGAGAAATTATATTCACACCTCTTGAACGAATCCGGGTTTTCTGTCACATTGTCTTTTTCCATTTTGTGACACCATCCTTTCCAAAATAAAATTCAGAATCATCATTTGGTAATTCTTCATCCGCCTCTGAATTCTGTTCAGAGTCTGTGTCATGATAACTATAAATTTCGGTATCAGAAGTATCGGATAAATCACAAATTATTTCATCGCAATCCATGTCGGATTCACTCTGATTCCTCTCAGAAGTACTAGCCATTTTTTATAATATAATATATATTTTAGGAAATATTTAGTATTAAAATATTGAATAAAAATAAATAAATTCTAAATACCTAAGAGAGACAGAGAGAGAGAATTTAGGATATTTAGGAACAAAAAAATATACTTAGAAGAAGAACAATAACTTACTGTTTTACGAAGATAGAGCCAGCCGGAAAATGAAACCTAAACCAAAATTATTACGCAAGTACTCGCGTCGAGACGTTTGTCTCGGCGGTGGCTTTTTTGTTTTATTTTTCTTCCTTCTAGGGGCCAAGCGATAGAACAAATGGTCTAAAATATTTATTTCGATGCTATCTTTAGCTACAAAAACTTACAAATTATTTGGACTCGAAAATCGTATTTATTTTTTCGATTAAAAATTTAGGTGAGACCTGTGTCTCGACGCGAGTAATTAAGGGTTAAATAGTAAAAAAAAAAAGAATAAATGACTTAAAGAACAGATTTAGTATTTTTTTTATTCTTTTATTGCCGGAAGTTAGACATAATAGTTTTAAAGAATGTTTTTATATGTGGAATGTCGTTTATTTCTTTCCTATGTGCAATTTATTTCTTTTGAATAACAAAGCTAGTTTTCTAAAGCATATACCTTTTACATTTCTAACGCGCGGTGCTCTCAATATTTAAGAATTCTTACTGTAGAATACTCTCATTGTGATAACTATATCAAATTTCATATTAGTGTATTCACTAGTTATTATATGAAAAAAAATATATATATAGTAATAGATTTATATTAAATAATTACCTGAAATATAGACGTTGCAATTTTAAGACAATATTTTACACCTTGATGACAACATTTTACATCTTAATGATAAAATAATTCATTTTTAGTCGATATTCTTAGATTTTATTTGATATTTTAATAAAATTATATTATAAATATTTTAGAACAATTATATAATAAATATTTTTAGTTTATTAGAAATACTTTTATTTTATTGAAATTGGTCTATTTTAGACATTTCTATATTCTTTTTAACCAAGCAATAGAGAAATAGTACAATTGAAATATCTCTTAAATAAATTTATCACTGTTTAATATGGTATTAAATATTTCTTATATTCCCGATATAAAATTCTCACTAGTTCAACTGTTATCCATTTTCACATATTATATATATATAATTCATGAAATCAATAAATAACTTGAAAATTTTACTTAGAAATATATGAGACCTATTAAATTCTATATGCGATATTTTGCACCTTTTATATATTTTCAATGATATATTTTGAGATAGGGATAAACGTTTTAATATTAAAACTAATATATTTCTTTACTTTTTATTCTTTCAAAAGAATCTAAGGAATCTAATTTTGAACGCCATTTGAGTTTAAAACATATCTGCGTGAGTATGAGAATACTTGCAGTTTTAGAAGCAATAAAATTTTAAAACACTATCTAAAATTATATGTAAAGGAACTTGTAAATGAATAATTTAATGGTTAGATTTTATTTTTGAAAATATTTTTAATATATATATTTAAACTAAAAGAGGGCTGTAAAAATGGACTTAGGTCCCATTAACATAAAAAAAATTAATTTACTTTTTTATTGCCTCTCCCACTATTTAAATATTTAGATAGAGAAAAAAATCAATATGTCTAACTTCCTATATCAGAAGACGCCAGTTGATGGCACAATCAAAATTGCGTCTGGTTCAAATTGATAGCAATGGTGCCAAGTCCAATGATAAATTGATTTTTTTCCCTTTAATATATCACAGAATTTAAATTAAGCGGTATTATGCAAATGTCTCAAACGTGCTATGTTTAGAAATGGGATGACCTTTTACGTAATGAACGAAATTTCATATTGATTCCTCATTTAAAAAAAAAGCTTTTATTTAACTTGCTAATAAATCTGTCTGTAGTACTGTATGTTTGTTCACATATCTTGTCTGTAAGATGCATCTAAGTGTTTATATGTATCTGGTAGGTGCTGCTGAGGCTGTTGAGTCAATTAGATGATTTTAAAAATATGAGAAACAGACCCTCCAACTAAACAGAAGGAAGTCGACACAGTTGGCCAGATGGAAATCTGGTCACCTGCGCCCTCTATTCTATAAAGAGGGAGCCAAAAACTTCCCATGTGCACTAGGTGCAAAACCGAAGAGGCCACTCCCCAACATTTACTAAATTGTATTGGAAAGGACAAAGGATCCCTGTACAGAGAACCAAGAAGAGTTCTTGAACTTCTTTATGAGCACGACCTCCAAGATCTTGTCTAATTTAGACTAATAACAGGATAAATTAAAAAAAAAGAGAAGTAAAATATCGATTATGGAATATAGATAGTTACTGCATGCTATTATTCAGGCTATAGCCTCATTGGACAGCTAACATTACCCTTTGGGGTTTTAAGCTTTCCACGCAGTTGTCAGTTTAGTGTTTAAAACATTAAACAATACCATAGGTTTCTGGAGATGATTTTCTTTTCACTTTATTAATGTAGTCTCAAGCTTTCGTGCATCTCTGCCCTTACAAACATAAATTAACGAATAAAACGCCGCCTGATGCCGAACTATTACGTAATACAGTATAGTTTTTATACAATATAATGCAGCCTATGATTGTAGAATGACATTTGAAAAGATCCCGCATGTGTTTCTTGAACGAAAAATTGAAATTTATTTTAAGGAGAAATAACGATTATTTCTAACCTTAGGGATGAAGTATGAAAGGATGATTTCGATTCCCTGGACACTTTTATTTTTCCGTTTATCATTACTCTTCACAATTCATCCTTTCATACTTCATCCCTAAGGTTAGAAATATCGTTATTTCTCCTTAAAATAAATTTCGATTTTTCGTTCAAAAGAAACACATGCGGAATATTTTCAAATGTCGTTCTACAGTGTAGTTTGGTAATCAGACGGCGTTTTATTCGTTTACTTATGTTCTCC
Organism: Cordylochernes scorpioides; assembly: GCA_030710605.1. Classification (NCBI taxonomy): domain Eukaryota; kingdom Metazoa; phylum Arthropoda; class Arachnida; order Pseudoscorpiones; family Chernetidae; genus Cordylochernes; species Cordylochernes scorpioides. The sequence goes on from CP092867.1 coordinate 23,859,430, forward strand.
TGTAGAAGGGTAGAGAGAGATGCCTGAAAACTTGAGACAACGTTATTAAAGTGGAAATAAACTCATCTCTAGATAAGCTGTGGTATTATCTTTGTCAGAGAGATTTAAATTAATTGTTTAAAACATTGTCATGTTGAAATAAGAAGGTCTGTCGAGAGTGTAGACACAAGGTGTGTGTGCAGGCGGCAATGAGCCCAGCGAGATTGGTGCTCTTCTTCATGGCTCTGCTGAACCTCCACTCGACATCCGCCTCGGTCAAGAAGTGCGGACGAGAGCTGGCCAATCTCATGGAGCTGGTGTGCGCTGACAGAGGTGGCTTCCATACGCCGCAAGTCCGCCGGCATGCGCCCTTCTCCCTGCACTCAGGTACCTTCTTCTTCTTTGGACATACTTGTTGAGGACAGTTCTAACCATGCATGTAGGCGCTATGAAGACTGTTCTATACTTGGCAAACTGATGCTCAATGTATATGTGCTAAGTCCGAAGAGGGTCTTCCCATTATTTTATCATTGCAGTAAGGGCTCTCTCGTCAAAATATCGAATTTTAATAAATATATTTGATCCAAAATATGTTCTTATTTTAATTAATCAAAAATGTATTGCTCGATATTCAACAACATAATGATATATTGGGTTGGCCAAATATCAGGGAACAGGCTAAATCAATGATTAGTTGATTTCTGTTCCACCAGATGGCGTTCTGCCTTCTGTAAAGAAGCACATGTGCTCCTGGTCAGGATATGCCATTTTTATTTTTTTTATAATGATATATGTAAATTAGAAACTATTAAAGACGCGCGTATGATTCTTTTGCAAATTAAACAATTTCTACTGCCCTTACTGGAATGGAAAATTAAATGGGAGGATCTGGCTTATCAGTGGTGAACCTTCCCAGCGGTTAATTTTTCCATTGCAGTAAGGACAGTAGAAATTGTTTAATTTGTAAAAGAATCACACGCGTCTATATTAGTTTCTGATTTTCATAACAGATGGCGCCATAATGCATCATAATGATATAATGGAGCCGGGGCTACATCACCATATACTCTCATGTATGGGGCTGAAAGACGAACGAGAAGTGCTCCTCAGTGAAATAGGCCTTGAGGGACTCTCTTTGGAGCTCCTGTTGAATGAGGTGGTGAGAAACAGAGCTGGAGCGTTTGCGTTGTTCAAATTTTGGAAGACGGCTGAAGAGAAAAGGAAGCTATATACATAATCTAATTGATGTAAATAATTATATGTAAATAATCTTTGTCAGGACTAGAATTACGAATCATGTATGGGACTTTGATTCCAGTAAACGGCTTGTTGCTGCTGTTGTATATAGTTACCGTGTAGAAAATACTATACTATACCTACTACTTATTGGTTTCTCTCTGTATTCTTAGTTCTCTTCTCTTCAATTACTCTATAAACTGGCGAATCCTTTATAGGACGAGAGGTCCTCAATAAAGGCTTTTGTTGTTGTTGTTGCATCATAATGATATATAAGCATATAAATAAATTTAAACATATAAAACCGACAATATATATATAATATGTACAAGGTTTTCATTGTGAAGTCTTCCACCACGGGAAAGACTCCGCCATCGATGGACCGCCAGAGTTCTTAATGAGAGTGTTATCATCAGCGGAAGTGTGAACAGACGCCTCATTAAAATAGTTATATAGAAACGGAAATATTGATTTAAAAATAGACCATGTATGTATGATGTTGTTGTTGTCGTGTCCAATGAAGAGCCTCAGATGTCTCCATGCATCTCTATCACAGCAGTCGCAATGTCCACTATCTTGGGTGTTTTAAAGCTGCTTCTCTGAGTCCATGTCAATTTTCTGCAAGGCTGCGGCCATTGCTGGGCCTAAGAATATGTGAGTAGGTGTTAGTTCCACATCAGGACAGTTGTTGCATGTCCTATAGGTTCTTGTGCCATCTGGATGTATTGTCATTCCTTTGTAGTGTTTTGTTCTGAGTCTTGTTATGGTTTTTGTAATTATTCCTTCAGAGTTTATTTCGCATATTTGATCTTTTCTTATTTTTTGTTTAATTATCTTGTATTTTGCCAAAGCATCAGCGTCAAATACTGACATGAATGTATGATTACACACTGAATAGATTGATTGAAGGCCGTATTAAAGGTACCAGATCAAGAAGATGACCTCGTACTACATTGATGGATAAACTGAAGAGATACCAAAACAGGATCGCAATACCAGTTGAAAACTATGGTAATGGATAGGTCATCTTGGAGAATCTTGATTGATGGGGCATAACACAGTCTTAGGACTGATTAGTCTCAAATAGTAAATGAAGATGTACTTAGAAGAAAATAACAAGACGCAAAGAAGAGTGTGAAAGTATAAAAGAAACTATCCGTCTTGTTATTTTTCTTCTATTAATGAATAAGTAGCTCACCATCTTCTTAATTCGAAAGTGTCATTGTTCAAAATTTAACTATTATCGAAAATTAATTATAGTATTCGAACAGAAGTTATATGGAACTTTTTATATCGTTTTATAATATTCTCGATAGGATGATTTATCGTTTCCATCCAAAGAATTCTTATTCTTTTTGTTAGGAATTTTACCGTTGAACTACGAACTTCTCTGCCATATTTGTGTTTAAACTATCTTTTCTCGACCTTTTAACCTTGAGATTGAAAACTTAACCTTTTATCTCTTTCGACGACATATTTTTCTGAGAAGAAAGTCGTTTTGCAACGTTCTGCTTGGTCGTTCAAGTATCTGTTGTGGCGAACAAACACTGTGGGTGTCGAGGACTTCTCCAGAACTTTATATAACTCCCTTTACATTTTACCGCCCAAATATTATTGGCTTTCTAAAATACTTGTTTATTAAGAAATTTATTTTTTCGTTTTCTACTCTAAAGCATAGGTTCTAGTTTCCAGTGATGCCGTGATACAGTTTTTGTGCTCAATATTTCTTCATAGTGTTTCATCAAGTCCATCAGTTCTATTCTTCACTTCCTACCATTCTCTTTCAATTCATTTTATATCACAGAACATTCTCCTTAAACATATTTTATTTTAATATATATGTTCAACTCAATTTGTTTGGTATTTTATGGGAAACTCTTCAACAAATACAGGCCTCTTGTTCCTCTACCAAACTTCTAAAGATTTCATCATTTATGATGCCACATGCCTACACATGTAACACATATTTGGTTACTTGCACTCACAGGTTTTTTCATCACAGAAATTTATGTTTAATTCTATCTCATTTTACTATATGTTCAATCCAATTATTTAGTCTTTTTATGATGAACTCTTCAACAGGCCTTTTTCCTCTACCAAACTTCTAAAGATTTCATCATTTCTGATCCTATCAACCTACCTATTTTTTGCATTATTCTCTAAATACGTGCTTCATTTAATTCCAATATTATTTTTTTACTTTCCGTTTGCCCATGTACCTATTCATGTACACACTTATTTGGCGGTACATATACTAAAATAGGAACGATACAGAGAATATTAGCATGGTCCCTTCGCAAGGATGACACTTTACATCGTGTACCGATTCATTTTATAGTATCCCTAGTACCTATTGGTACGGATCATGATAATCATATGTTAGTCAGCGACTACCTTTACTGTAAATGCGCCACATGTTTACACACGTAGAAAGCAGTTCCAGAGCTCTTTTTGGTTATTTGCACAACTGCCTGGGTTTGCAGGAATCGAGAGTCATTGAAGCATTCGATTCTTAGACAACCACATTCCACTAGCTTCCTATTTTCACAAATAATATATAAGAAATAATTGTGTTTAATAGAATTATTTCACTTATTATATTTCAATTGCATATATTTTTATCTGATGATGGAACTCTACAAATAGAGCTAGTGTTACTAATTCAGTTTTTCTTTTTCGAAATTTAGCAATTAAAAAGTCTTCTGAAATAATAAATCAATTTATTTTATAATAATATTTGAGCCCTATCTAAAGGATATTTGCTTTGCTCTGTTTCTTTATTGCTTCGAGTTCCTATAATTTATTTAAGTGAATTTGACTCTTTTGTATATACACTCATGGACAAACTTAAGGAAGTTGTACCTTTTAGCATGTATATCGGAATTCAGACAATAACTCTGAAATATATTTGATACACATTGATCTTTATTGAAGACACACGAAATATAACCAAGGGTCAACGAAAAATCGCCTCCATCTTCTTAAAAAAAAAAAAAAAACAGATTAACAATTGGTGACAAAAGACTTTCTACCTCTTCAAGTTTTATCCATTTGTCCAAAAGGAAAGTATTTGAATATTTCCCCTCTCTTTTCTTTGTAACGTTTCACACACACACACAATGATATTTACTCTGACAAATGGTTGATGGTCGAAGACAAAAATTTCGGTTTATAAGTTGATACCAAACGTTGTGTACTTGTACGTTTGATCTTGTTTTGGTACTATTTATCATAGTGGTTGATTATGCTCTTTAGTGCTATAAATACGACTTGTGAATTTGTTAGAATCAGACAGGTATTTAGTAGCAAGTTATATTTAATAGCATTGGTATTCGTGGCTTGGCTGACAATAAAGGCTTTATTGCTAACAACATCGTACCTGTGATACTATAGATACGATGTAACACCAAAATATACCAACTGATAACAGGAATATAAGTGGATATGGAATTATAATGTTTGATGACCAGAATTTCCTTGAATATAAAACTTCATCTATGATTCCTTCTTGCGCTGAATCTGTATAAGACTGATGTTCTTAATAAAGCTGTATATTGTGTGTGTGAGTATAAAACTTCACTGTCACATGGGAAAGGCTGAATCTATAGTTGGTTGCATGTACAAGGTACGTGAAAAAGATCGCATATGAAAATAGAATTCTTTGTGATATCTATAGCTTGTTATTCAAACCTTTCTCTTTAGGGAATCCCCAAATTGTGCCAGTTCCCATTGTCCAATTGTTCCTAAAAAGCCTCAATAACGTATAAACGTTCGTTTAAAAAGTGCTTGAAGTTTCGAAACAACACCTTTAATCATATTTATCAATGCACATGCGATTGCCAGTTCTTTTTTTATTGATGGCCATTGTCTCCTTTATCCTCACCGAAATAACTCGATGTATTTCCTTGTCATTGTTGAACGACAGTCTAATATTGGAAACTTTTGTCAGGTTTAACTTTTGTGTCTAGGTATTGATATGGTTACGCCAAGGTTAGGTTGTGTGCCAGCTGCTGATGGTAGATATAGGTAGAGGGATGAAGTTATGGGGTATGTAAGGAATGTCTTAGAGCCAATATGTGATCTCAAAACCTATAAAGACTGCCCTAAAGCAAGGAAGATATAGCCTTGAAAATCTCTTTGTAAAAGAAACGTCTTATTTTCATGAACTTCTCCTGTATTTTGAATACTTTGTAACCACGAACCTGTTCTGGGTTTGTGAAAATGTCTTATAGTCATGAACTTGACATAAATCCAGGAACAAGTCTTAGAAATATATTGACATCCTCTCGATTGAAACAATGAAAGTGCACAATTTACACAAATTAATTAATGATTATCATACAAAAAACGATGTGAATAATAGATAAATAACAAATGCTATGCACACGGGGACTCAACTACCGTTACAGAGTTGACTGTCACCTCGGTATCCAGTAACATCTCGTACTTTCTCTGTCGCCGATGTCAACGTGGTTCTAACAGAGAGTCACAGAGAAGCATACAAATGAAGATAAACAACATGTGATGTAACTTCTGACCCCGATTACAGCAGGTCATGAACTTGGCCTGGGAATTCTCGGACACTGGGTTCATCGACCAGTCCGTGTGTTGGACACAGCTAGGTAAACCTCTTCAATACGTAGCCTCTGATGCTACATCACCCTGACGGAGAATTCTCTCTCCCTCGTCTACATCGCATCTCATCCCATCGCTAAGATTGGCTAAGATCAAAGTGTCTTTCTCATCTACATCTTACTGGTTCTCTCTTTAGAGGTCTACCTCCCATCTGCGCCCTTACCACTTCCACACCGACCTCATATCATCACATATATTATGGTTACCCTCTCTCTCTCTCTCTCGAGAGAGAGAGAGAGATCCCTTGGCTCTATCACTTGAAATTTAGTCAACTAGCTACCTACATGAACCGCACCTACAAGGATGTCTATAAATATAATAATTGAGACCAATGTTTAACAAAGGGCCATTTTATAGTTTGTATATCTGATTCTTAAATCATTTTCATGTTCCCAAAGGCCTTGGTCAAGCTTTTTGAATGTGTATATATAGTGATGTACAGACAGACTACTGTAAATGTATTATCATGGATTCCTAAACCTCATTCAATGTCCACAAAGTCCTGGTTAAGGAGGTGTCCTCTGCGTGTAGTGAGCTCTTGATTTTCTCCATTCATCTGTAGATATATTGTTCCTTCCTTTCTTCCTTCAATGCCTTCCTCTACTAGGGTTGGCCACATGGTCTCTCCATACTTCCTCGTAGGATATATTGTCAACAATGGATTCCTGAACCATATACAATGATCACAGAAATCCTGTCTAAGTCTGTGCCATGATTGTGCAGTGATGCGGAGGTCCTCCCCAGACTTCCAGTCACAAAACAACCTCCAGTGGGGCGTTGTGAACGAATGCTGCCACAGGTCCTGCTCGTTCCGTGTCCTGGAGAGCTACTGCAAGAACCCGGGTTCCTCCAGGCTGCCCTTGGAACTGGAGCAGGGCGTAAGGACACCTTCCCCATCCTTGATAGACGAAGTACGAGTCATTGATGTTCAGGCCACTGAACCTTTCCTTCTTTTGTAGATTCACTTGAACAAAATTGTTATGTACGAGATAATCTTTATGAAAAAGTCAAAGTAAAACTCATTTGTGTGACCTCTTACAATGGATCACTAAAAAATTCGAATTAAGAGTTGAACCGAATCATCCTTAGTTTACTCCTTATCATTCTAGATGGTCCACATTCCTAAAACCAATTTTAAAAAGGAAAACCATTTGAAAATAGGTATATTCAATTATATTTATGAATTTTGAGGAAAATAGAAGAATCGATCATTGAATTTCAATCCACAATAAGGGGCGTGTATACTTGGAATTTGATTGAAACGTTTATTTAGAACAAAATAAACGCGAGTTTTCGAGAGACAGAAAGTTTCAAGCATCCCATTTGGGCAATAACACTTTGGACAGTACTTCTGAACAACTGTCTGAAAAAGGGAACCGTCTAGTCTCTATAAATACCGAGTTTGTGTTCTAGATAAACTCTCTCCTCAATCAAATCTATGATTATATTAGATATTACAAAAAAGGTATAAGACGCTGAAACTCTTTCTATTAATTGAACAAAGTAGCTTTCGGACAACTTCTTTCTCAGTAAACTAAAACATATTGATATAGAAAAAGGTATAAGACGCCGCAAATCTTTTTTAAAAAATTAATTGAACAAAGTAGCTTTCGGGCTAGTCCTTTCTCAGTAAACTAAAACATATTGATATAGAAAAAGGTAATGGAGAGAGATTATATAGCATTTTAAAGATAATATCTTTCCATTACCTCTTTTTCATGTTTTATTTTATTGAGAAAGAACTTGCCCGAAAGCTACTTTATACAATTGATAAAAAGAGTTACGACGTCTTATACCTTTTTGTAATTTGTTGAAATCCGCAAACCTGTGATAATGAATTATTAGATATATTTATGAATATGGGTTTGATGTAAATACATTAAATAATTCTTACATACTCATGTGGACAAACTTAAGAGAGTGGTAGTCTTTGATGTCGTCAGTCTTTTTAATTTTAATGAAACTGAGGCAATTTTCTTCACATTTGGTTATCTCGTATATCTTCAATAAAGGTCACTGTAATATCGTTCTGAGTTATTGTCTTAATCCCGATATACATGCTAAAAGGTACAACTTCCTTAAGTTTTGTCCATGAGTGTATCTTTCAGAGTTATTGTCTGAATCCCGATATTAATGCTAAAAGGTACAACTTCCTTAAGTTTTGTCTATGAGTGTATCTTTCAGAGTTATTGTCTGAATCCCGATATACATGGTAAAAGGTACAACTTCCTTAAGTTCTGTCCATGAGTGTATATATACCTCTGCCCACAATGACCTGGCTTCGACCCGGGTACTAACCAAGCGAAAGTTTGCCTAATCAATATTATTTTGACAACATTGTTTGAACCTATATATAGAGTTAAAAACCTATTTCTGAAGAGACATTTCACCTCAATGATTAAAATATGAAAGGGAAGGCGTATTGCTCATTAATGGTGAATTAAAAAAAGCATAAAATGTTTCCAATTTAAAATGATACAGAGTATTTTTAAAGTTGTCCAAGCAGCCCGAAGAAAAAAAATCCATAAACTGTGGATGGCCCTAGGATTTCCAAGGCCCCGAACATCATTTATCACCGTTTATTGACGCAGTTTCCTCTTTTGACCACATAGTTTCGTTCCATAGAAATATTTGGTCATCATTATAGATCATAATATCAAATTGTATTGATTTTGATTGGTTAGTTTGAGGAGTTGAGTATTTTGATCGGTTGGTAGATTTGAATACCTATTCTCTCATCTATATAAAGAGAGAGATTTATAACCCAGGTTCCTTGAGCGCAGAACTCCAACTATAACAAGGCTGTCCAGCTCACTGATATGGACTAGTGCTAATCACTTTTAATTAATCTATATATAGTTAAACCTGTCTATAGCTCCCCCTCTAAATAGCGCTTTCCTCTCTATAGCGCCCAATTTTAAACATTAGAATGTAAACATTTCACATTAAAAGTGACCTGTCTATAGCACCTCCTCTCTATAGCACCCTATTTTGGTGAGTCCCAAGAGGGGGGCGCTATAGAGAGATTTAACTGTAGTTTCTTTGAGTCAAAAGACGATCCATCAAATAAGTTTATATAAAAGAGCGTACCTGGATCTGTAAAGAATCCTTACATCTTTACATCCTTGTATAGTTTCTGTTGCTATTTTAAGGTCAGGAGATATACGTAAATTTCTGTTATCATCATCGAATATATTCAGTTCCAGTTAAAAATAACTTTATTAGGTATCGCTCAGCAAAAGCAACCTAATTAAATATAAGAAAATTGTGCGATATACATTTATAAAAAATAGAGATCTAAAATCTACCATTATAACCTTACGTTATAAGTGTATTTACTTTTTTATTGCGTAATGTTTTAGATATTTTATAAGAGCAACATAGTTCATAAATGTATAATCAATAGTTATGTAGAGTACATGGGTAGATGACTTTTTCTAAATATTACCTTATGGTGTGGTACAATTTCTCTTTTGATGTATACATTTTGAACCAAGATAAATATTGTGTTAGTTTATTTGGCATTCAAATTATAATCCCAATATGTAAATAGGGTATTATCTATAATGTGGTATCACAATATCCGAGTTTGTAGTGTCTCTAACTGAGTAGAAATAGGGTTCTAGAGTGTTAGACAAGGGTCTATATATATATGTCAGATTTATTTATAATCGCATTGTTATTCTTCAAAGAGAAGGCGGAAGCAAGAGATTTCTAGGTTGCATATAGATTAATGTTCTTTTTTTATCTTTAGAATTACTTAAAAGATTCACGTACTCGTTTGATGAGTCGTGTCTTCTTTATTTTGTAATGTCAGACAGGTTTGTAGAGTTTTGTCTTTCTCAGGTGAGTTGGCGTGGTAGTTGAGAGTTCTTCACACTTGTTAGATTGATTAGAAATAAGAGAGGATTGATGCCCTCTTAACAAAGAGAGAAGGACCATAAAACTTCCATATATGCTATTGGAATACACACAATCCTTCTGTATTCGATTACCAAGAAAGACATGGAACGAGAAGGATTTCGGAATTAGGGAGATAAGTTCTAGTGGGGCAAATTGCACATACAATAGCTATGGTGACAGAAGCAGGACACTTGGACTTGTCTTGATACCGTCAGGTCAGTGGGACACTTTCTATGGACCCTGCAATCCTCTGGTAACTACAGCAGATAGGAATTCTCAAGGGAAAACTTCTAGTAATAACAATTTTGTAATTCCATTCTCATCAACATACAGAGTGATCGATGTCTACTGTTTACTTAGGTTGCCTATACAGACATTTGTTGTATTGTCCTTTAAAACTGAAGAACCATGCTCGAGCCAAAACTATTTGTGAAATTTCTACAAAGATAGAAGCATCTTTCCATATTTCGATAAAAAATAATCCCTTGAATTAATATTAAGATAAAAATATTTTTAAAAGAAACTTTTCCCTGGAGGTTTTATGTTTTTATCTTAACATATTTCCATAGTTTCCTGAAACACAATTATACCAAGAATAAATCTTCAAGTAAAGATACTATATAAACAGAAAGTATATATTGAAAAAGAAAGATAAGTCAGGGAGAAGAATTTCTTTATATAAGAGGAGGCTTGTACAAGCTTTCGGTCAAGATGTCCTTCTACGGGTACTTAGCCGTCTTGCCAGAAAGCTTGTACAATCATCTTCTTATAAAAGTAGCTCTTCTCCCTGACTCGTGTTTCTAATGCGAACAGGAAGATTATCATTATCTTAGAATGTACATATCTTAGTTGAAGCAATATGATGGGTTAAATTGGCGAATTCGCTGTGGAAGTTCACCATTAATGAGCCTAGCCCAGGGGTGGAGAACCTTTTTATATTAGAAGGCCAATTTTCATTTTACAATTTTTGAGAAGGCCGCATATTTATATATATATATATAAATGTGATATATGGGAAAAGGATCCTGAGAATCTTATCGACTCTCTATAATATAAAAAAATGCTTGCCGACTTCGCTGTGATACAGTGCTTTGTCCTGAGAATCCTCGGGAGTGGATTGGGATTTTTGTATTGTTTGGGCAGTCGTTATCAATGGCGGTGGATGAAAAAAATCGGCACACTATATCGATTAATGAATCACAAAACACTTCGGAATATTAATCATTGGCGGCTCGGGAGAGGAGATGGAAGGATTTTCGCGATTAAATTGGATTGAGATGACTCACATCTTGGACCTCGAGGCACTACTCTTAGAAGATGCACACACACGTCTTGATACACTCGTTACCGACCGAAACTGTCGTTGCCCCGCCCCCTGGCTTGGGTCATGTGGGACCCTGCTTGACCTTTGATTGGCCCCTGTCTCTGTCGGCCATGATGGTAAATTTGGTCGGGAAGACGCTTGGCCTAACATCCCAATCTCTCAGGACATTCAACTCTGGAATATGAGGGCCTCTTTGTTCTAAGTGACCTAGATACACGACTTGGATCTGTCGTTCTTTTCTCTTCTACTTCTTCCATCTCCAAAGTCCTTTGACTGCCATCTTTATTTTAATCCATACAGAATACATTATATTAAACATGGTACATAATTATTTATTAGACAATATTCTTTATAATATTACAGATGCGCCCCCTATGAATAAGAATTTTAAAAGGGATCTGTATTAAATTCTGAAAAAAGAAAAATAATTTTTTGGGAAAGAAAAAAAAATAATTTTTTTTTAAAATAGTGAGTGGTTAGATACAATTGGGGAGAAAGTAAATGATGGAAATAAGTAAAAAAAAGAAATTTGAGTAGATAGGGGTGCTTGCTAAACTAGGAAAAAATATGATAATTTTTTGGAGAGAAAAAAAAAAAAAAATCTTGCCTGCATAGGTGTTCAATCTTGCTGTGTGGAAACCCACAGCAAGGGAAACTCTATGAGGTGCAATCCAAACAAAACATATAAGACATTAACAGAAATAAAAAGAAAACTATAGACAATAAATTTTGGTGATGGAGGGAAAAAAAAAAGAAAAAGAAATCTGATTAGCCTTTGGGGCGGTGAAAAAATATAAACAAAACATAAAAAAAAGAAATCAAAGCTCCTGTATGATAACTGAAGGCTGATACATGAGAAGTATTGCGTCAGGTCAGTTGTTCATTCAGTTAGGACAAAACAAGGTTTAACAATAAAAGGAAAAAAATAAACTTGAGGTGATTAAGAAATTGAAAGGGTGATAGACATGGATGGTGGGAATAAAAAAAATAAAAATAAAAAAAATAAAAGTGCTGGTTGTGTACAAGTCCTTTAAAATTGGTTAACAAAAATATACACAAAAGAAGAATATATTTTTTTTTTTTTACATAACAATGTCCAATCTTTGTTTATTATAGGGTCGTAGGTCATAAGGTTGCCAAAACTATATAGGTGCGTGAATGTATGCGAGTGTGTGTGAGTGTATGTTCCAGAAAGTAACTTTAAGTGTGGTGACACGCGAAAAGTGACGGCGGGTTTGTTTACATTCCGCAGGGAGGATGTGACGTCGGTCACGTGATCGGAAAGGCTTCTGTAAAGTGGACGCCAGCTGACAGCGGGGTGATCGATCGAGTGTTTGTAAAGGTGGGGAGATTGCTATTCGACTTGGCGCGCTCTAAAGAGGGTTTGGAAAATCTCTCCTATGATTTCACCTATTAGAGCGACCAAGGCATGACTGTGGACAAGGATGGTCCATAACTCCGGGAGAATTATTCCTATGGTTCGATGGATTAGTTCCACTACGGCGATGGTTATTTCGAATAGGGCTTCCTGTAGTTGGAAGAGACGGTTGGGCTGCAGTGTATAGACACTGACATACAGTAGGGTGGCCATGGGTAATAGTACAGTGGGTAGGATGAAAAGGTTGATGAGGTATAGGAGGTGGAACAAGGGGAAGGTTTTCACGTTACGAAAAAACCTTGCCTGTAAGGGAATTGGTTTGGGATCAGCCCTAACTGTAGGGATTGGGGTTTTAACTTTGGTTATATGGGTTGGACGGGATATTGCAGGTTGGGGAATATCGCGTTGGGCGATAATGTTACATTGTGGGTCAACAGGGGTGGTAGTGGTACAATTGCCTATTGTAGGAGCAAAGCGCTCAACTGTAAAGAGGTCTGGGGTGAGGTGCTCGAACAGTGGTGGTAGCGTCCTAGATTGGGGTTTAGCAGGGTGTGGTATCAGAGTGGGAGGTGCGATATAACGAATATTTTCGTTATAGTACTGTAATTTATTTACATGGACTGTGTCGGTATTCCGATTTAGAGGTTGGTTGGGTCGGTTTATTCTCACCACGTTGGGAGAGATGATCTCTAAGATCTCGTAGGGACCCGTGAAATACGGAGCCAGTTTGCCTGTATTGGGGTGATGGTAAACTTTCACCAACACGAGATCTCCGGGTTCAAAATGGGGTGTCTTATGTTGTTGGTCGTAGGCATGTTTGTCTTTGAGGTGCTTGGCCTGGGTACGTTCATGGGCTATCCGTCGGGCTGTGGTTAAAACGGGGTAGGGGTTTACATGCTCAGTGAGCTCGGGAGGTAGAACGCCGAACATCAGGTAGCCAGGTGGGAACCCGGTAACTGAGTGGGGCGTGTTGTTATACACCACAGTAACGCGCTTCGCCAGCTTAGTCCATGCGGCTTTGGGGTTTTCCAAATGGAGTAACCTTAGTTTGCCTGTTAAGGTAGCGTTCAGGCGCTCGCATAGACCATTAGCTTGGGGGTTGTTACTGGTGGTGAGCAGGGGATGGATGTTCCTGTTAATCAGGAACTTCCTGAACTTTGGTGAGGTGAACGCAGGCGCTCTATCCGTGAGTAGGCGTTTCGGAGAGCCGTCCTGCAACACTCGCTTTATCACCTGTTGATAGGTGGTGATGCTGGTAGATTTTGAGGGGAAGGTCCACGTGTAGCGCGAAAAGTGATCCACCACAACGTGGAGGTAAGTTTTGGCGTTACCATATTTGGCAAGCCCAGCTATGGTGTCGAGGGCGACCAGATCAAAAGGCTGAGTGGCCACAGGAAGTTGTCCTAGTTCCCCAAACGTGGGACCTCGAGGGTGTTTTGTTGACTGACAGATGGCGCAGGCTTTGGTGGTTTTGGAGATGTCTTCTGACATCCCCTTCCAGTAGTACTGGGTAGAGATGAGCCTGGTCATCTGGGATATGCCCGGGTGGTTGTACCGACTGTGCACCTTTGTTAGTAGGTCGGGAACGAGGGCGTCAGGGACGACAATTTTGGTTACACCTCTACGCTTTAGGGTTTGCAGTCCGTTTCGATCAATGGTCAGTTTAGATTCTCCCGAAGGAGTGAGTTGATGGTTCTTAATGATGGTGGCGTCTAAGAATCCACAAAACGGGTTACGGGATAGGAGGTCCGCTTCATGTTGTAATGATCCTTTTATGTAGCGGACTTCGTATTCGTAACACGATAACCTCAAACTCCATCGGAATAATCTGCCTGACGGGTTTTTGATCGTCTTCAGCCACTGCAGTGCGTGATGGTCAGAAAATATGGTGAATTTTCTGCCCATTAGATACACACGGAACTTCTCCACGCTCTCGACAATGGCGAGGCATTCTAGTTCGGAGATGGTGTAGTTCCGCTCGTGTACACGCAGAGCGCGGCTGAAATATTGGACTGGGTAGGCCTTCCCAGCGGAGTGGACTTGTTTGAGGACGCCTGCAATGCCAAGTGTTGATGCATCGCAATATACCTGGCATGGTAGTTCATCCTTGTAGAGGTGCAATACGGGGTGTTGTGTGAGGCTTTCCTTCAGGCTGGTGAACGCCTTTTGGCATTTGTCATCCCAGTCCCACGTCACATCCTTCTTGAGAAGGTTGTTGAGTGGGGTCCGCAAACGGGCATAGTCCGAGATGAACTTATTATAGACGTTCACGGCGCCTAAGAAGGATTGCAGCGTTTTGCGATTGTTCGGGGGTGTGATAGCGTGGATTACGTCGGTATTGCGGATAAGTGGGGTGGTGGTACCAGCGGTGATTGTGTACCCCAGAAATTCGATGGTCTGCCTAAAAAACTCGCATTTGGTGAGGTTGAGTTGCAAGTTCTCCGCGTCGCAGAACGCGAAAAACCTGCGCAGGTGTTCTTGGTGTTCCTCCAGTGTCTCCGAATATATGACAAAGTCGTCAAAATAGTGCGCCACACAATCAAGTCCGTGCCCCTGCAGGACCTGATTGATTGCCCTTTCATAGATCTGTGGACTGGTCTTAAGTCCGAAAGGCAATCGGGTGGGCTGATACAACCCGTCTATCGTGGCGAAGGCCAACAGTGGTCGCGAATCAGGGTGTATCGGCACTTGCCAATATGCGGAGGAGACGTCGGCAGTCGAGAAATACTTGGCCCGCGCGAGACGGTCCAGTATATCTTCGATCCTCGGGAGTGGATGGACATCGGAGCTTATGACCTCGTTCACCTTCCTATAGTCGATACAAAACCTTTTGGTCTTGTCTCGCTTGGTCACTAGGGTGACCGGACTAGAGAAAGGGGAGTAGGACGGCTCAATGATGTCATTATCCAACATCTGTCGGATCTGACTGCGTATTTCCCGTTGGTCGCATATCGGTACCCTATATGGGCGGATGGTGACGACTTTGTCGGAGTTGGTGGCGATTCTTACTGGGGGAACCTTTAGGCATGGGACCGCGAATTTGTTCCGGGAGAACACGTGTTGGTATTGGCGCAATAGCGCCGGGAATTGAGGTGGATACGGTGGCTGCGGTTGATTGTCTATGGGGATCCCTGGGAGGTGTTCTGGTGATAATGGGTGGTGTGTGTGGTACATGGAATGGTGTGTGGAATGGGGATGTTTGGGTGTATGGTGAAGGTGGTCCGTTTGGACCTTGGTGGGGTGTGAGAGGTTGGCATTGGGTGGTTGTTCTGTTACCTTGACCCTATAATAAGAGCAGTTGGCTCTAAAAAAGTTCTTTGATTGGACATGGTGCGGTGGTTGGGTGAGTCCCTGGGTTGTGGACGTGTTGTCCGAAAAATGCGCATATTGGGTATTGTTGGCGGAAGGCGGAAAAATAGTGTGGGCCTTGCATAGGTCCGCCTGGCATTCCCAATAGGTGCACCTTTCGGGCAACACAGCAAAGTGGTAGGTCAGGGGCGACAAAGGTGCATCGAGTTGGTACATAGTGCCATGTGCAAAATCGATTTTTAATTTGAATTTACGGAGGGTATTAATACCAAGGATTCCAAATGGTAGAGGGGCGTCCACCACGTGGAATACTTCGTTTTGGGTTATGGCATGAATGGATAGGGGGAAGGTAATCTGGCCTATTGTTGGCACGTGGCCATCTATTGTCTGTAAATTTATTATTTTTTTAGTTATTAAATTTAGGTCAGGGAAATTATTCTTTAAATTTTTATATATGGCACATGACACTAGGTTAACGGACGCACCCGTGTCTATCAGGAATGGTAGGGACAGTCCATGGGAGATTGGCAATCTAATTGTCAGGTTGACGAAAGGCCTGGTCAGTAGGCCTACCTGCTGGCTGCTGGTCTGGGGCTCCCTTGGTTATCCCAGTGGCTTGTGCGCGTGACGCTTGGTGATGGGGCTGGGCTCGCGGCCGTTGTTCCGCTAGTTGCGCGGAGCGCGCTGCTCGTGCGTCTCCGGAGGCACGGGGCAACTGCGGGGCTTGTCTGAGACGACACTCAGAGTGCCAGTGTAGTCCACCACAAAAACGGCAGTCTGTTGGCGGGGTCGACCTGGTTGGCACTGTTCTTGGACTAGGTCGCACCGGTGCGTAGGGGCCCAGTAGGGGTGGTGCGTGCTCGTCTGGGTGCCTTGGAGATGGTGCGCCGCTGCCGCGGATCCGCTGCACCAGCCGGAACCATGCACCTAGGTTCTCTGGCGGCACAATGCGGACGAGGCGCTGGTCGGAGGGTGGCAGCCCCTCGGTGAGCGTCTCCAAGATGACCTCTTGTGGGAGGCCCAGTTGTAGACCCAGCGCGGTCTTATTCCGATAGTATTCTTCCAGGTTGGGCTGTCCGGCCAGCTTCATGGAGAAGTATTGGGCATACGTGGCCTCATTGGTCTCCGGATAGAGATCCAGGAAGGTCTGTCTCACCTGGATGTAATGTTGGGTCTCCATCCGAAGCCTCCTGAAGTGTTCTAGCGGTTTGTTGTTCAGGTAACGGGGTAGGCGGAGCACTTTTTCCGTGTTGGTGAGACCATCCCAGTCTGTTTTCTGGTCATATGTTCGAAAGAACTGTGCGGCTGGGTAGGTCCCGTCGAAGCTCTGGACTTCTATCTCCGTCCGATGGGTCACGCGGTCGCTGGTGGTCTGAAGGGCAGATAAACACGCTGCGAGGCGTGTCAAGACGGCCGGCAACTCTGCCGACGGCGGGGGGGGTTCTATTTTGGGAGAACTTACGGCGGGGTTGTTTTCTCCCTCTGCGGTGTATTCCTCCGCGTCTTGCGTTTCGTTTTTCTCGTCCATCCTGTCGACTCTCTGTGGTGTATGGGAAAAAGGATCCTGAGAATCTTATCGACTCTCTATAATATAAAAAAATGCTTGCCGACTTCGCTGTGATACAGTGCTTTGTCCTGAGAATCCTCGGGAGTGGATTGGGATTTTTGTATTGTTTGGGCAGTCGTTATCAATGGCGGTGGATGAAAAAAATCGGCACACTATATCGATTAATGAATCACAAAACACTTCGGAATATTAATCATTGGCGGCTCGGGAGAGGAGATGGAAGGATTTTCGCGATTAAATTGGATTGAGATGACTCACATCTTGGACCTCGAGGCACTACTCTTAGAAGATGCACACACACGTCTTGACACACTCGTTACCGACCGAAACTGTCGTTGCCCCGCCCCCTGGCTTGGGTCATGTGGGACCCTGCTTGACCTTTGATTGGCCCCTGTCTCTGTCGGCCATGATGGTAAATTTGGTCGGGAAGACGCTTGGCCTAACATCCCAATCTCTCAGGACATTCAACTCTGGAATATGAGGGCCTCTTTGTTCTAAGTGACCTAGATACACGACTTGGATCTGTCGTTCTTTTCTCTTCTACTTCTTCCATCTCCAAAGTCCTTTGACTGCCATCTTTATTTTAATCCATACAGAATACATTATATTAAACATGGTACATAATTATTTATTAGACAATATTCTTTATAATATTACATAAATATTATATATATTATATAATATATGACATTCGTATTAGATATTTTCAATAAAATAATGAAAGTAATTGAAAACTGCGAAACAAAAATTACAATTTTGAATTTAAGAAAAGGCCACAACTTGGGCAAGAAAAGGCCACATGCGGCCTTAAGGCCGCACGTTCGCCACCCCTGGCCTAGCCTTTCCTAACTCTTTGTCAGCTTCAGTTCACTAATGGTCGAAAATCGTCCTTTCAAAAGTAAAAGAAATCAATGATTCCATTTCCAACTGTATTGAGAAAGGCTACGACTATCAATTATGAATAACTGATAGCATTTAAGGTATTATATCAATTTAGATTAATTCCACAATTTCTTTTATCATATTCACGAATGAAGAAATTTCCAGTATACAGATAAGTTCAACGTAAAACTAATTTAAAAATGAATAGAGATGACATTAAGTAGTGCATTATCCAACTTTACCGGCTGGCTGACAAAGAATAAAAGTTTTCCAGAGTCTAGGTCAATGGCCACATCATTTTTATTGATCCGCTTAAACTTTACTTCAACCTCTTTCATATGCAAATCTATGGGGCCTCCGACTTCTAAATTATTTCTAAAAATAGGCCATCGGAATCTTATGGAATCCTTTCTTTTATAATACACCCTTCTTTGTCATCTTCGAACAAAGATTGCATTTTTAGATTGCACTCTTATACTTTTACCTATATATCTATATATATAAAAATGAATGTATGTCTGTTTGTTTGTCCTTTATGCCTGACCAGACCATTCATTGGATCGCCATGAAACTTTGGGAAGTTATTTAGTATAGTACTGGGAAGGTTTCTAGCAAATACAATTTTTGAAATAACTTTTCGCCTAGAAATAATCAAGATAATTATTCTAATTTATCTGTTATAATTCAACAATCTGCTCTAAATATTATCATGATGATACGATGATTTTGTAATGTAGAAAATTAGGAAAGACAAAATTCAGGATGACACGGCAATTTATTTGAGACAAGAATAATGATACAATTCAAAGGCAAGATACTATTCCTTTAACTTCCAATTACCGAGGGAACCAATTAATATTGATTTTATTCTACTTATCGAGTATTTTTTCAAGGGACCGGGAAAAAATGTTCACTTTATCGAGAGATTCGTTAAACAAACCTTTACTCGGGTAAAACCCGGGCGAAGCCGGGTACATCCATACAAGAATAATGATACAATTCCAAGGCAAGATACTATTCCTTTAACTTCCAATTACCGAGGGAACCAATTAATATTGATTTTATTCAACTTATCGAGTATTTTTCAAGGGACCGGGAAAAATGTTCACTTTATCGAGATATTCGTTAAACAAACCTTTACTCGGGTAAAACCCGGGCGAAGCCGGGTACATCCATACAAGAATAATGATACAATTCCAAGGCAAGATACTATTCCTTTAACTTCCAATTACCGAGGGAACCAATTAATATTGATTTTATTCAACTTATCGAGTATTTTTCAAGGGACCGGGAAAAAAATGTTCACTTTATCGAGAGATTCGTTAGACAAACTTTTACTCGGGTAAAACCCGGGCGAAGCCGGGCGGGTCCGCTAGTATATATATATATTTGTATATTCGTGGATGGCTTTTCTTGATTTATAATGAAATTGGGTTGGCCAAATATCAGGGAAAAGGCTAAATCAATGTTTAGTTGATTTCTGTTCCACCAAATGGCGCTCTGCCCTCTGAAAAGCACATGTGCTCCTCGTCAGGATATGCTTGCTATCTTTATTTTTAATATCAAAACCTCACCTTCTTTTTTTTTCCTATTGTTTTCTCATGTGTTAAGGGGATTTACGCAAGTTTGGCCTTAAATATCCATTTTTTCGCAGTGGTACAGCCTGTTCCACGCTGACGAGTGCCAACAGCGCGAAACGCGTTCGTGGAGGGATTTTCTTGATTTATCAAGAAATTGGGTTGGCCAAATATCAGGGAACAGTTAAAAATCAATGTTTAGTTGATTTCTGTTCCACTAGATGGCGCTCTGCCATCTAAAAAGCACATGTGATTTTGGTCAGGATATGCCTTAATTATTTTTAATATTAACACCTGACCTTTTTATTTATTGTTTCCTATTGTTTTCTCATATATTTGTATTTAATTAAAAAGGCATATATTGGACAAAATATAATTTATTTTACCAATATTTCAGTTGGCTGAACGATATTTTGATCCAATATATACCTTTTTAATTAAATATTTATTTATTGATTGCTCTATTTTCAAAATATATTTGTATGTGTAAAAAAGAAAAATAGAAAAGGTCAGGTGTTGATATTAAAAATATAAAAGACATATATCCAGATCGCTCATATAAACATTTTAGATTGCAGAGTGCTATCTATTAGAACAAAAATCAACTCGTGGTTCGTTTTTCTTGATTTATAAAGAAAATAGGTTAATAAAATATTATGGAACAATCTTAATTCCTACATTGACCACTTTTTTTCTCAGCAAAAAATTGCTCCAATGGCTCACGATTCTTGCAAAAGTACAGCCTAACCATTGAATGCAAATAACCATATGGAGCTTTGGTACATTTGTTAGTGAAAAAATCGAATATTCTTTCTACATGTAAGACATGTGGCGTACCTTCAGTAAAAGCAGGTTCCAACTACTACATACAATGATTATGATGGCTGTACCACGTTTACTATGGATAATGAAAAATTCTTTATTTGTATATGTCTCTTATGAAAAGTCGAAACTGTTGTGTATGTAAATAGATGAAGATTATTTGCATTCTTTATGTAAAAATATATGTGTATATAAATTAGACATTTGTTGGCCGAATTGAAGAATAGGAGCTAAATAAAGAGTCATGGTCAAGTTTGAGTGTTGTACGTCTAATTACGACAGAACAGAAACTATTATAGACGCGTATGATTCTTTTAAAATAAAACAATTTCTACTGCCTTTATTATTTTTAAAAGAATCATACGCATCTATAATAGTTTCGAATTTTCATAACAGATGGCGCGTTAATGTATCATAATATGTCTTTTATACAGAACTGAAGCCGACAAAATATCCTAAAATAACAAAGAATCCTAAAAGTAAAAACATACTTGAAAAAGCACCATGTTATTGAATTGAATTCAAAGCTATTTACCTCATCCCGATATTTACATTTTCTGTTATCATCATCTTGAAGTTTGTTCTGTGATAAAACCCAGCGTCAGCTTATTTCACCATCTGGTCACCCTACTAGAAGAAATATCACCTTGAACTTGGAGTTTTGCTTTTTAGAATATTCTATTTGACCCGATGTTCACAACGTAAACATAAAATGTTTAGAAAATTGTTCTAAATGTTTTAAGAATATTAGATTGGCAAGAAGATTTCAGGCTGCACTATATTTTCGATGTAACAGCTTACATCTTAGATCATCCCTTGAATTGTATTTAGGTATAAATGGATCTAAATACGATAATTAGTGAATCTTAAAATTACTTCATAAAACATTTCATTCACGAAAATAAGACAATAAATTGAGTTTCCATATTGCTGAAAGTCTGTTAATGTGAGATGTGTTTGAAAATAAAATTTCGCAAAGACCTTTCAAAAAATAAGAAGGTCTACTCAAAAATCGAATAATATTAGCTTCATTTAGGGCAAATTAATCTAGAATCTTATTTGCTTATAGGTTATAAATTGCCTTTTTTATTATAGGTTTCTCTCTGTATTCTTAGTTCTCTTCTCTTACTCTGTAAACTGGAGAATCCTTTATAGGACGAGAGGTCCTCAATAAAGGCTTTTTGTTGTTAAAAAAAAAAAATTGCCTTTTTTTCAAGGCAGAAATCTGAACATGAAGTTGACTACTGTAATAGCTCGACAAAAGTTTCAACTTGAAGCTAAATTTCCTGCCTAAAAAGGAGAAACAGTAGGTGATCGAAACGTTTGGAAATAAATTCCGAAGTTTGATATGTATTGTGCTATCTCTAATTGATCTTCTGTACTCGGGAAAGAAGAGAAGCCCACTGGGGAATCCCAAGGAATGTCAAGATACCAAACACATCTACAAGAAACCAGTTGAACATATCTTACTGAAGAAAATTCCAGGACAAAGAATTTAAAATTTTAGGGCAGAAGATGACCTGATATCTCTGCCAAGAATGTCATAGGTCAACTCTTCAGGAAATTTGGCATATCCTTCAACGACAATCTCCAAGGTGATGTTAGACAATAAAATTTTATTAGAATATATGTAGTCATACCATTGGAATGCCGTATATCAGCCAGCTGGGAAAATTTCATTTTAATATGGAATAAAATACCTCAATAAAGTCTTCTTTTGACCCTGAAATCTTTGATAGGATTATTCCATAATAAGAAACATGGAACGTTGCAATAATCATATTCAAAATACCCATCTTCACACTTTAATATATATACATTTTAAATAGAACAATCCATAGATAAATCTTTAAATAAAAAGGCATTATATTGGATGAAATATCATTTATTTTACATTTTTTTAATATTTCAGTTGGCTGAACGCCAACCTTTATCAAGGTATTATTATATTTTAATGTGTTAAAATTGTTTAAAATGTTATAATACCTTGATAAAGGTTGGCGTTCAACCAACTGAAATATATATTTTTTAAAGTTAAAATAAATGATACTTTGATCCAATATATGCCTTTTTAAATAAAAACTTTAATATATTTTTAATTAAAAAGGCATATATTGGTTCAAAATATCATTTATTTTAACAATATTTCAGTTGGCTGAATGCCAACCTTTTTCAAGGTATTATAACATATTAATATTTTCAAAACTTTAATATATGAAAATGATGTATATATAAATATATTTTAAATGTTATGATGCATTAGTGCGCCATCTGTTATGAAAATTAGAAACTATTATAGACGCGTATGATATTTGAAATGTATTTACACAAGTGATAATGTACTGGGATCAGGTGTTGACATTAAGAAAAATCTATCTACTGATAGTAAAGCTGAAAGTTACTGATAGCTTGCGACTTCTTTTGAAATAACTATCAAGCAATCGTGAATTTATAAACTATAACTTAGAATATATATTTGATTTATTCATAAGTTGTAATTGGCCAATATAATAGAGTGTTTATGTTTAAAACTAAATAAATATATAAAAAATATGAATATATATTTTTATATCACTTTATTTATAAAAATTCAAATTTTAAAAATTCTTATTGATGAAATAATCTTATAGAATTATATATAATATTTTAAAATATGCTTTTTCTTTTCATGCGGGTAAGAAATGCAAGAATAGTTACAAAAATGTCCACTAGATGGCAGGAGGTGTATTGACGTGAGTTAAATAAATTCCGTTAAAAATCTGAAGATTAAATCTGAAAGAGTTGAGATGTACTGGACATCAAAAATGTGAATTATTATATATAGACTCGATCTGTACTATAATTGAATCAATAAAATTATTTGTGAAGAGAAGATATCTCAATAAAACATTTTATTAGCTTGTTGGGATTACTATTCATTGTAAGTTTATTTTAGGGACTCTTAGTAGGTATGCACACACATATGCAACTATAATCATAAAGTATATATAATAAACTCATATAGAATATAATTAAAGATATATATATATGTACATATTAGACTCTTGTAAATGATGCTGAATTTTAAAGTCTTTCAGCATAGAGAGGGAGGCGCTATTTAGAGGGGGTTTAACTGTATATTGTATGATGACTAAATAAAATATAGACATATACTCTGTGTGGTACAGGATGATCCAGTAGTGGCACAACCGGTCACAGAAGGACCCTCAGAAGAATTGTCCACCCAGCCAAGTCGCCCCAACCTAGGTGTCTTCTCCAGAACCAGGCCGTTTATCATCGTGGTCAACCATCCCCTTAGATCAGAGGAAGATTTGACTGAGCCCCTGTATGGGCCAGTTTAGATGAACTTTGTGCAATATTTATTTCGCCCAGCCCTTCTCTTGCTAGATTGCAATACCCTATATATGCTTCCCTCCCCATTTATTTCTTTATCCTTTATAAAAGATATTCTATTAGAAGAACAAAATTCTTTTATAGAATCTTCCTAAATATTTTCGTTTTAGAAAAATAATATAATGAAAATATATATATTATAGTTTATAATATAGTATATATACACTTCTAAATTTCATTTTGGAAGTCTATATTTTATTTCTTTTCTTCTTCTTTTTTTATTTTCTTCAAATGAATAAAATAAGAATAAATATATAAATATATAGAACAATATTTCAATATTATTATTTTTAAATTAATGTTTATTATCCTTTTTTTGGTATTTTTATTTCTGTTTTTGAATACAAACTTTATCTTTTATTTTTTATTTTTTCAATTTGAAGTTAAAGCAGCAATGTGAAAAAGGTAAACAAATGATATTTTTATGGTCGCCATTTTGTTTACACTTTGTGATGAAAATCGGCATGAAAATATTTCTTTGATTTTTAAAATTTTAAAGAGATATAAAAAAAAAATTAATTTATTTTTTAAAATGTTGTATATTTTGTACAAATATATTATTTTTAGGATTTAAAAAATTGAAATTATATTTATAGTTTTTGCATTAAAAAAAAAGAAGATACTTTTCAAAGATATTTATATATATTGATTTTTTTCATTTAAGCATTTACGTTTTTTTCATTGATACATTTCTGCGTATAAAAGAGATTGAATTTCAACCAATGAAATAATACCAGCGTTTTCCCATCAAAATAATATATAAAGCAGCTAAGATCTGATATGATGTTAAAGCTCTAAATAAAATTTGTGATTCACATTGTGTTTATTCTTTCTATCTCTCTACATACATATAGATTATTTAAAAATGCATTTCTCCCACCGAAAATGAAACAAAAGACTATAAGATAGCCAGTACCTATCTCTGTAATTTAAGATATTTCCACGTAGAAAATTAGGGAAGACAAACTTCAGGACACACTTTGATCTTAGCCAAAAGGCCGAGAAGCGATGAAAGGATGAATGGAAGAAACTTCAGGATGAGACAGCAATTTATTTAAGGCAAGAACAAACTATGAATGATAAATAAAAGATAAGTAATGAGGGAAGTTTACAGAGTAGGAAAAATATAAACATAGAAATGATACTCTGCTAATAAAAATAATAAATACTTCGTTACAATATTTAGGCCTATAAAAAAAACTTACCTCACAATTTTCTTTTTAAATATTCATGATGATAAAGATTTTCTCTCTTTCTATATATATATATATATATATGCAAATACGTGAGGCTTTACATGTATTTTAGAAAATCGTATATGTATATAAGTAGAAATAGGATTCAAAGTAATTACTCCCCTGAGGAGAGTAACAGGAAGTCACTGAGACTGGAATTAAATAAATTATTGTTTGATGTGGCTGTATTTCTTTCTAAAATAATTTGGGTCCTAACCCTAGTCAGTACAGTTTGACTTCAATATTCAGGGGTTCAACAAAAGCTAATCATTAAATTTTCTTAATTATCTGAATAGGTATTCTAATAGAAAATTTTCTGGGCAAATATTTGAGAAATGAATAGCTAGAAAATATGCTAATTTGACATATAAGACAAATATTGAACTAACACGGTTTGAGAATATGTGAGAATCTTTTCTTAGATTTGTCTTCCTCCAGACAAGGTCTTCTTTGTATCTCCCCAGTTACATCCCGAGGAAACACCTGTAAATACAGATTATAGCAGAAGCCACCATGGTCAGGATGTCATCATTCAAGCCACGTTGGCCTAGAACTGGGGACAGAATTGAATATCATCAAATAAAATCAAAACTCTATCAAGAGGTCAAAGATCAGCGATTCAATACTATTTAAAGCGATAATTCGTTATTCTATGACAACTGTTGAAGAGCTCTGGGCCCGAAAGCTAACCAAGCATAATTCAATAAAGAAACTTATTGATTTAAATGGTATGTTAGATCCTTGGCCTCTTCCATCACTTGAAGTAGTAGACTATGTAAATATATGGAATTATGTAAATAGAATATTTTGATAAGATTCCCCCATATGAAAATTCTTTCTAAAATATATCAATCCTTGAAGAATACTTTGAGTGAAGAAGATGTATCTTGGATATATGCGATCATAAGGGTTGGTATAGATCCAAGATATGCCTCTTTATGGAAGATGCGATGTTTTTTATTTGAAAAAAAAAAAAATGTTTGGAAGTTTTATAAATAAGGATGACTGAATGGTTTCAACAGTCTACTGAGATGGTACCAGTTCCGAAGGTGATAACGTACTGTGGAAGCCCACGGATATCCCGAGGGACAAGGTAGAAGAGCAGGGAGGGGGTCCCCACGGTCAGGCGGACGGGAGGGAGGGACGGGAAGTGGCACGGCCTGGGTGATCACCACCATTCAGGGCGTGACACTCTTTTTCTTGGCTCTGTCTGCCGCTTCCGGAGGCACGTGGGCGGTTCCACTCGGCCGGACTGCGGACTGATGAGCTGGGACTTTCTCTTCACTTTCTTCATAGCCTCGACTTCACTCTCTTCAGTCCCTCGTCTTCACTCTCTTCAGTCCCTCGTCTTCACTCTTTTCAGTCCCTCGTCTTCCCTCTCTTCGGTCCCTCGTCTACTACAGTCTATTCATTTCTTTATCTTCACTCTCTTCAGCCCTCTTCTTTATAATCTTCAGTCCTTCGTCTACACGATTCAATTCCTCGTCTTCTCTTTTATTAGTCCCTCGTCTTCCCTCTCTTCAGTCCGTCGTCTTCCCTCTCTTCAGTCCCTCGTCTTCCCTCTCTTCAGTCCCTCGTCTTCCCTCTCTTCAGCCCTCTTCTTTACAATCTTCAGTCCTTCGTCTACACGATTCAATTCCTCGTCTTCTCTTTTATTAGTCCCTCGTCTTCCCTCTCTTCAGTCCCTCGTCTTCCCTCTCTTCAGTCCCTCGTCTTCCCTCTCTTCAGTCCCTCGTATTCCCTCTCTTCAGTCCCTCGTCTTCCCTCTCTTCAGTCCCTCGTCTTCCCTCTCTTCAGTCCCTCGTCTACAGTCTATTCAATTCTTTATCTTCACTCTCTTCAGTCCCTCGTCTTCCCTCTCTTCAGTCCCTCGTCTTCCCTCTCTGCAGTCCCTCGTCTTCCCTCTCTTCAGTCCCTCGTCTACAGTCTATTCAATTCCTTATCTTCACTCTCTTCAGTCCCTCGTCTTCACTCTCTTCAGTTCCTCGTCTTCACTCTCTTCAGTCCCTCGTCTTCCCTCTCTTCAGTCCCTCGTCTACAGTCTATTCAATTCCTTATCTTCACTCTCTTCAGTCCCTCGTCTACAGTCTATTCAATTCCTTATCTTCACTCTCTTCAGTCCCTCGTCTACAGTCTATTCAATTCCTTATCTTCACTCTCTTCAGTCCCTCGTCTTCCCTCTCTTCAATTCCTTATCTTCACTCTCTTCAGTCCCTCGTCTTCCCTCTCTTCAATTCCTTATCTTCACTCTCTTCAGTCCCTCGTCTACAGTCTATTCAATTCTTTATCTTCACTCTCTTCAGTCCCTCGTCTACAGTCTATTCAATTCTTTATCTTCACTCTCTTCAGTCCCTCGTCTACAGTCTATTCAATTCTTTATCTTCACTCTCTTCAGTCCCTCGTCTTCACTCTCTCTAGTCCCTCGTTTACCCTCTCTTCAGTCCCTCGTCTACTACAGTCTATTCAATTCTTTATCTTCATTCTCTTCAGCCGACTGTCGGGGACTTCTCAGATGGCGCCCCTGCTCTTGTACGCTCAACGCGGGCTGCGGTGCTGGACGCACAGCACCTCGGGATCTTCTGCCAGCGACTCCTGCAGGAAAATGCCAGCTCCAGATATCATGAGGAGAACGAGGCGGAGACCATCGTTCTGATGGGCTCAACAACGCCTATTACCCGCCTAAACAGCCAGAGCGCGCGCCGGGCACTGGACGCGGCACGGCTCCAGGCCCATCCTGCTGCAGATGTGGCTGCGCGGTGGGATCCTACCATTGATGTGCCCCGCTCCATCTCCTGGGCTGACCTGCGTCGCAATTGCTTCTCGGGTCATGACGCAGATGTCGCTCTACGATTGGCCCTCCACGCGCTGCCACATCCTGACCATCCTGCCTCGAGGCGTGCTACTTGTGCCGCCCACAGATATTGGAGTTGCCGTGCCGTGCGACCCCTGCTCCGGGAGGTGTTCGCCTCCTGCGAAGTGCCCCTGGATCTGCAGGCCTGGCTCTTCGGCGTCGACCTCCATCCCGAGACAATGAAGCTAACCAGTGTGACGAAGGCTACCATCTACAAGTACCATCTTGGTCTTGAGTTGGGTAATGCCAGCCAACACATCGACCTGCCCACTCTGTGGGAAAGAACTCTCGCAGTCCACCGGTGGAACTTAGTCTCAAATTCTATGGAGAAAACAAAATTTAGAGCATTTCTAGTATAGAACTCAGTATGTAACCATAATCACAAATTACTATACCATAGTTACATAATTTGGTTTATATACTATTTGATTATTACACGAGTGTTCATAATTTTAAATAACAACAACAATAGCCTTTATTGGGCACACGTGCCATACAGGATTCTCCCGGTAGGACAAAAAAAAAATAAATATAATTTTAAATAATCCCTTCAGTGTTTTACACAGATAAATCATATTTAAAGACTCGTAGCTTCCTTTTGTTTCAGAAAATATTTTATTGCTTATAAACAACAACAACAAGTTGAATATTCGTTTAAGTCCTTATAACTAATCATTCAACATATCTTGTCCTGATTCACAATGAGTATTTATTAAGTAGGCCTCTTTCTCCTGAAACGATAGTTTTCGTTCTGAATCAACATTTGTGGATTTGTGTGGTCACATTAATATCTTATAATGAATAAAGACAGTAATATCTTGCTATATTACATATAAGAGGTTTTTCAAAAGTTCTAACTTTTTCGTTCTGAATTAACAAAAGAATTTTGTGCTACATTCAATAACCTGCATTATGTTTTATATAAGAGGTTTTCAAAAATTCAACTTTTTCGTTCTGAATTAACAAAAGGATTTTGTGCTACATTCAATAACCTGCATTATGTTTTATATAAGAGGTTTTCAAAAGTTCAACTTTTTCGTTCTGAATTAACAAAAGGATTTTGTGCTACATTCAATAACCTGCATTATGTTTTATATAAGAGGTTTTCAAAAGTTCAACTTTTTCGTTCTGAATTAACAAAAGGATTTTGTGCTACATTCAATAACCTGCATTATGTTTTATATAAGAGGTTTTCAAAAGTTCAACTTTTTCGTTCTGAATTAACAAAAGGATTTTGTGCTACATTCAATAACCTGCATTATGTTTTATATAAGAGGTTTTCAAAAGTTCAACTTTTTCGTTCTGAATTATCGAAAGGATTTTGTGCTACATTCAATAACCTGCATTATGTTTTATATAAGAGATTTTTCAAAAGCTCAAATTTTTCGTTTTTAATTATCGAAAGAATTTTGTTCTATATTCAATAACTTGCAATAGGTTTTATATATGAGATTTTTCAAAAGCTCAAATTTTTCGTTTTGAATCAACAAAAGAATATTATGTCCATAGTCACTTCCCAAGGTCTATATAAGAGATTATCAAAGCTCAACCTTTTCGTTTTAGGAAAATAATAGGATTCTTGACGAAAAGAAATCCATAATTCTATAAACGAAGCGTCTTATATCTTTCTTATTATTGAAAATTATATTGAGAATTGCTTTCCCATGGATTGATGTTAGAAACCATGGGAAAATGTAGTCCACAATTGTGAAATTCCCCCATTTTCCTAAGTGAACCACTGTCTAGACTTTGGAAAAAGACACAATAGGACAATGTTGGTGACATTGGGGGTCGAGTATTCTCTACTAACTACTGGATTTGAAGAAAGTGTTTGTTCCTTGTCAACACAACTGGGTATTACCCCAAGTTAAGGTTTTTCAAAAATTAACTCTACGCAGAGTATTTCAATTTGAAGATATTTGTGGATAAAATACATATTATTTATCAAAAATAGATTAATTATATTTAAAATAACTTGGAAAATATGTATATATATTATATTTAAGAAGATTTTCTGCTTGATTTTGCAATTATTTTCAAGATTGAGATTATGATCTTGAGGATTATGCTATGGTAATGCAGTCGTGGTTGAAAATCTTGAAAGCATAATAATAAAAAAATAGTTTTGATCAGTAATTGCTTTAATTGAGCTTATAGAATATAGAAAAAACATAATTTGACAAAAGTACTGCCTGGCTTAAGGCGTAAGAATAAAAATAAACAAAAAACTTATTTACATAATGTACAAAAGTTTGAGCCGGCCATCGGGAAACAACAACAATGAGTTTTTATAGGGGAAGCATGACCCCTAGCGGTCGATTTATCAAGGTATTTGAATTTATGAAATATAATTTTGAATAAAATAATATTTTAATATAACATATATATAGGCTTTTGAAATATAAGCTAGTAGAAATAGAAAGTGTGATACAATCAGAAGGAGTTAAAGAAAAAAGGAGATTTCGCTTAGATTCTTAGGCATGGAATTAATATTCTTTACATTTTTGATGTAAAATGCTGAAAAAGGAGTTATAAATGAGAGTACAATATTATAATTTAATATCCTCATCTTTGAAATAGAGACTGTACATTAATGCTAAGATTTATTAAAATTTTTCAGTTTCTTCTAAGTGTAACACTTTATATTTCCACTCGTGGACTAAACCTAAGGAAGTTGTACCTTTTAGCATGTATATCGGGATTCAGACAATAACTCTGAAAGATACACTCATGGACAAAACTTAAGAAAGTTGTACCTTTTAGCATGTATATCGGGATTCAGACAATAACTCTGAAAGATACACTCATGGACAAAACTTAAGGAAGTTGTACCTTTTAGCATGTATATCTGGATTCAGACAATAACGCTGAAAGATACACTCATGGGCAAAACTTAAGGAAGTTGTACCTTTTAGCATGTATATCGGGATTCAGACAATAACTCTGAAAGATACACTCATGGACAAAACTTAAGGAAGTTGTACCTTTTAGCATGTATATCTGGATTAAGACAATAACTCTGAAAGATACACTCATGGACAAAACTTAAGGAAGTTGTACCTTTTAGCATGTATATCAGGATTCAGACAATAACTCTGAAAGATACACTCATGGACAAAACTTAAGGAAGTTGTACCTTTTAGCATGTATATCTGGATTAAGACAATAACTCTGAAAGATACACTCATGGACAAAACTTAAGGAAGTTGTACCTTTTAGCATGTATATCAGGATTCAGACAATAACTCTGAAAGATACACTCATGGACAAAACTTAAGGAAGTTGTACCTTTTAGCATGTATATCTGGATTAAGACAATAACTCTGAAAGATACACTCATAGACAAAACTTAAGGAAGTTGTACCTTTCAGAATTTATAGCGGAATTCAGACAACTATGAAAAGATATTACAGTGATTTTTATTGAAGATACACGAGATAACCATGTGTGAAAAAAAAATTTCTCTGTCTCTTAAAAAAAAAAAAAAAAAAAAAACAGACAACCGGCGTCATTAAAGACATTTCACTTCCTCTAGTCTTGTCTATGAGAGAAAGTGTGTGTATATTTCTATGAAAAATTAATTATTTTTTATTTTTTGACCAAATTGTCATATGGTTGGTGATTTTCATCTATATTCAGCAACATCTTGTTGTGTAGCAAGGTTAGCCTGTAGTAACTTTCATGTGAAACGGGATGTAGATGAAGGTAGAGAGTGTGTGTAGTGTTATAAGTTATTTATTATTTTGTCCTGTGTATAGAGTTATTCTTTCATTAATATAAAGATCAATTTCTTATTTATCGGAATTTTCTCTGATACTTCTATAAAATGATAATATTTTGGTTAAATATATTATTGTATGAATCTTTCTTCTTCCACAAAATGTCAACAGGAATCAAAATTCAAGTGTTTGTGCGACGCTACACCTTGGATCAGCCTCTCTTCATAGAAGTTTGTAGAAATTGTTTAAGTGACCTCGGTTTGGATGTTCTTCACTATATTTACAGTGAAATCTCACATTTTATACCATTCTATATTACCATGAAGATAGAGGCTGTCTGGCCGGCATTCATATTTTGTCAAAAAATAGACACTTCGGCCAGTTAGAGTATTTTATCATCGTTTCAACAAAATATTTTTGCTGAAAAACGTTGAGAAAATAAAACTCTAACCGACCGAAGTATCTATTTTTAATTCAAATAGTGCTTTTCATGCCCGAAAACTAGAGCTTCGAATTAAAAAAAAAAAAAAAGCTTATTCCTGGAAGCCTTTTCACCATATATGATATACCTTCTTATATTTGGTAGCAGATTTACCACTGACGTAAACTGATGGACAAAAATTGGGGAACTTTCTTATTTTAATATCGCCGGTTGTCTGTTTTTTTTTTTTTTTTTTTTTTTTAAGGAGACAATTTTGGTTACACTTCACTGCGTCACTGTAATATCTTTCAGAGTTATTGTCTGAATCCCGATATACATTCCAAAAGATATAACTTTCTTAAGTTTTGTTTTCATGAGTGTTTATAATAATTGTTTCAAAACGTCACTGAAAATTAATATATTCAAAGTGGCGTTTAAAACCTAGATGGAATAATTAGCCTAAAGCTGTCCGAATTACATCAACACTTTAAAAAAACACCCACCTTAAAATCATCCAAAAAGGAAGCCATTTATTGCAAACTTTACGGAATAAAAACTACAAACGAAATTTTCTACTATCTATTCGATTGTATTTATATGGAGGAGGAAAAGAAAAAAATATTGAAGGTCATTAATCAGATCTATGTAGAACCAGTTCAACTGAATAAAATTATATCAGAAAAGAAAAAAAAAACATAGCTATAGAACTATAGAACCTCTGGGAGGGTTCACCACTGATGAGGCAAGCCCTCCCATTGATTTTTCATTGCAGTAAGGGTAGTAGAAAATTGTTTAATATTTAAAAAAATCATACGTTTCTATAATAGTTTCGAATTCTCATTGAACTATATAACTATGATAAAAGTAAAACTATGAAAAGAAATAATTTCAAATTTATTAATCACGATGAGGGCTAAATGGAGAAAGAAGCGCATGCTTAGGCTGAAGCGTAAAAAGAGGAAGATGAGGGAAAGGTCTAAGTAAATAGGTAACCCCTCTCCTAGAAGACCTGTACAAGACACAGGACTTCACCCCCCCCTCCCCCCATGACCGCCATTAAAGACATCTGACCCCCCCAGCTTCCTTCCACCAGCATCGTCTTTGGACAATGCTACCTCAACCAAAACTTCTTGTATATTTATTGATTTTTTTGTATCAATAAATTTTATATCTGCCACTAAAACTATGATAAACCGGTCTTGGGCCTCAAAAATAGCCTCACAAAATAAAAGTCAAAACATATATATATATATAAAATCAAAAGAGACATATCATGACCACGTTCATATGAACTTTATAGATGACAAAGCACCATCAAGTGGAACAGAAATCAACTAAACATTAATTTAACCTGTTTCCTGATATTTGGCCAATCCATTTTATTGATAAATCAAGAAATGCCAAATACGAACGCGTTTTATTTTATCATTTTATTTATTCTCCACATGTATATTATATAATCTAAAAATATTATATAATCTAAAAATATTATATAATCTAAAAACCTCAAATATTTCTATATTTTAAAAAATATATACTTTATTTTATTCATTGATAATTTTATTTTGGTTATCATCGTTTTTAGAAAGACTTTTAGTTTAGTTGTTTAGTTTCGTTGTATAGTTTTGTTGTAAATATGCGTAGTTAACCAATCAATCCTTTTAAATCACTAATATAGGATTAACTTATAAATTCTATATAATGTGAAAACTAACTAATGTGTAATCTTTCCTCAAGTAATTGAAAATAAAAGCTACTTGACGGTAAATATTTATCTTTTTTTTATCACGACTGCACCTCAACCCTTTATCTTATCGATCCTTTGTCTTATCAAGCCTCATCTAACCACAACAACCAAAATATTCATAACATGTATATATGAAAATTCTCTCTTCACATACCTTTAATTATGGAAATATTTGGTTTCATTTTTCCTTTTTTGTATAGTTTTCTTTCTACGTTATATTCCCGCAACATCATACCGAATCTATTCGTATTTCAAGTTTTTACTTCTATGTGGTATCTATTTTTCCTGGTAGAGCAGAATTAGAGAATAAAGAGCAAAATAACTTTCCTTAGAAACCAAGTAGAATGGCGTCACGCTTGGTACGCCTCTACTTCCGACATGGGTAAGGAAGCAGAGTATAGGTACTTGTCCAATTAATAGCTTTCTTGGGGTCACTTGTCGCCTTCGGGAAGAATTTCATCTCTTTTTGGAATATGGGAAGGTGAAGATGACATAGATCGGTACGTTGAACACTGTTTTATTTTATAGCTGAATATATTCCAATATAGAGTTTGTTGCCGACAGTTCAACGTTTGGTTGTTGTTAGCGTTTATCAAGTCAACTTTTGGTAACTATATAGACAATTAACACAAAGCAATAACGCGCCATCTTTACATATAAAATGAAAGGATTTAAAAGCACGAATGTTTCTTTTATACACAATACAAACTTCTACTGTCCTTACTGCGATGAAAAAATATATTGGGAGGGCTTAGCTCATCCTAAAAATTTGTAACAAATACATTTACTGGCAATGTGTTTCCTTTCAACAATATCATTAAATATTATCTCTACATACCTTACTGCAATTATATAAATTATTGAGAATTAAAACATTTTATTGACGTCTAATAAATGGGATACAGCAGTTTAAAAGGAAGTAAGAAGAATATATACCGACGAGGTCTCAGCAGCTTAAAGTTTTTTTAAAATCGTGCAGCTTCCTGAGGGTTATTTGGTCGCCACCTTGTGCACGCTCGATGATAATTTCAGTGAAGTCCAAAAGAATGGTCTTTAACTTTGGCAGTTTTTTCGGAAATATTTCCCTACCAGATTCGGGGTACATAATCAAACGAATGATGAGATCCGCGTCGGTCCCCCGCAGTGCTGGAGCAAAGGTAGTCTCATAATTCGACTCTTTGAATAGGTCGTGGAGCCAATCCACACGGTCTTCATCGCTGCGTCTCTTAAGAGGTACGGATTGGAAATCAGAGATTTGTTTGCATTCGTTTATTATGCTGCTTATTTTTTTCTTCAATTGAGAGAAGGAGTTTTTCTTCTCAGATATGAGTTCCTTCGATGGTTTTTCTCTCAGAAATTTTAAATAGTTCTCTAGCTTCTGCTCTAAATCTGGGAATTCCATTAGTTCCTTTCTAGTCTTGTCACTTCTCGTTCCACCTGTTCTCTTGGAGATTCTTAGTATTACTTCTCTTAGCTTTTCCCTGGTGCCATCTCCATCAACAAAGTATTCATCTGATTGGCTGATTCCAGATATATCGGAACCTGCTTCTGAGCCGGTGTCAGTTGTATCTTCAGTGATTTTCTCAGTCATGGAGCAACTGGCCTCTTTTGTTTCATTAACGGAAGTGTCTCCTGGTGTTGCCTGGGGGGAGATTGAACGTTTTTTGTTTCTTTTTTTCCGTGATTTATTCACTTCAGATTCTTGGCTTGGCTTTTCAAGTTCGTTGTTTTTCCTCTTCAGGGAGACCTTATCCAGGTGCATTTCATCATCGTGTCCGCTAACATCTGATCGAGTCTCCACTGCCTCCATTATTATTTCGTCCTGTGTATCTTGACTTGGGGTTGCCGAGTATATTAGTTTGTCATTTGAGATTAACTGCTTTCTGCCCTCAAGAGTCTCTAGTTCCTTCTCTGTGTCTTCCTTCGGAGGGATCGTCAAGGTATTTTCCTGATTGTCCCTCACCTCGCTATGTAGATCGGTTTGATGCTGATCGATTCCAGTTGTGGGTTCTGTTTGCGCACTAAGAGGTGTGCTCTGGACTTGGTTAGCTTGGGGGTTCAATACGGTTAATCTTGATTTAAAGCTTATACCACATCTTTCTTTCGTGTGTCCATGTCTGCGGCACTTATTACAAATCCTGTCTTCGTTTATGCACACATTAAAGATTATTCCTTGGTATTTTATCACCAGACTGGATGGAAGGCTCCTATTGTTTTTCGTTTTAATAATAATTTCTCTTCTTAAAGTCGAGAGATGTTTAAGCTCGGGGTTAGAAGTTGGGAAAGGGATAAGCCTGATACTGATAGTTTGGCCAAAAGGTTCTAGGTAGTTCTTGACAACTTCGTCTGGAATACATGAAGCTATATTTGAAATGATGAATTTTTGCGGGGCATTGAAGGCAAAGTCAGGGTAAATAGTTTATTCTCCAATTTTAAATCCATTTTCAATCAGTTTCTTTGAAACTGTCCGTTGAAACAACGGGGTAGAAGTTTTCCCCGTCCTCTACAATCACTCTAGAGGAGTGAGTGGAGAGGCGTCTCTGCGTGTTGTCCTCCGTAGGGGTGCCACTGACTGATGTCCAGTGAAGCTGTAAGCTGGCCGTCTGTCCTTGGTTGTCTGAGGCGAGGCGCACGTGTCTTGAAACTCTTGGGTCTTCGCTCTGTGTGTGCGCCATTGGGAGCGTCCTTGCCGTGCGCGGAAATTGCACCAGGGCTAGGCCTGGTGTTGAAAAACCAAGGGGTGCACACAGCAGTACCACCCTCCCGCCTTCACGTTGGTGCCCCGTGTACACCTCGTACCTCAGAGGTCCTTGATTCGACGGCAGATTCAGGGAGTACTGGATAAGGGTACGAGGGCTAAAGGGGGGGGGAGTCCTATTGGAGCGTAGGACGGGTCTTTCTAAGTCCGAACGAGGGGGCTCGGTCAGCAACCTTGCCAATGAACTCTCGGTGACGCCTGTGGGTGAATGGTCAACCCCATGGAGCCAGACCATAATGGCGGGCGCGAGGGGCCTACCAATGGCCGCTCGGTGCATGGAGAATGCATCATTCCTTCTGGCTGTGTGGATCTAGATTTCAGCGAAAGCCTGGGATGCAAGGGCCGCTGTTGAGCCTATATCATCCCTGGCTCAGTCTGTGATTGAGCCGAATTTCTATTCTGTCCGTTGAAACAATTGCAAGTCGGTTCATGCGCCCTGCTGCATGTATATTTTTGGAACCATAAATTATTGAATATAAATATTGAATATAAATTATTGTGAATTAGAAGGCTTGACTCATCAGTAGTGAACCCTTTCAGAGGTTTCGCCAAATTATTATCTAGAATGCTCTACTATTGTATTGGATTGTTTTGGTATATACCCTGAATTTTCTATGAAAGACAGCAAAGGGATTTTTAGTAAACTTATGGACATAAGCTTATAGGTCTTACATATAATTTCAAGGTATTACATCGAGCAAATATCTTCCACAAATATGGTTTCATAATAAGTATATATCAGTAAGTAAAATTTAACATCCTCCTTTTTGATCTGTTTGTGCCCATCACTGGGAGTTAATCTAGTGACCTTCCAGTAGCTTCCTTTACCCTTTTAGTCAGCAAAAAAGTATAAAGGCACCTGTCTAATTAATACATCGATTTTTTAGGTCAAATGTTGCCTTCGGGTATATTTCCATAGAATGTGAAAGCCTGAGTTGATGTAGGTTGTCTAACAGAGAGTTAATTAGTTTTCTGACGAAAATTTTCAATATGAAGTTTGAAGCGAGATATTATCTCTCTCTCAACGCTCATCTACCAACTTTCCTCATACCAGAAACTGACTGTTCCATTTTCCGAAAAGAGAAGAGAATCTTCTTGGAGACGCCAAGTGATTCCAAAACACTATTAATTCGACAAGTATATATACATTCATGTACAAAACTTAAAGAAGTTGTACCTTTTAACATGTATGACAAGATTAAGACAATAACTCTGAAAGATATTTGATAAGCAGTGACCTTTATTGAAGACACACGAGTTAACAATTATCAACAAAATTGCCTCTGTATCCTTAAAAAAAAAAAAAACAGAAAAAAAAAACCAGATTGACCGGCGACATAAAATTCTTTCCATTCCTTAAGTTTCGTCCAGTAAGTAAGGTATAGACGTGGATAAAGAATATATTGAAATAGACGCTGTGTATTTGAAAAGGTAAATGAAATGAGTATTGTAAAGTATTAAATGCTAATTAAGAAGGTAAAAGTGAGGTATGGACGTGGACATAGAAGAAATTAAAAACAAAATAGGCATATCCCGATCGTTCAAATGAGATTTTTAGATGGCAAGAGCAAAAAGGAAAACAAAGAAGAAATTGAAAACGACTATATGTGAATGAGGAGGTGAATGAAATATTGTCAAGTATCAAAATTCAAAACTATTTTAAAGGCGTAAGATTCTTTTTGAAAATAAACAATTTCTACTGCTCTTACTGCAATGTAAAAATTAATGGGAGAGCCTCCCTTTAATTTTTACATTGCAGTAAGGGCAGTAGAAATTGTTTATTTTCAAAAAGAATCTTACGCCTTTAAAATAGTTTTGAATTTTGATAACAGATGGCGCGCTAGTGCATCATATTGTCAAGTATGGAATGCTAATTAAGAAGAGGTATGGATGTGGACAAAGAAGGAAATGAAATAGACGCTGTGTATATGAGAGGGTAAATGAAATGAATATTATCAAGCATTCTATAAACAGTTACGAGCGTCATGCGTGGTCTCTGTCGCGGTTTGCTTTTTTTTGGAATGGCGCCCTCCTATTGGTCGGCTACGATCACGCCACCTTTGCCCCCCCCCCCCCCATTTCTGTAACTATTGTGTTGGAGCGGGTCGCTCCTTAAATAAATGCATATATTAGTTAATAACCAAATGGAATCCTCTCTTTCTTTTTCCCAGTAAGAGACGCCTACGGAAGCCAACAGTACATAGACAGATAAAGCACATAGGCTATAGTTAATAACTAATATATGCATTTATTTAAGGCGCCAATTTATAATTGTAACAAATAGTATTTGAATCAAAACATTCAATCGGGTAAAACACGGGCGTTGCCCGGGTCATTCGGCTAGTGAGATTCTAATTAAGAGGGTAAGAGGAATATGAACTTGGATAAAGAAGAATTTGAAAACGACAGCGTATACGAGAAAGTAAATTAAATGAGTATTGTCAAGTATGAAATGCTCATTAAGAAGGGACATGGACAAAGAAGAATTTGAAATAGACACTATGTATATGGAAAGGTATATGAAATGAATTTTGTCAAGCATGAAATTCTAATTAAGAGGGTAAGAGGGATATGAACTCTGACAAAGAAGAAATTAAAGAGACACTGTGTATACGAGAAAGTAAATTAAATGAGTATTGTCAAGTATGAAATGCTTATTAAGAATGGATATGGACGTGGATAAAGAAGAAATTGAATAGACGCTGTGTATGCGAGAAAGTAAATTAAATGAGTATTGTCAAGTATGAAATGCTTATTAAGAATGGATATGGACGTGGATAAAGAAGAAATTGAATAGACGCTGTGTATACGAGAAAGTAAATGAAATGAGTATTGTCAAGTATGAAATGCTTATTAAGAATGGATATGGACGTGGATAAAGAAGAAATTGAATAGACGCTGTGTATACGAGAAAGTAAATTAAATGAGTATTGTCAAGTATGAAATGCTTATTAAGAATGGATATGGACGTGGATAAAGAAGAAATTGAATAGACGCTGTGTATACGAGAAAGTAAATTAAATGAGTATTGTCAAGTATGAAATGCTTATTAAGAATGGATATGGACGTGGATAAAGAAGAAATTGAATAGACGCTGTGTATACGAGAAAGTAAATTAAATGAGTATTGTCAAGTATGAAATGCTTATTAAGAATGGATATGGACGTGGATAAAGAAGAAATTGAATAACGCTGTGTATACGAGAAAGTAAATTAAATGAGTATTGTCAAGTATGAAATGCTTATTAAGAATGGATATGGACGTGGATAAAGAAGAAATTGAATAGACGCTGTGTATACGAGAAAGTAAATTAAATGAGTATTGTCAAGTATGAAATGCTTATTAAGAATGGATATGGACGTGGATAAAGAAGAAATTGAATAGACGCTGTGTATACGAGAAAGTAAATTAAATGAGTATTGTCAAGTATGAAATGCTTATTAAGAATGGATATGGACGTGGATAAAGAAGAAATTGAATAGACGCTGTGTATACGAGAAAGTAAATTAAATGAGTATTGTCAAGTATGAAATGCTTATTAAGAATGGATATGGACGTGGATAAAGAAGAAATTGAATAGACGCTGTGTATACGAGAAAGTAAATTAAATGAGTATTGTCAAGCATGAAATGCTTATTAAGAATGGATATGGACGTGGATAAAGAAGAAATTGAATAGACGCTGTGTATACGAGAAAGTAAATTAAATGAGTATTGTCAAGTATGAAATGCTTATTAAGAATGGATATGGACGTGGATAAAGAAGAAATTGAATAGACGCTGTGTATACGAGAAAGTAAATTAAATGAGTATTGTCAAGTATGAAATGCTTATTAAAAATGGATATGGACGTGGATAAAGAAGAAATTGAATAGACGCTGTGTATACGAGAAAGTAAATTAAATGAGTATTGTCAAGTATGAAATGCTTATTAAGAATGGATATGGACGTGGATAAAGAAGAAATTGAATAGACGCTGTGTATACGAGAAAGTAAATTAAATGAGTATTGTCAAGTATGAAATGCTTATTAAGAATGGATATGGACGTGGATAAAGAAGAAATTGAATAGACGCTGTGTATACGAGAAAGTAAATTAAATGAGTATTGTCAAGTATGAAATGCTTATTAAGAATGGATATGGACGTGGATAAAGAAGAAATTGAATAGACGCTGTGTATACGAGAAAGTAAATTAAATGAGTATTGTCAAGTATGAAATGCTTATTAAGAATGGATATGGACGTGGATAAAGAAGAAATTGAATAGACGCTGTGTATACGAGAAAGTAAATTAAATGAGTATTGTCAAGTATGAAATGCTTATTAAGAATGGATATGGACGTGGATAAAGAAGAAATTGAATAGACGCTGTGTATACGAGAAAGTAAATT
The DNA here is from genome assembly GCA_030710605.1 of Cordylochernes scorpioides. Taxonomy (NCBI): domain Eukaryota; kingdom Metazoa; phylum Arthropoda; class Arachnida; order Pseudoscorpiones; family Chernetidae; genus Cordylochernes; species Cordylochernes scorpioides. The sequence goes on from CP092867.1 coordinate 23,900,556, forward strand.
AAATGAGTATTGTCAAGTATGAAATGCTTATTAAGAATGGATATGGACGTGGATAAAGAAGAAATTGAATAGACGCTGTGTATACGAGAAAGTAAATTAAATGAGTATTGTCAAGTATGAAATGCTTATTAAGAATGGATATGGACGTGGATAAAGAAGAAATTGAATAGACGCTGTGTATACGAGAAAGTAAATTAAATGAGTATTGTCAAGTATGAAATGCTTATTAAGAATGGATATGGACGTGGATAAAGAAGAAATTGAATAGACGCTGTGTATATAATAAAGTAAATGAAATGAGTATTGTCAAGTATGAAATGCTTATTAAGAATGGATATGGACGTGGATAAAGAAGAAATTGAATAGACGCTGTGTATACGAGAAAGTAAATTAAATGAGTATTGTCAAGTATGAAATGCTTATTAAGAATGGATATGGACGTGGATAAAGAAGAAATTGAATAGACGCTGTGTATACGAGAAAGTAAATTAAATGAGTATTGTCAAGTATGAAATGCTTATTAAGAATGGATATGGACGTGGATAAAGAAGAAATTGAATAGACGCTGTGTATACGAGAAAGTAAATTAAATGAGTATTGTCAAGTATGAAATGCTTATTAAGAATGGATATGGACGTGGATAAAGAAGAAATTGAATAGACGCTGTGTATACGAGAAAGTAAATTAAATGAGTATTGTCAAGTATGAAATGCTTATTAAGAATGGATATGGACGTGGATAAAGAAGAAATTGAATAGACGCTGTGTATACGAGAAAGTAAATTAAATGAGTATTGTCAAGTATGAAATGCTTATTAAGAATGGATATGGACGTGGATAAAGAAGAAATTGAATAGACGCTGTGTATACGAGAAAGTAAATTAAATGAGTATTGTCAAGTATGAAATGCTTATTAAGAATGGATATGGACGTGGATAAAGAAGAAATTGAATAGACGCTGTGTATACGAGAAAGTAAATTAAATGAGTATTGTCAAGTATGAAATGCTTATTAAGAATGGATATGGACGTGGATAAAGAAGAAATTGAATAGACGCTGTGTATACGAGAAAGTAAATTAAATGAGTATTGTCAAGTATGAAATGCTTATTAAGAATGGATATGGACGTGGATAAAGAAGAAATTGAATAGACGCTGTGTATACGAGAAAGTAAATTAAATGAGTATTGTCAAGTATGAAATGCTTATTAAGAATGGATATGGACGTGGATAAAGAAGAAATTGAATAGACGCTGTGTATACGAGAAAGTAAATTAAATGAGTATTGTCAAGTATGAAATGCTTATTAAGAATGGATATGGACGTGGATAAAGAAGAAATTGAATAGACGCTGTGTATACGAGAAAGTAAATTAAATGAGTATTGTCAAGTATGAAATGCTTATTAAGAATGGATATGGACGTGGATAAAGAAGAAATTGAATAGACGCTGTGTATACGAGAAAGTAAATTAAATGAGTATTGTCAAGTATGAAATGCTTATTAAGAATGGATATGGACGTGGATAAAGAAGAAATTGAATAGACGCTGTGTATACGAGAAAGTAAATTAAATGAGTATTGTCAAGTATGAAATGCTTATTAAGAATGGATATGGACGTGGATAAAGAAGAAATTGAATAGACGCTGTGTATACGAGAAAGTAAATTAAATGAGTATTGTCAAGTATGAAATGCTTATTAAGAATGGATATGGACGTGGATAAAGAAGAAATTGAATAGACGCTGTGTATACGAGAAAGTAAATTAAATGAGTATTGTCAAGTATGAAATGCTTATTAAGAATGGATATGGACGTGGATAAAGAAGAAATTGAATAGACGCTGTGTATACGAGAAAGTAAATTAAATGAGTATTGTCAAGTATGAAATGCTTATTAAGAATGGATATGGACGTGGATAAAGAAGAAATTGAATAGACGCTGTGTATACGAGAAAGTAAATTAAATGAGTATTGTCAAGTATGAAATGCTTATTAAGAATGGATATGGACGTGGATAAAGAAGAAATTGAATAGACGCTGTGTATACGAGAAAGTAAATTAAATGAGTATTGTCAAGTATGAAATGCTTATTAAGAATGGATATGGACGTGGATAAAGAAGAAATTGAATAGACGCTGTGTATACGAGAAAGTAAATTAAATGAGTATTGTCAAGTATGAAATGCTTATTAAGAATGGATATGGACGTGGATAAAGAAGAAATTGAATAGACGCTGTGTATACGAGAAAGTAAATTAAATGAGTATTGTCAAGTATGAAATGCTTATTAAGAATGGATATGGACGTGGATAAAGAAGAAATTGAATAGACGCTGTGTATACGAGAAAGTAAATTAAATGAGTATTGTCAAGTATGAAATGCTTATTAAGAATGGATATGGACGTGGATAAAGAAGAAATTGAATAGACGCTGTGTATACGAGAAAGTAAATTAAATGAGTATTGTCAAGTATGAAATGCTTATTAAGAATGGATATGGACGTGGATAAAGAAGAAATTGAATAGACGCTGTGTATACGAGAAAGTAAATTAAATGAGTATTGTCAAGTATGAAATGCTTATTAAGAATGGATATGGACGTGGATAAAGAAGAAATTGAATAGACGCTGTGTATACGAGAAAGTAAATTAAATGAGTATTGTCAAGTATGAAATGCTTATTAAGAATGGATATGGACGTGGATAAAGAAGAAATTGAATAGACGCTGTGTATACGAGAAAGTAAATTAAATGAGTATTGTCAAGTATGAAATGCTTATTAAGAATGGATATGGACGTGGATAAAGAAGAAATTGAATAGACGCTGTGTATACGAGAAAGTAAATTAAATGAGTATTGTCAAGTATGAAATGCTTATTAAGAATGGATATGGACGTGGATAAAGAAGAAATTGAATAGACGCTGTGTATACGAGAAAGTAAATTAAATGAGTATTGTCAAGTATGAAATGCTTATTAAGAATGGATATGGACGTGGATAAAGAAGAAATTGAATAGACGCTGTGTATACGAGAAAGTAAATTAAATGAGTATTGTCAAGTATGAAATGCTTATTAAGAATGGATATGGACGTGGATAAAGAAGAAAATTGAATAGACGCTGTGTATACGAGAAAGTAAATTAAATGAGTATTGTCAAGTATGAAATGCTTATTAAGAATGGATATGGACGTGGATAAAGAAGAAATTGAATAGACGCTGTGTATACGAGAAAGTAAATTAAATGAGTATTGTCAAGTATGAAATGCTTATTAAGAATGGATATGGACGTGGATAAAGAAGAAATTGAATAGACGCTGTGTATACGAGAAAGTAAATTAAATGAGTATTGTCAAGTATGAAATGCTTATTAAGAATGGATATGGACGTGGATAAAGAAGAAATTGAATAGACGCTGTGTATACGAGAAAGTAAATTAAATGAGTATTGTCAAGTATGAAATGCTTATTAAGAATGGATATGGACGTGGATAAAGAAGAAATTGAATAGACGCTGTGTATACGAGAAAGTAAATTAAATGAGTATTGTCAAGTATGAAATGCTTATTAAGAATGGATATGGACGTGGATAAAGAAGAAATTGAATAGACGCTGTGTATACGAGAAAGTAAATTAAATGAGTATTGTCAAGTATGAAATGCTTATTAAGAATGGATATGGACGTGGATAAAGAAGAAATTGAATAGACGCTGTGTATACGAGAAAGTAAATTAAATGAGTATTGTCAAGTATGAAATGCTTATTAAGAATGGATATGGACGTGGATAAAGAAGAAATTGAATAGACGCTGTGTATACGAGAAAGTAAATTAAATGAGTATTGTCAAGTATGAAATGCTTATTAAGAATGGATATGGACGTGGATAAAGAAGAAATTGAATAGACGCTGTGTATACGAGAAAGTAAATTAAATGAGTATTGTCAAGTATGAAATGCTTATTAAGAATGGATATGGACGTGGATAAAGAAGAAATTGAATAGACGCTGTGTATACGAGAAAGTAAATTAAATGAGTATTGTCAAGTATGAAATGCTTATTAAGAATGGATATGGACGTGGATAAAGAAGAAATTGAATAGACGCTGTGTATACGAGAAAGTAAATTAAATGAGTATTGTCAAGTATGAAATGCTTATTAAGAATGGATATGGACGTGGATAAAGAAGAAATTGAATAGACGCTGTATACGAGAAAGTAAATTAAATGAGTATTGTCAAGTATGAAATGCTTATTAAGAATGGGATATGGACGTGGATAAAGAAAGAAATTGAATAGACGCTGTGTATAAGAGAAAGTAAATTATTGAGTATTGTCAAGTATGAAATGCTTATTAAGAATGGATATGGACGTGGATAAAGAAGAAATTGAATAGACGCTCTGTGTATACGAGAAAAGTAAATTAAATGAGTATTGTCCAAGTATGAAATGCTATTAAGACTGGATATGGACGTGGAATAAAGAAGAAATTTGAATAGACGGCTTTGGGGTATTACGAGAAGTAAATTAAAATGGAGTATTGTCAAGTATGAATGCTTATTAGATTGGATATGGACGTGGATAAAGGAAGAAATTGAATAGACGCCTGTGTATACGAGAAAGTAAATTAAATGAGTATTGTCAAGTATGAAATGCTTTATTAAGAATGGATATGAACGTGGATAAAGAAGAAATTGGAATAGACGCTGTGTATACGAGAAAGTAAATTAAATGAGTATAGTCAAGTAGGAAATGTTTATTAAGAATGGATAAAGGACGTGGATAAAAGAAGAAATTGAATAGACGCTGTGTATACGAGAAAGTAAATTAAATGAGTATTGTCAAGTATGAAATGCTTATTAAGAATGGAAATGGACGTGGATAAAGAAGAAATTGAATAGACGCTGTGTATACGAGAAAGTAAATTAAATGAGTATTGTCAAGTATGAAATGCTTATTAAGAATGGATATGGACGTGGATAAAGAAGAAATTGAATAGACGCTGTGTATACGAGAAAGTAAATTAAATGAGTATTGTCAAGTATGAAATGCTTATTAAGAATGGATATGGACGTGGATAAAGAAGAAATTGAATAGACGCTGTGTATACGAGAAAGTAAATTAAATGAGTATTGTCAAGTATGAAATGCTTATTAAGAATGGATATGGACGTGGATAAAGAAGAAATTGAATAGACGCTGTGTATACGAGAAAGTAAATTAAATGAGTATTGTCAAGTATGAAATGCTTATTAAGAATGGATATGGACGTGGATAAAGAAGAAATTGAATAGACGCTGTGTATACGAGAAAGTAAATTAAATGAGTATTGTCAAGTATGAAATGCTTATTAAGAATGGATATGGACGTGGATAAAGAAGAAATTGAATAGACGCTGTGTATACTAGAAAGTAAATTAAATGAGTATTGTCAAGTATGAAATGCTTATTAAGAATGGATATGGACGTGGATAAAGAAGAAATTGAATAGACGCTGTGTATATAATAAAGTAAATTAAATGAGTATAGTCAAGTATGAAATGCTTATTAAGAATGGATATGGACGTGGATAAAGAAGAAATTGAATAGACGCTGTGTATACGAGAAAGTAAATTAAATGAGTATTGTCAAGTATGAAATGCTTATTAAGAATGGATATGGACGTGGATAAAGAAGAAATTGAATAGACGCTGTGTATACGAGAAAGTAAATTAAATGAGTATTGTCAAGTATGAAATGCTTATTAAGAATGGATATGGACGTGGATAAAGAAGAAATTGAATAGACGCTGTGTATACGAGAAAGTAAATTAAATGAGTATTGTCAAGTATGAAATGCTTATTAAGAATGGATATGGACGTGGATAAAGAAGAAATTGAATAGACGCTGTGTATACGAGAAAGTAAATTAAATGAGTATTGTCAAGTATGAAATGCTTATTAAGAATGGATATGGACGTGGATAAAGAAGAAATTGAATAGACGCTGTGTATACGAGAAAGTAAATTAAATGAGTATTGTCAAGTATGAAATGCTTATTAAGAATGGATATGGACGTGGATAAAGAAGAAATTGAATAGACGCTGTGTATACGAGAAAGTAAATTAAATGAGTATTGTCAAGTATGAAATGCTTATTAAGAATGGATATGGACGTGGATAAAGAAGAAATTGAATAGACGCTGTGTATACGAGAAAGTAAATTAAATGATACATTAGCGCGCTATTTATTATCAGAATTTGAAACTATTATAAACGATTCTCTTAAGATTTAAACAAATTTCTCTCTTTACTGCCCTTACTCAATGAAAAATTAAGCCAGGCCCTCCAATAAAATTTTCATTGCAGTAAGCGATGTAGAGAAAATTGTTTAAATTTTAAAAGAACCATACACCTCTATAATTAATGAAATGAGTATTTATAAAATATTAAATGCTTATTAAGAGTGGGGTATGGACGTGTGGAGAAAGAATAAATTGAAAATTACACTAAGTAGATGAGAAGAAAAATGAAATGAGTATTGTACAAGATGAAATAGATGACGATAAAATATTAAATGCTTATTGAGAGGGGGGTATGGACGTGTGGAGGAAAAAGAAATTGAAAACGACAATAAGTAGATGAGAAGAAAAATAAAATGAGTATTGTACAAGATGAATGATAAGAAGGTAAGTGGGGTATGGACAAAGAAGACGACAACAAAAAGATATCCAGCGGGTCATAGAAAGTAAGAGCAGGAAGTTGTGTTCCGTCTCACTTCACTCAGCCACGCGACACCTTTGTTCCCTGCCTCATGGCTGCTGTCCCATACATTACTGACACAAGTCCTCATCTTCCATATCTACACCATACCTTCTGACAAATCATACATTTACGTTATATATTTGGAAATCAGCACATGTTGGAATAGAGGGCAATGAACAGGCTGATGGCGTAGCGAAGGAAGGCGAAAACAGTCACTGGAAACCAGTTCAATAACATGAAAGACGCAGATACAATAGCAAAAGCAAAACTCATTACAAAAACAAAAATATCCCAGCTCATATGTAACCTCAACATTAACAGAGAATTAACGGCAACAGTATCAAGAATCAGAACAGGACATTTTAAAGGAATGAAGATAAACCAAGACATGACTAGATCCTACAGAAACTGCAATAACTGTTACAACACCCAACTCACTCCGGACCATATATACAGTTACCCGACCATCCTTGCAGCCCTCTATATGGCAGACATCAATCCAGAAGAGGACATCCATACGAGCAAGGCACCTTTGTTGGCTGGTATTGTGATCAGGATACATTGACCGATCTGATCTGCTACATGGACAAGACACCACCACCACCACGTTATATATTGTTGATTGGGTGTTTGGACCGGTTATCTGCAAAAAAGGCAGTCGCCTACTTCTACCCCCCTGATTATCAGGGCATGTACCACATGTACTAGGGATAAGCAAAATAAATCTGCAAAAAAGAAATATCTACACATAAAGCCAACTTGTATACCATTATTAATAATTTTTATCATTTTATTTATAGGCTTATAGGCAATATTAGAAGATATAAGAGATGTGTGTTCCACCGAAGTACTACACAAATTTCATCTAGAGATGTATATGTACAATTTAAAGTCAAAGTTAGCATTAAGCAAATAGTAAAAACAGTCTACCATAGATGTTTTGACTCTCTATATATACATGGACGGCGCTTCGATTATGAATGAATCTTTGGTAGAGAATTAGTCAAAACCTGGGTTCCTGGAGTGTTGAAAGCTAACTACTCGGGCTGTCCAGCCGTCTAGTATAGAGTTCTAGTCACGGCGGGTTACAGAGCTAAACCCGTGGAATCTCCAAGCTGGCAGAGAATCTGTGAGGAGGACCAACAGTGCATGATCGTCCTGAGTTATGAAATTGGCTAAATTGACCAAAGGAGTGTCTCATATGGTGAAATGATCGATCATAGTTCTGAACTTATCGCGAATGTCCAGAAGGATGGTATTCACGTGCAGATAAAAATATCTATTGCTTCTAATATCAGAAATTGGATCTATTTTGGACGCGTATGATTCTTTTTGAATTGAAACAATTTTCTACTGCACTTACTGCAATGATAAATAATGGGAAAGCCTGGTTTATCAGTGGTCAACCCTCCCAGTGATTTCGCCAGTTTAATCTACCATACCGTTGTTATATTGCATTTTTCTGGTTTCCTTATATACTGATGATGAAGCTAGACTTTTGAAAAGGGTATTTTAGATTAACTATGGACATAAGCTTGGGGGGGTATATAAATACATACAATTATAAATATATAATATGCTTCGAGAGCTTTGCTCTCCTGTGAATTGTAATTAAAATTATTTTTTAAACATAATATTAATATGATGCATTAGAACGCCACCAAATACTTCTAATATAGAAATCAAAACAACGTGATTCTATCTATTAGACATCACTGCATCATTTGGCGTTCTGATAGTGAATCTGGATGATTACACTTCCCTGTCTTATCTTGGCTTGAGGGGGATACGAGTTAGGTAGAACCTCCGCCTTTGCCGGTCCCAAGCCCGGATGAAAAAGGAGGAGGGGGAGCAGTAACAAGCTCTCTAAAAAACCTGGGTTCAGCTGGCCCGGCTGATAGTACCCTGTAAGGGCTCCTAATCCAGAGATACAGGATGAGCAGCGTTTGTACTCCATGTTAGGAGCAGCTGCACATGGCGTCTGTTCCTCATGTCAGAGGCGGCCATTTCTTTTGGAGCTAAGTCGGTCTGCCACTGAGTAGTGCCCCCAGTCTTAATGACAAAGGCAGACGCATTCTACTTCACCCAGTCATAATGGTCGTCAAACAGACACCATCAAGGGTCACAACTAGATACCCTAATATGATTGAGTGGAGATAAGAAAGAAGAAGAAGAAGTTAGGTATTAGCCTAGTACTAGTTAGGTAGGTGGTCGGTGGAAGGATGGTTTAAACCGTTGGTTTTCGACCGCTACGACCCAGGTTCGATTCCCGCATTGGGAACTTTTTCTGATTAAAAAAGAAAATGACCCAATGGCCCCAAATTCTTGCAAAAGTCCAACCCCACCAGCGAGTGCAAGTAATCAAACGGGGCTCTGGCACATTTGTAAGTACAAAGTCGAACTGCTTTTCACATGTGTAGACATGTGGTGCACTTACAGTAAAAGCAGTCGTCAACTTCTACCCACCATGATTATCATGGCCATTACAACGTGTACTAGGGGAATAAGCAAAAAAAAAAAAAACTAGTTAGGTACTGGCCTAGTACGGTTTTGGTTCTTGATGGTGTATATAGTTTTATTTTTGGATGAAATTGTCAATAATGTTGTCAGTGATCAGAATGATATCTATGAGTTACTAAATACATCTGTCTCTATAAGGAACCTGGATTCCTGGAGCCACACATGACAAAATCACCAACTATCCGGTCTGACTATAAACCAATTTATTCCTACCGCGTTCACCATTCGCTCTATGCCAACTCTACACGCCGGTCTGACTACTTGCCGTCGTCGGTTTATATATATATGGTGCCCGGTTTATTCGACCGTTGATTGGCTCTCCATTATCACGTGATCTCAATAAACCAATCAACGTCGTGTTCGTTAACCAATCTATGTGCATTTTTATTTTATTTAATTGATTATATTAAGCACAATTCTTCTATTTAAAATATATTTTTTTATAAAATTAAGATTGTTTGTGTACTCTCTCTCTCTTTGTGTTGGATTTCAAAAATATATTTTAAATTAACATTTTAAAATTTTTTAGGTCTTTCTAATCAAATTCAAATTCATTTCAGAGGTGTTTTTATGAATCCTATTTATATAAAGCCCATTAATCCCTGTATTATAGGGATATCTGAGTCTTGATTTCCTTATTCTGTAATGGTGAATTTAAACTGTCTGAGTACAGTTTGAATTTTATTACATCTCAACACATATTTAGGTTCATTTATTCTTGAAATATCATGCGGATATCATTTGAAGGTTGGATAGTTTTGTAGAGAAACGATTTTACATCAAACAAACGAAGACTATCTGTCGCTTCTATCAAGCTAAAATTACCCGTTCCATTTTCCTTGAATGGCTATGATTAGAAATACTCGAGTTTGTAAATCTACAGATGGAGAGAATAGCTTTATTTCTGAGAATAACCCATATATTTCTTAGTCACCTATAATCTACCTTTCTCTCTTAAAATTAAAGATACTCGGTCAGTAAACTTTTTACATATATGTACTTTAAGAAAAAGGCATCTCCTTATCGTGCAACTGAAAGTTGCTGATGGCTTGCGCCATCTATAGGAATAAATATCAACTATTCTCGTTGATTTTTAATTATTCCAGAATTGGCCAAATATAAGAAGATGGCCACGATAAGGAGCTGCCTTTTTCTTAATTTATGCACCTTATCCCAGTAAAATATCACATTTGTACTATTGTTTCATATATCTACTTTGTAATTTTAATAAAATCAAAAACAAAATGACTTCCATGGATGAGTTTCTTGCTTTATGGTATATCCATATCAAGTTTTGAGGTTTAAAAAAAGTCTCTACTACTACAGGAGTTAATGATGCTCCTATAGAAGGATTTGTGATTCCCGAAATCTTGAAAACAATATAAAATGAAGCAACAAACTCATCTATGAAAGCAATTACAAATATATATATTTTTAAATATGTATTGCAGAGGATTTGATTTTTCCGAATGGTAATAAATAATAAAATAGATATCGTATTCACGAATTTCAATCATTTAGCTTATAATATTCCAATATTTAAATTCTATATTTTAAAATGCTTTTCCGAAAAAAAAATATATTTTTAAATATAGATTTCTTTAATATTATCCCTAGTACACGAGGTACAGGCCATTATAATCATGGTGGCTAATAGTTAGCGAATTCTTTTACTGTAAGTGTACTACATATCTATATATGAGAAAAGCAGTTCGATTTTTTCACTTAAAAGAATGCCAGATCATCCTGTTTGTGGACTTGCACTCACTGGTGGATTTAGGCATTTGAAAGAATCGGGGGCCATTGAAGAAATTTCAATAATAAGAAAAAAGTCTTTAATGCGGGATTTGACCCGAGTCGTGGCTGTCGACAGTTTATACACCACTTGTCTTTCGATATATACTTAGTCTAGCCATAAATATTGTTACAAAACTAAATCAGTCATAAAAATTTTAATTTGACCGCGTGAAGTATTCAAAATATAGTAGTTGTTATTTGAATATCGCGTGCACACGTGTTTAGAAAAAAAAATCGGAATATATTTGTTTTTTGATAATGGATTGGGGTGTTAAAGAAAACCGTATAGCTGTAATAGCCTTACACAAGGTAGGCCAAAGTCCTTCATCCATTTTTAAACTTAAAAAAAAATTTAATATTACGCGTCAATTTGTTTATAGAACCATTGAAAGGTTCAACAAGGCTGCCACTATTAACGATGTTGAAAGATCTGGTCGACCGTGCGTGCAACGAACGCAAGTGGCTATAAAAGCCATTCGCAAAAGAATTCGTCGAAATCCACGGCAAAAACAAAAGATCTTAGCAAAGCAGATGAATTTAGCTCCAAGAACCGTTTCCAGGATAATCAACGAAGACCTTGGACTGAGAGCTTTCAAATGACGCACAGGTCATTTGATAACCCTTGCTCTTAGAGATATTAGAAGGGTTAGATCAAAAATGTTGTTGGCGCGGCATGATGGTCGGTGGCATGAGAGAATCCCTTTCACAAACGAGAAAATGTTCACTGTCGAGGAAAAGATTAATCGTTAGAATGATAGGATACATGCTCGTAGCTCTCTAGAAGCTTCTTTGAAAGTCAGAAGACTTGAAAAAAGTCATCATCCTTCTTCTGTCATGGTTTTTTGGGGAGTTAGCTACCAAGGTGTAACAGAGCTCCACTTCTGTGCCAAAGGGGTAAAAACTACAGCTAAAACTACCAAGAAGATATTTTGGAACGAATAGTAAAGCCTCTGAATACAAAAATGTTTAATGGAGAACATTGGATATTTAAAAAAATCCAGCTCCTGCTCACAAAGCTAAGTCAACTCAACAATGGTTGGAGACAAATGTTCCGGAGTTCATAAAGGCCAATGAATGGCCCTCTGGAAGCCCTGATTTAAATTCCCATGATTACAGTTTGTGGGCATATTTTGAGGAGAAGGTGTGATCTAAAAGATATCATAATTTGGATGAATTGAAATCAGCATTGGTGAGAGCAATGAAAGAAATACCCTTAGAAAAGGTGCGTGCTGCCATAGATCAGTGGCCCGTATGTTTGAGATCCTGTGTCAAAAATAAGGGAGGACATTTTGAATGATTGTATATATTTAAAATCTATGTCCTATTGGCTAATAAAATATGTATTTATATTCCATTAGGTTTTGTTCTTAATCATTTAATTTATAAAGTTGTTTGTAACAGAATTTATGGCTAGACTGTGTGTATATATATAGGTTATGATTATTTTGTTTCGTTGTTGAAAAAGATAGAGAATTGAAGGTGCAGTCGTGAAAATAGGAAAGATAATTATTTACCCATCAAGTAGTTTTTATTTTGAATTACTTGAAGCAAATTACACATGAAATTATTTTTCACAGTAATATAGAATTTATAAAATGAATCCTATATTTGTGAATTAAAAAAAAAGGTAGGTCAACTATACATATTTACAACAATATTCAAAGTGTTATGTTCTAAATCTATGGTCAAAAATAAAAGAATAGTCAATGATAAAAGTAAAATACATGTTTTCAAAAACAAAACATTTGCATCTTAGATTATATATATTATATATAATATGAATAATTCCAGAAAACCGCCAGCTATCAGAACAGTCCAATATAATATTAGAGAGCGGTATGGTAGTTTACACTGGATAAACCGATTGAAAGGTTCACGAAGGAATGTGTATGTTTCAATTCTAATGATATCCTATCGTAGTAACACCTTTTAGTAAATACACTCATGGACAAAATGGATAAAATTTGAAGGATACAGAGGCAATTTTGTTCATACTTGGTTATCCCATGTAACTTATACAAAGGTGACTGTAATATCTTTCAGAGTTATTGTATAAATCTGATATGCATGCTAAAAGGTACAACTTCCTTAAGTTTTGTCCATATATATATGTGCGTCAAATAGTGAGTTAGTTTATCTGAAGAGATTCAACACTACTTTGTGTGTAGATTATGTGATGTAAATAGAGAGTTGAATGTAGATAAACTTTTATATGGGTTTAGAAAATGATTTTCAAATATATTCAAAGTATCCATATATATGTTATAAAAACAAATGAGATTTCCTTCTGATTTTGGAATTGTTGAGATTATGCTATGGTGATGCAGTCGTGTGGGAATAATAAAATAATTTTGATCAGAGATTTCTTTATTTGAGCTGAGGAATATATAAAAGAACATTATTTGATAAAAGTAATGCCTGGCTTAAGGCGAGTAGAATAAGGAAAACAAAATATTATTTACATAATGTACAAAGGTTTTGTGCCGGCAATTGGGATCTAACAACAACGAGTTTTTATAAGGGAAGCATGACCTCTGGCGGTCGATTTAGGAGAGTATTTGAATCTATGAAATTATATAATTTAAAATAAAATAATATTTTTATATAACATATATATATATATTAAAAACAAAGTAGGCATATCCTGACTTAAATACCCATTTCTTGGTTTCTCAAGAAGCCACTAGGACCAAAAATCTTTTTGGTCGCAGTGGTACAACCTACTCCACGCTGACGAGCGCCAACAGCGCGAAACACATTCGTGGATGGCTTTTCTTGATTTATCAAGAAATTGGGTTGGCCAAATATCAGGGTACAGGCTGAATCAATGTTTAGTTGATTTCTGTTCCACCAGATGGCGCTCTGCCTTCTTAAAAGTACATGTGCTCCTGGTCTGGATATGCCATCTTTGTTTTTAATATCAACACCCGATATTTTTATTATATTTTTTTTCTATTTTTTTCACACACACATATATATATGAAAAAATGAAAGAAAAAAATAAAAGATAAAAAGATTAGGTGTTAAAATCAAAAATAAAAATGGCATATCCTGACCAGGAGCACATGTGCTTTACAGAAGGCATAAATATCAGGGAACAAGCTAAATCAATGATTAGTTGATATCTGTTCCACCAGATGGCGCTCTGCCTTTTGTAAAGCACATGTGCTCCTGGTCAGGATATGCCATTTTTATTTTACATATATATATAAATATTTATGACAGAAAAGTTTGTAAGTAAATTCAGTCAGATTACGACCCTTTTGTTAATTACTTTATGCGATATTATTTTCAAAAATTATTCTCAAATATCATTTTTCATTTTAAACAATTACAAAGAGATAATCACATAAAAATTTCTTCAACTATAAAGAAATATGAGATAAACATTCCATGATAGCTTTTAAAATATTCTAAAGTCGTAAGTGAATTATTTAATCTCATATAATTCACTTTACAGCCTAAAATTTTAGATATTATATAAGTATCTAATAAAGAGTTTCAAAATATTTCAAGCAACATAGTTTTTTTTTTGCTTATCCCTAGTACACGTGGTACAGGCCATGATAATTATGGTGGGTAGAAGGCAACTGTGAATATATCAGTGTTGAATATATTTGAAATCTATTTACAAGCGCAATAAGCAAAGCAAGACTAATAGGCTCGAGTCCAGTCGCGTGTAATGACAAATATTTACTTTGAATGTTTATACTTAGGAGAAACATCTGTAGAGCGACATTTTAAAATTATCCCGCATGTGTTTCTTTTGAAAGAAAAATCGAAACTTATTTTAAGGAGAAATAACGATTATTTCAAACCTTAGGGATGAAGTATAAAAGGATGAATTGTGAAGAGTAATGATAAACGGAAAAATTAAGTGTCCAGGGATGGAAAACATCTGTGGAAAAGTTTTTAACATGAAAGTTTGTGAATATTAAGAAATTAGTGAAGTATACTTTCGTGGATTACGTGATATTAATTTAAACATTAACATAAACCTACCTTACTTCGTTCCTACTCAGCTTTCTTCACCTTCTTCAACTTCCAATAGCTTGAAGAACGAAGGCTGTAGCTTCTTTTTATACAGATCAGCTTTCAAAACCTTCAACCATCCTTTTCTGAAATGGATCTACTTCACAGATGGTAATGCAATTTGCTTGCTGGGATTTACCAAGGACCTTTTTCTTAAACTTCCTCAATTTCCATTAGCTTTAAGAACGAAGGCTGGAGCTTCTTTTTCCACAGTTCAGTTTTCAAGACCTTCTCCAATCATCCTTTTCTGACTTGGATTTACTTCTCAGATGGTAATACAGTTTGCTTGCTGGAATTTACCAAGGAGCCCTTTCTTCACCTTCCTCAACTTCCATTAGCTTGAATGACGAAGTCTGGAGCTTATTTTTCTACAAATCATCTTTCAATACTTTTTTAAACCATCCTTCCGACATGGATTTCATCCACAGATGGTAATATACAGTTTGCTTGCTGGAATTTACCAAGGAGCATTTTCTTCACCTTCCTCAACTTCCATTAGCTTGAAGAACGAAGGATGTAGCTCTTTTACTACAGATCATCTTCCAATACTTTCTTCAACCATCCTTCTGACAAGGATTTACTTCACAGATGGTAAATGTAGTTTGCTTGCTGGAATTTACCAAGGAGTTTTCTTCACCTTCCCCAACTTCCAGTAGCTTTAAGAACGATGGCTGAAGCTTCTTTTTCTACAGTTTAAATTTCATAAGATTCTTCAACCATCCTTATAAAACATGGCTTTCATCCACAGATGATAATGCAGTTTGATTGCTGAAATTTACCAAAGAGATTTTTCCAAATAAATTTGAATATCTTGTTGAGTGGCTTTGCTCATCGTAACTGCCAAAACCCCACCACAAGAAGTTGTAGTGAAAGTGAAGAAAATATTTTAGGATTTTTATCCTTCAAAGAGAAGGACTATTTATCATCTTGATCCATTCTCGTGATGTTGAGGCTTCAAATATTTCTTCCTCAATTATTTATCGGTTATCAAGAAGCATTATTAAAACTTTGCGTTCGTTTCTACCAGGATGATTAGTTCTTTAAACAAACATTTTGAAAATATTTCTATGTGAGAACTGTTGATAGAGAATTCTTATTCATCGTATAAACAACTTGTCAATAATTTGAAAACATTTTTGTTTTTAAAACTATGATTGTTAGGGTTTCTATGCAATAATGGATTAAGCTCTCTTTCCAAACATTTTCACAAGCCCCTTATGATTCTTATTGAAAATTTTGATCGAAATCGGGCGCTTTATAAAGGATATTATTTATAAGTATTTCCGCAATGTTTGCAATAATTTGAAAATCAGAATTACATTAATCAAGGTTTAAATGAGTATATCTAAATCTGGGTTGAAATCTGCTTCACAAAAGGTCCCCCAAGATGGATCTCGATCGATCATATATATTAATATTTTTTATGATATCCACACAACAAAATTCCGTTTTAAAGTTGGATACCATTAGAAGAAATACTAGATAAGTCAAATAATTCTGTGAACCTGGAGAATTTTTGCATTCTTTATCATCAAATTCGTTAGCAAAGCTCATGAACAAAACTTTTAATAATAAAAATAAAGAAAGCATATTCTTACCAGGAGCATATGTGCTTTACAGAAGGCAGAACGCCATCTGATTGAACAGAAATCAACTAAATATTGTTTTAGCCTGTTCCCTGATATTTGGCCAACCCAATATCTTGATAAATCAATAAAAGCCATCCGCGAACGCGTTTCGCGCTGTTGGCGCTCGTCAGCGTGGAGTAGGCTGTACCACTGCGACCAAAAGTTTTAATATATTTCAACCGATTACTGAACATCTAACTCGTAACAGATTTCACACACGGTTTTAACAACTTTCATTTTTTAAATGGCGTTACGAATAAAGAAAAACTGATTCAGTAGAAACTTCTAATATTTTGGATTAAATAAATTTTCTATGATAAGTAATGTTTGGGGGGACAAGTATTCTGATAGGTAATATATATTAGCATCCTTTGAATGATCAATACAATGAATATTTATCATTTTTATCAGAGTCTAAGTCGATCTAAGAGATCTAAGTTGGCCTGCCACTGAGTAGTGCTCCCAGTCTTAATGACAAAGGTAGACCCATTCTACTTCACCCAGTCATGATGGTTGTCAAACAGACACCATCAAGGGTCACAACTTGATACCCTAATATGATTGAGTGGAGATAAGAAAGAAGAAGAAGATTTTACACTCCGAATGAGCAGTGTGCAATGAAAACTAAGTTTCTTCAAAATCATTTGCAGTTTCTTTTAGATCGCAGGTCATTTGCTTAGATTATTTTTTTTCACGATTAAACATATTGTTTGGTACATGATTGAATAATGTACTTCGTTACAAGTCTTCTTTTCATCGTCAGTCTTCATCTAGTATTCTCTAGTATCCACACGTTGATGTTGGGAAAACATTGAAAGAAGATAGGAAGACCTGCAATAAGCTGGCAAGAAGGTTCAAGGAATACACCGGCAGATTACAAGATGAGCTGCGAGTTATGGCCACTAACAGATCAAATTGGAGAATATTTATCCTTATCTATATATATATATATAAATGAATGTCTGTGTGTGTGTGTGTGTGTCCTCTATGGATTCAAAAACCATACATCCAATCGCCGTGAAATTTTGGGATATTATTAGGTGTATCCCCGGAAAGGTTTACGAAAAATAATTTCTTGAATATCTTTAATATCCTTAGAGTTATTTGCAGATTTGTAGCTTTAACTCGCAAGCAGCGCCACCTTGCGACGGAGATAGGCTTAGGTCTGCCCCACCCCGTGAGAGAATGAATCCGTCCGGCCGCCGGCCGACAGTCCAAGTACCCACCGACCAATCAGGGCAGAGTTGGTGACACAGCTGTGTCAAGTAGACAAGAAAAAAAGCCTCGCGGGAGCTTGCCCAAGATGACCTCCGGGAACTTCGTCCATCTTCCATAAACGACCATGAATTTATTCAACCTTATCGAGTATTTTTCAAGGGACCGGGAAAAAATGTTCACTAGATAAAACGATGATTTTGTAATGTAGAAAATTAGGAAAGACAAAATTCAGAATGACACGGCACACAGGGACCGGGAAAAAATGATCACTTTATCAGTTTCAAATTATCAAAATATATCTATTTCTTTTTATAAGTTTATAGAGAATTGTTTTAACAAATGTTCGTTAGACAGACCTTTACTCGGGTACCGATTAATATTGATTTTATTCAACTTATCGAGTATTTTTCAAGGGACCGGGAAAAAATGTTCATTTTATCGAGAGATTCGTTAGACAAACCTTTACTCGGGTAAAACACGGGCGAAGCCGGGTACATCCGCTAGTAGTCAATAAAAGTCGAAATTGACTTGATGGCCTCTAAAAACAATAATACGACAGTCTTCATCTACGCAACTTGATCAGGCCAATTCATATTTTAAGTGCTCTTTGTGAGTACATATTATTTTGATAGGGCAAGACCTTTGTAAATATTTCAAATGATCATTAGTTTATTTTAAGAAATGTAAACAATGGGTTATAAGTCAATAAGCTTATGTCAATAGTTCTTTGAAACATCTCTACCAAGAGTCCATCTTCAGTACAATATTTATAAGCAAAACATAATCTCCAATAAAATATTAAAACGATATATTATATTAAACAGACGAAACCAATAGGAGGGTTCACCACTGATGAGCCAGACTTTCCTAATAATTTTTATTATTTCAGTTGAAGCAGTAGGAAAATAATAATTTCCCTTGCAATTTTATTTTCAACCTACCCTTATATAATCTATATATATAAAAATGGATGTTTGTTGGTCCGTCCGTCCGTCCGTCCGTCCGTTTGTCAGTGATAATCTTCTACATAGCTCAACCAATCGTGATGAAACTTTGGGAAGATGTTTAGTATACTACCGGGATGGTTTATGGCTAATTACTCTTTAGAAATAACCTTTCGTTGCATTTTTATTTACAATAAAACGTAAATTCACTCGCAATCTGCACCCCTCTCGCGGCAGACGGGGGATGGCGGCGCGCGACGATTGGCTGCCGCCGCAGCACGTGACCTCCCTGCCTCCCCCCGCCGAGTAAATGAGATCTCCCGGCCGACGGCCGAGCAGCGCCCTCTAGAACGCGTTACGATTTTGACGGCGCGGGGCGCTCCCGGTTGGACAGTTGCGCGGGGGCAGAGTGACCTCGCGGGTGCCCTCCGGGAACTACGTCCATCTTCCATATGTAATATACATTTAATCGTGTAAACCCGGGCGTTGCCCGGGTCATTCGTCTACAAATTCGCAGTAGTTCACTAATTCAAACCAAAATATCCATACATAGGTAAAATAATACTGGGAAGACTGACATTTATTAATGCAGTGATTATAATCAATGATTACAATGAAGGGCTATATTGTCTATATATATATAAATCACTTTCAAATATTAACGTAACGTTCCATTCTCAATCCCGTTGGGCTTTAGATCGGCTAAAACATTTAATTCTTTATTAGTGAATATTAACTTTACTGTACTGAATAGTTTAGTATAATGTTAATTCAACATATTACAATTTAGCCACTGCAACGCGTGGCCGGGTTCGCTGTGTAGTATACTATCAGGACGATTTCTGGCGAATTATTTTAGAATAATATTTATAGCAATAAATATAGCGCAATTAAGACGTAGTGATTATATTCTGTGTTTGTGCATATATAAATATTTTACAGAAAATGTGAGAACGTTCTATTAGAATATCTCGAAAACAAAAAACAATACATATAATAACATATACAATATACAATACATATATATTTTATCTTTATAAGTGAATATTGACTTTACTGTACTGAATAGTTTAGTATAATGTTAATTTAACATATTACAATTTAGCCACAGCAAGGCGTGGCCGGGTCCGCTAGTATAATATAATGCGGCTTGTGATATATTGTAAAGCGACATTTAAAAATTACCCCGCATGAGTTTCTTTTCAACGGATAAAATCAAAATTTATCCAAAGGAGGAATAACGATTATTTCTAACCTTAAAGATGAGGTATGAAAGGATGAATTGTGAAAAGTAATGATAAACGGAAAAATAAAATAAAATAAAAGTTAACATGTGGACATGGCATCTGCCCGGTAAGCGGAACACTGTGGGTTCGATTCCCATCCCTGGACACTTTTATTTTTCCGTTTATCATTACTCTTCACAATTCATCCTTTCATACCTCATCTTTAAGGTTAGAAATAATCGTTATTTCTCCTTTGGATAAATTTTGATTTTTCGTTGAAAAGAAACTCATGCGGGATAATTTTTAAATGTCGTTTTACTACCCTTATATCACATCGTGTTTGTCACTCCAATCTTTATTTGACACACAAATTCTATTAATAACAAAGTGACAGACAATCGAAAAATGACTTATACATATACAATGACACTTTTCCTGGAAGAAAGCGAGTTGAGAAAAAGGAAATTTTCTTGTCAAAATTGAAGAAATGGCTACGCTCTGATAATCCTCACGGGGGATATCACAGAACGGTATTGAATTTTGGAAGAATGGTTTAAAATATATCCTATATTAATGTCTATAGGTCGATACCATTTTGCTTTATAATGATACAGGTCATGATAATCATGGTGGATAGTAGTAAGCGAATGCTTTTTACTGCAAGTACACCACATATGTCTACACTTATGGAAAGTAGTTCGACTTTTGCACGTTAAAGTGGGCCATAAATTCGTTTGGTTACTTGTACTCAGTGGTGAGGTTGAATTTCATTTTCAAGAAATATCGAAGCAATATTTTTACAGAAAAAAAGCTAAATGCGGGATTCGATCCCGTGTCGTAGCTGTCGAAATTCGACGGCATATACCACTATCTTTCACCGACCATTGTAATACAATGAACATTGTAGAAAATAAATTTACTGGAAATGTGTTCCTATTCTATAATATCTGAGAGAAAACTGACAAAAACTATAACAAGACTTAGAACAAAACACTATAAAGGAATTACAATACATCCAGATGGCACATGAACCTATAGGGCATGCAACAACTGTCCTGGTGTGGAACTAACACCTACCCACATATTCTTATGTCCAGCAATGGCCGCAGCCTTGCAGAAAATTGACATGGACCCAGAACAGCAGCTTTACACACCCAAGATAGTGGATATTGCTTCTGCTGTGATAGAGACGCATGGAGACATCTGAGGCTCTTCATTGGACACGACAACAATAACATAAAATATTATCTATATAGACCTTACTGCAATGATATAAGTTATTGAATGAGATGGCTTGGTATATCAGTAGTGAACCTTCTCAGCAGTTTCGCCAAATAAATCTCTAGACCGTTCTACTACTGAATTGGATTGGTTTGGGATATACCCTGTATTTTCTACGAACATTCTTTGTTATAAGGTTTCGATGTTTGGAGTGATAACCTCTACCAAGTGTACCTGAAATAAGAAACAACAATGAATTTGGTGATTTATCTTTACATCCTTCTAAATATTGTTAATAATAAGTATCTTTTTTAATGTGACAAATGGGCGCAAGCTTTCAAGCAAAGTCGCTGCTCATTTATGAAAGCTTGCTTGTGTTAGTCTCAATAAAATATATATTTATTGTGTTTATCCTTTATTAAGAGTTTTCAAGACCTTTAACAATAATATACTTGATATTTTGCATATTGCATTAATAAAATAAATCGTATGAAGACTGAAAGGTATTTCCCCCACTTTTTAATCAGCCATTTCTTACTATTAAGATTGATGCTTTTAAAATTTGGGTCCACCTTCTTTATTGGAAACTTCCCACTGTAGCAGTAACCTGCAACGATCATGAAGCCCTTTGAGAAACCTTCCTTGCATTGCTTGACCCAGTTAGGATGAGATTTAATATTGCATTAGCAAATCTACTTTAGCCAATAATATCAGCCAATAGGATTTCTACTTAATTTGAGGTTAAGAACAATCATTGTAAAACAACGTCTTATCTCCCAGCAGCTTCCGAGTTGAAATCATGCATCACACACATTCACACAGACATCCTATTTACACATATGATCAGAATAGATGATATATATATATATAATGAATATATGTATGAGATTATATTTGAAGCAGATTGCTGAAATAAAACAGATAAATTAATTTATCTTTAGGTTTTGTTAGTTTTTTTTTTAATTGTAATTCCGCATACAACACACAAACAAGGTTTGAGATAAAAACCTTCATTTTTTTTTAGATTTCTTCCTCCTTTTAG
The DNA here is from genome assembly GCA_030710605.1 of Cordylochernes scorpioides. Lineage (NCBI taxonomy): Eukaryota > Metazoa > Arthropoda > Arachnida > Pseudoscorpiones > Chernetidae > Cordylochernes > Cordylochernes scorpioides. The sequence goes on from CP092867.1 coordinate 23,922,912, forward strand.
ATCATGAAAAATCTCAGAAAAATTAAGTTTCAATTCTCAGTAGTTTAGTAGTTGAAATCGTGCATCTACGGCAAACAGACATTCAGACATCGTATTTATATAGATGATTATTTTATCGTTTTCTTCTGTAAAAAAAGAACTTTAAGGCCAGAAATCTGAATAATAATAATGAAGATATAAAAGAAAAAGAGAGAAACTTATCCGTTGAAGTCTGATATTTCCCACTTTGATCTTATAATTGATTGCGAGACCAAACTGGAGATTTCCAGAATTCTAAATCAGAAAGGGACAATTAGCAGCCAAAAAGAGAATTGAGCATCAATTGGTTGGTTAATGGTTAGTTTTTGTAGCGGGAAGTGGAGCTGAGGGCGCGTTCAAATGGTGTGACGGGTGGCTGGTACAGCCTTTATATACTCTACGGTGGGTGGTGGGGAGTCAGCAGTTGTCTACAGCTCGATCTACACCATGGTAAGTCGTCTTACGTCTACAGTACCAGGCTTCTTAGCTGGCTATTTGCCTTCACCATCTTACAGAGTTAGTTCGCTCCTTCATCTAGCATTCTGGAAAAGGATGATATATCTATAGAATTAAATGTCTGTTATAGTAAATGTAGTCGCTAACTACTACCCTCTATGATTTCCCATGGCCTGTACTACGTGAACAACAGAATACCACATAAGTGAATGTCTTTTCTATGATGGCTGGTACAGCCTTTATATTGTCTACGGTGGGTCTACACCATGGTAAGTCCTCTTCGTCTACAGTACTAGGTTGCTTAACTGGCTATTCTACAAGAGTTAGTTCGCTCCTTCATCTAGCATTCTGGAAAATAATGTTATTGTCTATCTCTATAATTACATGACTGCTTTCCACATATATAGACATGTGTTGCATTTGTGAAAAAGGTAGTCGCTAACTACTACCCACTATGTTTATCATAGCCTGTACTGCGTGTAACATGGATAATAATAATAATAAATCGTTTACATATAATACTACAGAACTTAAATTTCTGTATGATAAATATATAGTAGATATTATTAAAAGATATAATAGAAAGCAAACATACAGATAGATGAAATTTTTCCTTTTGTTAGCAGCATTTTCCATTGACAGCGTATTCTAGAATTCTTACTAAAGAAAATATTTTGACTGCCCTTTCTAAATATAACTTAATATACACAAAATATGTATTTTTATGTAGTATAGATAGTGTAGTAATAGCGAGGAAAACAAAAACCTTTATTTATTTTAGAGCTGTATTTCTTTCAACAAAGATATTCCGATTTCAGAATTCTAACCAAAGATTTACCTTGGTCAACTTAATAAGAATTTATCGCTTACTAAAACAATTGATAGTTTAAATAGTGAGATTTTTTATTGTTACCCCCCCTCCCCCATATATATATTCAATCTTAATTTAGATATAATCTAAATCATGTATTAATAGAGTAGTATTATATATATATATGTCGTAGCTAAATGAAGAGGCGCAGCCGTTATGCCAAGCGAACAGCGCACCCGCGATGTCTGCCACCTTTATTTTTTGTCCAGCTTTTATAGATGGATGAATTTACATATTTACATTTTAACACAAGCGTTACATATTTACATACTCATTTTGACGAAAATAAATTATATCTCTTGGAATTAACTATACAAATTATGACATATATATATATATATATATATATATATATATAATAATAAATAGTTATTTAATTTTATAGTCCATTTTTGTATTAAGATTATCTTCACTATTATGATCATTTAAATTCAAATTATAAAATTTGTAACATGTTATTAATTTGTAGATAGAGAGAGAAAAAAAAAATCCTTTACTTCTACTACATCCTCAAGTTAATTATATATTTATAATTAATAACAATAAAAATTAACAAAGTAACGTCTATTACATCGGCTTTTACACGTCATTCAGACATACTCTAATCCTATATATAGAATAATCGAAGAGATAATATATATAATAGTTAGAAAAAAGAGGGAAAGACAGAACCATGCACTTTTAATCAAACTAATAATAAGGAAAAAAAAAAAAAAAGAGTTTTATAAAGAAGGTAGATAAGATTGTTAGTATATATATATATATTTTTTATGATTTTATATTTTATTCTTTTTTTTTTTTTTAAGATTTTTAAAGGTTTTTTTATTTTATAGTATGATTATAAATAGTTGTATTTAGTAATATATCTATAGTATGAATTAACATTTGTTATAAGTTTGGATATTATGTTTTGAAACCCTAATGGTAGACCAGACATACACAAAAAACTTTAAATTGAAATAAATTGGAAAAAGAGATCTGCTGGAACGGGGATCTTCAGATAAAATTCCAGCGACATTTCAACCCCTTCTTTATTATGTCATAGATCTCCTTTAAACCGGACTTCATGTGTTAATATTAAGCTGTTTCAGTGAAATATTTAAATGAACATATATAACAGATATAATTGTTAACAAATTCAAACTGTAAACCTACCTCGGCTGCTGCGTCCTCCATTGTGAGTATCTATTTCTGGCTAGCACATGTCGCGGGAGGGGAATGTCCCCCCACATTTCAAATTTAGACCATTTATTCAGAATTTTTTTGAACAACAAGAAAATTAAAGAAGAAAGGAAAAATAGTTAAAGGAAGAAAGCTAAATTTTATAAACTTTACAGCTAGTTATATCAAAATAACTGATTTAACACTTATTCATCTTTTAATATTCCTTTAAAAAGGCAAATTATAAGAGTTTAATAAAGCTATTAATTGTGCAAATTCACCCTTATTTAACTTCCATTTTCCTCCCCAGAAATTGGAGATTAAACAAAAATGAACTATATACTTTAACACTTTAAAAATCTTGTGAAAAAATCTTTTAATCAGTTATTTAATCAAAGTTTAATTAACTGTTAAAGGTTATAAATTTGTATTAGTTAATATTAAGAGAAATTATAGAAAGTTGATTTCATAAATGGATATTTCCATTTATTTTTTTATAAATATTTTATAATTGATATACTGTTGAAATATTTTACTTGTTTGATACTAAATTTGTTTTTAATAAATTCCATGTTTAAATTTTTAACATCTTCTATGAAATTATCTAATATATTATTTATTCTATAAAATCTTAGAAACTGACCATAATATATACCTTTACAGCAATTTAATGATATATTAGAATTCATATTACAGTATTTTATAATATTGAAATTATAATTACTCTTTTTATTATAAACTCTAACAGCACTATTTGTAAGGTCTATATTCAAGTCTAAAAAGTTAACTTTTTTGTTTCTATAAATTTTTTCATTGTTCTTAAGTTTCAAGTATTTAGGATATATTTCAGGTATTAATTTTTTAAACAGTGGATTATTAAATATTATTATGTCATCTACATATCGGAATATTTGCCAATTAATATTATTTTGTAGAAAGTATTCTCTTTCGTACCAGAACAATATTAGATTTGCTAATAACGGACTAGAAGATGTACCCATGGGAACGCCTTCTGATTGAATATATATTTTATTTTTAAATTCTATATAGTTAAAATTTAAAAATGTTTTATACTTATATATATATTTGCCTTATTCTGTCTGTTTGTTTGTCTGTCTGAAGCTCACGGATGGGATTTTTCATAACCATCGGTGGTTCAGTGGTAGAATGCTCGCCTGCCACGCGGGCGGCCCGGGTTCGATTCCCGGCCGATGCATTTTTTTTTTACAATTTTTAAAACTCATTTATATATTATACAAGAATGACATCCACGGCGCCAATTTATAATTGTAACGAATAGTATTTGAATAAAAGCATTTAATCGGGTAAAACCCGGGCGTTGCCCGGGTCATTCGTATCTACTTATATATTTGCCTTATTCTGTCTGTTTGTTTGTCTGAAGTTCACGGATGGGAATTTTCATAACCATCGGTGGTTCAGTGGTAGAATGCTCGCCTGCCACGCGGGCGGCCCGGGTTCGATTCCCGGCCGATGCATTTTTTTTTTTTTACAATTTTTAAAACTCATTTATATATTATACATTAATCGACATGATGAAATCTTTATGAAAATTCACATTTTTATTTTTATATTTTCAAGACACACACAGTTTGGGGCGGGACGTTTCACAAGAGAGACATCCACGGCGCCAATTTATAATTGTAACGAATAGTATTTTAATTAAAACATTTTAAAAACACACAGTTTGGAACGGGACGTTTCACAAGAGTGACATCCATGGCGCCAATTTATAATTGTAACGAATAGTATTTGAATTAAAACGTTTTTAAAATATATACGCACTCGGGTAAAACCCGGGCGTTGCCCGGGCCATTCGTCTAGTATATATATATATATATATATATATAAAGCAATAACGCGCAATCTATATATACAGCAAATGAAAACATTAAGATGTGGATGTTTCTTTTACACTGCAATCAAACTTCTACCATCCTTACTGCGATAAAAAAATATATTGGGAGGGCATGACTCATCAGTAGTTAACACTCCCAGCGATTACGTCCATTCAATCTAACAGACCGCTTTTTTAGAACTCTAATGCTGTATCGGATCATTCTGCTTATATATGCAACACTGAAGGGAGGAATCTCAGAAATGGTATTCAAAACAATAAATTTGGATTGAATATTGAAGGTCACTTTTGGGCCTTTATTTCTAGTAGCAAGTAGCTTACTCCACTCTATTCATAGAGGTCCTTGGTCCGAATTCATCTTGGTCTTCCTCTTTTAGTAAACTCATCTCTGTGGTTTCTTAGGGCCTAAGAAAAAAAAAACCAGCTTCAATTATTAGTACCAAAAAGCGGCACAGTACATGAGTCGCATTAATTATTTTTAGCCATAATTATAATACTATCTATTGCTAAATAGACAGTATTTGTGTTAAAACTACAGAAAAGGAATATATATATATATATATCTATTGAAAATCTAAATATGATTCTCTTGAATTATCAGGGGAGTGGAACCAATAATAGAGCATTAAAAAATAATTAGAAAGTTGCAAATGTGAAAGCAAAGGACATTAACTGATTAGAAAATGAATAAATTGCGAGGACACTTGCACCATTAGCTGACCTTTTTTTTCTATCACCAACACTGCGTGATTAAAAAGAATGTAGTAATTAATAAATGACCTCTAATTATTTACAAGGATAACTAACAATCAGGTAACCAAGCCGTCCTAATGATATGGCCTAGTTCCCAGGGTTTATTGTAAACTCCTTTTCCTATTTGCATATCACAGTATCTATCTCACTTTCATCCTTATGAGATCTCTCTCCTCCTCCTACCTAGACTTACTTTAAATGTTTTACATTTATTCATACCTTTTTTATATATAAATATCTTTCATAGCTATACCGTAAATTTACGATATTTCTAATATTTTTGTAGATATTCATAGTCAAAGATATAAAATTCTGGATGAGCGTCAATTCCTTTTATTTTTAATAAAGAATACAAAAAAGGGCTGAGATTTTAGAGTAGTCTCCTTAACAAAAAGCTAACAAGGATGGTATGTGTGAATTTATGTTTGATTAATAGTAAACTCTAGTCCTCTTTGATCCTGAACCTTCCTCATTATATGCATATAGTTCATTACAAACCAATCTCTGAGTACAGTAGTTCACATTATTCTTGGTCTGCCTCTTTTTTTTTTTCTAAACATCGGCTTCATGTTCTTTTAGGGATTAAGAAAAAACACAGTAGGCATAAGAGCAATCAGTTGCCATGGCCTCTAATATATAGAAAATGTTATGGCCTCTGTAGATAGTGACCTAGCTTGAGAACTTCCATAGGAAAAACATAGAATGACAATCTAATTATCGGTCTGACAATTCCATTTTAAAAGGAAAAACAGGGTAACGTGGTAAGATTCTTTAATAGGTAGGATTCTTTATTAAAGAATCTTACCACGTTACCCTGTTTTTCCTTTTGAATCTTACAACGTGGCTATATGATGTCAATTCCATTTTATCTGAAAAGAGGAAACACATTGTCTCTAGAACATACTCATAGACATAGCATAAGCTGGCGATGTAATTCACGATCAGTAACATCTTAAAACTTCCATGTTTTCTGTAGATAAAGAATCATTTGTCTAAAACTTATCTATTGTCTTTTGAATGATGAAATTTGCAAATTTCACAGATTATATGATGAATTTCATGGTAGCCATACTTCATATATACATATGTATATGTTTGTTCGTTTGATTTGCATATTTCTATAATGAGATTTGAAATGCTGGACCCATATGATTTATATAGTATGAAGAAAAAAATTACCTAAAAGTTATATTTTATTCTTTAATTAAAAAGACAAATATTGGATCAAAATATAATTTATTTTACCAATATTTCAGTTGGCTGAATGCCAACCTTTATCAAGGTATTATAACATTTTAATGTGTTTATTATTTAATAAAATAAATGATATTTTGATCCAATATATGCCTTTTTAAACAAAGATTTATTTATGGATTGATCTATTTTCAAAAATATTTTATTCTATAAATATATTTCATTTATAATATATTCCTCAATGTTAACGATATAATCATTATAATTATTGGAGGACTTTATTTTTCAATGAATGTTTTTGTGTTTACAGAAGTGCGTTTTACTTTTGCTCGCCGCCAGCTGCCTGGTTCTGCTCGTCCAGGCTAAGCCTTCCAAGAATGCCGCCGTGCACCACAGCGAGGCTAAACACCATCATGAAGGCAAACACCACCACCATGGACATCATGATCACGGTCATCATCATGGGCATCACCACGGGCACCATCACGGACACCATCACGGACATCATCATGGCCACCATCACGGGCACGACCACCATCATGATCACGATCACCACCACGGCCATGACCATCACCATGAGCACGACCACAAGCACGGTCATCAACACGGCCATCATCACGGTCACAAGCACGAACATCATCACGAGCACCACCACGAGCATCACCATGATCACCATCATGATCATCATCACGATCACGATCACGACCACCATCACGATCACCACCACAACCACGGCCATGATCACCACCACGACCACCATCACAACCACGACCACAAGCACGGACACCACCACGAGAACCACCACGACCATCACCACGGCCATCACCATGGACACCACCACGGCCACCACGACCACCACTAATACTCCAGCAGACTCCCGGAAAGCTCCGATGATGTATTTAACTTATTTGTATATATGCGCTTCCCTCCATGTGCCTGCTTTACTTTAATAAACCTGCCGAGGCGTGTCGATACCAACTTCTTATTTATTTATTTCACATCATTCATAGACACACCAACACGACACATCAATAACACAATAGCAACGTTTTAAAAACAGAATTACTCAAGTAAAATTACAAAAAGCTTTAATGATTAATTACACCAGGGGTTGACAAACCTTTGAGTCAGAAGAGTCAAAATATCGACCCGGTTAAAATTGTTCCTAACAGTGATAAGATTATAACATTAAGACCATATATAATACCATATAGCGATTACCCTGATGTAAAATATCAAATAGAAAAAATGTTAGAAAATGAAATAATAGAACCATCGAATAGCCCGAAAATTTTTTCTTACCAACAATAAATAGTATTTGCATAAATAAAAACTTTATTTTACTACTCACAGCTTCACATCCAAAGAGCCGCATGTAGCTCGAGAACCACAGTTTTCCAACCCCTGGTCTAGACCCTTTATCTAAATACAAACATTCAGTAAATAATATCACAATAGAAACTTACATCTCTACTCTCTCTGACATAAAGATGAAACAAAAAAGGAATTTCACAATAAGATTGGTGATACACCCATACCTCGCTTTGCGTCGGGGTTTCGTTCCAAAAAAAACACGACGCAAATTGAAACAACCCAAAGTGAAAATAAAATTTTGATGGCATGGCGCAATCAAAATCAAAGGTGTTGCCATATTTTAGGAAAAAAAAAAAAATTAAAGACTCGAATCTAAAACAACGCAACTTCGAAAATCTAACGACGCACAGTGAAAATCAGTAAAAATTAAGCAGCGACGCAACTTCGAAAAAAAAAAAACGCAAAACTAAACGACGCAAAGCGAGGTATTGGTGATATATGAAACAAAATCTATTAAAATGAACTTGTTTTCTGAAAGTGTGTGTGTGTGTGTGTAGAATACCAGCTATTGTTATTTCAATTGAGGAAATTATAAGAATACACAAATTCTATATTACATTTTAATTATTAGTAAAGATGTGTTAAAAAAATATTTTGTTTATCCATTTTTTATTTTATGAGGGATTCAAATATATTTGAGAAATTGTCAAATCTTATTGCTAAAAAGATCTATTCAAATAGGTTTGCTAAACACTTAACTTTAAAACAGGTTAAAGAAGATAAATTGGCCGGCATTCATAGTTCTTATATGTATATAAAATTAAAGAAATGTTAGTTATAAATTATTGTAAGAGAATATGTATATTATCAAGTCTCTCTTATATGAAGAGATTTATATTGTCAAATAAAGCAACCTCAGGGTGTTAAAACAGAATGCAACGTTTTACCACTGCTTATAGAATATGTTTTCAACAGAAGGGTAGAATACAAAAATACAGGCAAGAGTTTATAATACAGATTATTTATAGGAAGAAGGAGTTGAAATATTGTGACTTATACTTAAAGGTAAAAATATAAATTCATCTCTCCACATTTTCTCACACTACAGAATGGAAAAATATTAAATTGCATTTAATCAAAAAGAATTTCACACTAAAATATTTTCAATTTGCATATTTATAGATGGTGTATGGAATATTGAATTTTGTCAATTTTTGACTCGGATATATATATAAAGAACATGTTCTCGGTGTTGAACTATCTAACCTATCAAAATTTCTTTGTTTAGAATATAAAAAATAGCTATGTGCGTGAGAATCAAAATTCACACAAAAAGATATGTATATAAGTCATTAAGACCTATTTTAAAAGTTGAGTCTTGTAAAGAGCATTTTTAATGATAAGATGTGGAATTTAATATAAATATAAGAAATAAAGTTTGTTATTTAACATTTTAGTATCATAAAAAATGTGGTCTTTGTGTGAAAAATGGATTAGGAGGAAAGAGAAAGTCAAATATATTTTCTGAAATTATTGATCAACAGCTTTGCCTGAAAAATGTCTCTGTCAAAGGAAGTGCTGAAAAGTATAAGGGGCATATACATCTGTATAGAGTTCAAGTTTCAAAATCACTTTATTAGGTACCGCTCAACAAGAGCAACCTAGTTTATGATAATTGAAACAATGAATAATATGGTTTTTCACATATATATTAAACAAAATGTTAACCAGGGATTCAAACCCGGTTCACTCGTCCACCGACGTTTTTATTTTCTGTATAGAGTAAATTAACGAAAACATAGGTAAAGGATAAATATTTTACAAGAGAAGGAATCGACTAATATCATTTGAAGAAGAAACAAAAGTTAACGGCAACGAGTTTCTTTTATTACAGTTGTAAATTCGGCAAGCTTTCGGACTTTGACACGTCCTTCGACAGGCAACTTTTCAAGAAACTAAACTAAGAAACTAAACAAGAAACTAAATATTTTACTATTAAATATCTCAAATTTTTGTCGTTTATAGATAAGATAGTTAGAACACACCTCTCTAAATGAATGTCAATTCTAAATAAATAATATATTGGTCATTCAGATCTCTCAACGAAGTATAAACATAGCTTTCTCAAATATGCGCTAAGAATGAAAAAATGCAATAATTAAAATACACGAAAAATGCAGGATTTCCAGTATGATATACAAAATATTAAAAATAACATTAAATATTTATTTGAATGGACCAAATATATTAAGGAGAAACAATTCAAGCTCACCAAAGATAAAACGATAGAATTCAAATGAACAAAATATAACAAAGAATGATTTATCACTGGCGAATTATTCCAACAGTTGGAAAATTTATCTCCGGGAGGTTCTATTAATGTATTAGGCTATTTTTATCATTTAGTAATATATATATATGCTTTTTGTTATGGAATATAGGGTATTTGATGAAGCTATGAGCAAAGTATTTCAAACAATTTTGAGTGAGAGAAATCTGTTGCAGAGATTCCATTGTGAAGATGTTTAATTGATGGAGAAGAAGAGTCGGTGGAAGCTACTCCGCCCAGCGTGTGTAACGGGGGCGTGTGTAGCCTCTAATTGAAGTATTGTCCTGGCGCGGCTAGCGAACTGAGAAGGATTGTTAACCAACAACTGTGCACAACTATGTCAAATCTATGGCCTCGTATAAATGGCTGGTGGTCGCTGGAGCCGTCACACACACTCCTGACATGGTGAGTACATGGTGGCGGCACTGGTGGTTCCATAGACTGCTATAGTTTAACATGGTGGGTACCTGGTCTGGTAGCAGTATCTACAGATAGACTTGTAGTTTAGTTTGTTAACTCAAGCTCTTAACTTTGTGAATACTTGGTCTGGTAGCAGTATCTACAGAGAGACTTGTAGTTTCATAGACAGCAATAGTTTAGCTTGGTTAACTCAAGCTCTTAACTTGGTGAATACTTGGTCTGGTAGCAGTATCTACAGATAGACTTGTAGTTCCATAGACAGCAATAGTTTAGCTTGGTTAACTCAAGCTCTTAACTTGGTGAATACTTTGTCTGGTATCAGTATCTACAGATAGACTTGTAGTTCCATAGACAGCAATAGTTTAACTTGGTTAACTCAAGCTCTTAACTTCGTGAATACTTGGTCTGGTAGCAGTATCTACAGATAGACTTGTAGTTCCATAGACAGCAATAGTTTAGCTCGATTGACTCAAGCTCTTAACTTTGTGAATACTTGGTCTGGTAGCAGTATCTACAGATAGACTTGTAGTTCCATAGACAGCAATAGTTTAGCTTGGTTGACTCAATTCTTAACTTCGTGAATACTTGGACTGGTAGCAGTATCTACAGATAGACTTGTAGTTCCATAGACAGCAATAGTTTAGCTAGGCTAACTCAAGCTCTTAACTTGGTGAATACTTGGTCTGGTAGCAGTATCTACAGATGGACTTGTAGTTCCATAGACAGCAATAGTTTAACTTGGTTAACTCAAGCTCTTAACTTCGTGAATACTTGGTCTGGTAGCAGTATCTACAGATAGACTTGTAGTTCCATAGACAGCAATAGTTTAGCTTGGTTGACTCAAGCTCTTAATTTTATGAATACTTGGTCTGGTAGCAGTATCTACAGATAGACTTGTAGTTCCATAGACAGCGATAGTTTAGCTTGGTTGACTCAAGCTCTTAACCTCGTGAATACTTGGTCTGGTAGCAGTATCTACAGATAGACTTGTAGTTTCATAGACAGCAATAGTTTAGCTTGGTTAACTCAAGCTCTTAACTTCGTGAATACTTGGTCTGGTAGCAGTATCTACAGATAGACTTGTAGTTCCATAGACAGCAATAGTTTAGCTTGGTTAACTCAAGCTCTTAACTTCGTGAATACTTGGTCTGGTAGAAGTAACTGCAGATATACAATGATTCCATAGACAGAAATAGTTAACATGATGAATACCTGGTCTAGTAGCAGTATCTACAGATAGCCTTGTGGTTCCATAGACAGCAATAGTTTAGCTCAATTAGTACCTAGTCTGATAGTAGTATCGAAAGAAAAACAGTTATTTCCATAGACTGCAAGAGTTTAGCATCGTTACATCAAGCTCTTAACATGGTGAGTACCTGGTCTCGAAGAAGTATCGACAAATAGAAAGGTGGTTCCATAACATCAATAGTTTATACAGGTAAACTCCGTATAATAAGTATAATTGTATAACGAAACTAAAGTTTCACGAAGGAGCCTCTTTTATTATACTTATGCAAGCTTTCGAACCTTTCGGTTCTTCCACAGGCGTGGCTAGTATGACTATAATAACTAGTATAGTCATACTAGCCACGCCTGTGGAAGAACCGAAAGGTTCGAAAGCTTGCATAAGTATAAAAAAAGAGGCTCCTTCGTAAAACTTTAGTTTCGTTATACAATCAATAGTTTAGTTTGGTTAATTCAAGCTCCTAACATGGTTACTACCTAGTCTGGTAGAAATATACAGATATAAACATATAGACGGTGGTTTCATAGACAGCAATAGTTTAGTTTGTCACTCAACCTTTTAACATTGTTAGTACCTTGTCTGGTGGCAGCGGCTATAGATAGATGGTTGTTCCAAAGACAGCAATAGTTTAACATGGTGGGTACCTGGTCTGATAGCAGTATCTACAGATAGACTTATGGTTCCATAGACAGCAATAGTTTAGCTTGATTAGTACCTGGACAAGAAGCAGTATCGACAGATAGAGAGTTAGCTCCATAGACTGTAAGAGTTTAGCTTAGTTAAAACACGCTCCAGACATAGCGAGCACTCAACTTCTTCTTCTTCTTCTTTCTTATCTCCACTCAATCACACTAAGGTATCAAGCTTGTAAAGCTTGAAACTTTTGATGGTGTCTTGGCACTCAACTTGATAGCTGCAGATAGACCTGTTGTATGTGTCCTATAGATAGCGAAAGAGCTAGATTACTTTGCTTATGTAGAGGGATATGTCTAATGGGGGATAGCTGTAGTGATCTACTTGTTCTATAGACTGTGATAGTTCACTGTGATAGTTTGGCTTGCGCCATCAGCAACTTTCAGTTGCACGATTAGGAGATACCTTTTTTAATTTCTTAACTCAGGGATTTGTCGCTTTGGAATAATTCTAACTATGCATGGAGATGTCATCCTTTCTAGACCGTATTAACGATCTGTTGTTTCCGCAGAAGTGTGTGGTCCTCCTCATCGCAGCGTGCTGCCTGATCGCCGCCGTCCATGGCATGCCCTCCAAGAAGCACCGATCCAAGGGCAAGCACGCCGCCGTGGAAAAACATCACAGCGCGGGGGATCACCAGCATCATCACGAGATGAGGCATCATCATCACGGCCATCACGGTCACCATCACGGTCACGACCATGGTCATCACCACGGTCACCATCACGGCCACGATCATGGTCATCACCACGGCCATCATCATGGACATGACCACGGCCACCATCATGGGCACGACCATGACCACCATCATGGACATGACCACGATCATCATCACGGTCACGATCACGATCATCATCATGGCCATGATCACGATCACCATCATGATCACGATCACGACCACCACCACGACCATGATCACGATCATCACCACGATCACGATCATGACCATCATCACGATCACGATCATGATCATGACCACCACCACTCTCACGACCACGATCACCACCATGATCACGATCACCATCACGATCATGAGCACCATCACGAACACCACCACGACCACCATCATGATCACGATCATGATCATCATCACGACCATGACCACGATCATCACCACGACCACGATCATGATCACCATCACGATCACGACCACGATCATGATCACGACCACCATCACGATCATGATCACGACCACCACCACGACCATGACCATGACCACGATCACGATCACGACCACCACCATGATCACGATCATGACCACGATCATCACCATGATCATGACCACGACCATGACCACGGCCATCATCACGGTCACGATCACGGCCACCATCACGGTCACGGACACCACCATGGCCACCATGATGATCACCACCACGGTCATCATCACGGCCACCACGATGCTCATCACCACGGCCACCACAATGACCATCACCACAAGAGCAACCACGACGTGGCCCATCACCACAAGAACGACCACGAAGTCGACCATCACCACAAGAGCAACCACAAGGTCCGCGGCCATCTCAAGAACCTACTTCGCAATCTCCACAAAAAGAGCCACGGAGGAAAGAAGCGTCACTGAACCATGGCAACGGATTTGTACATACCCCTATTTAATATTTATTGATGATCCCACTATATTTTCTTGTAAAAATTGTTATTTATTAGAATACTATGCTTTTACACTCTGCTTCGCTTTTAAAATTCATGCATTTGCAAATAAAAATTTCGTATTGAAACGTCTTTTTTACTTTTTTTTTTTGGAACATAATTTATGTTATTATTTAGTAGGGGGGGGGGGGGTCAATATACAACACATACAAGTTCTTGGAGCTTACATATGTCCTCAAACAATTCCAATTCAAAATAACTTCATTAGGATCTCTCTATTCAAAATAAGCATCTCAGGTCTTCATTCATAAAAAAATAATGTGTGTTTTTGTAGGGATAATTATAGTAAACAAGTCTTTTACAATTATAATATTTAGATTGTGAAATAATTGTAAAGGATTTAAAAACCATATATTAATCGGTATAATTGCAAAATAGAATTATTTTGCAATTAACTTCGAATTATAATTGTTGGAAAAGAAGACGTCCGAAGCAGCCAATGGGAAGCCGGCGGAAGCGGCCACGGGGATGCAGCGGCAAAAATGAGGAAACAATAGAGGAAGAACTTGTAAACAACTTTTTCGAACGCTAGAATTTGCCCTGATCTCCGATTCTTTTAGTGTAAATATTTAAATAATACTTTACTTATTTTCTTAAATTGTAATAAATATAATTTTCCCTCCTGTTTTCGTCGTATATTTTAAAACTGTTATAAACAACGACGCCTTAACTTTGAACCTTCAACCCCGCCGACCAAGAATAGAGGTGAGTGACTACCTCTATAGAATTTAGATCGTCGTCACAACACAGAGTGGCGGTGAAATCGCAATATTTTTGGCATCCCAGCCGGGACTGTTGAAGGTAAATTCCTGAAAAAAGAATCATTTTAAGCTGACCATTTTGGAACTCGCTTGCTAACCCTACTTGCCGCTTTGTTTACAAGATGGCGGAAGAATTAATTCTACGTTTAAAAAAGAAGCGTGCTGTTAACAGATCATATTTAACGAAAACATGCAATAAGATTGAAAGTGGACTTGACACGCTAATGAGAATTGAACTTGAAGAATTATTAGAACAATTGAATGAATCATTTAACGAACTTAAATTAGTGGATCACGAAATAGAAACGCTTCTTGAAACTGACGATTTAGAGAAGGAATTACAGGGCGTAGAGGAATATCGAGAGAAATATATTACTTGGAGATTTAGGGCAAATAAAAAGATTCGCCAATCAGATTTTCAGGGCGAAAATATACCGAATTCGAACTCACGAATAGATGAAAATGAAATGAGACATTATGTACCTTCCTGCACGACTGTGAAACTTCCGAAATTGATGATATCGAAATTTTATGGAAACTTTAGTGAATGGCTGACGTTCTGGAATTCTTTTGATGCAGCTATACACCAGAACAACTCACTGAACCCGATCGATAAATTTAACTATCTGAAGTCACATCTCGGCGGAACTGCACTAAACACAGTCGAAGGTTTCGCTTTATCTGCGGACAATTATGAGAAAGCTATAAAATTGCTTAAAGACAGATTTGGGCGAGAAGACATTTTGATTAGCCGACATATGAACAATTTGTTGTCAATGAGACCACTCAAAACATCAAGCGATGTAAGAACCTTCCGCGAACTTTTTGACAACCTTTCTGTTCATATAAGAAGTCTTGAGTCACTAAACGTGTCCATTGATGTTTACGGACAACTGTTGTGCCCGATAATAATAAAGCTTCTACCTGCAGACCTTAATTTGGAATTGAACAAAGAACTCCCGACAGGTTATGTAATTAATGACTTGATTACCTTTCTGGAAAGACAATTAACTGCACGGGAGAAGAGTTTTAGAAACGAAATCGGTACCGGGAATGAATCAACTTCTAAACCTAATTTGGTAAACAAACATCCAAAGACAAGATTCTACAATGAAAAACCAATTGCGACAGCTTCAGAACTTTTGAATTCAGTTCACAAATCGAATGAATGTGTATTTTGTGGTAAAGACAACCATGGAAGCCCTAAGTGTGACTTTGCAGCTAATATGAGTTTAAACGAAAAGAGATCACTCATGAAGAAAAAAGGCGTTTGTTTTAAATGTCTTCGGCCTTCTCATTTAAGTAAATTTTGCAGAAATGTAGTCCGTTGTTCGATCTGCAACATGTCTTCCCACCTGGATGTCATGTGCACAAAACTGATTTTAGATAGAGGTGGATCTTCCAAGTCTCCAACGGTGCAAGATGAAACTCTCGCCAACTTATCAACCTCCCCAGACGTCTTGTTACCTACTTTGAGAGTGACCCTCAAAGGGAACAGAACGGAGAAGACGGCACGGGCTATAATAGACACCGGATCCCAAAGATCGTATATTTTACATAGTACAGCAATGGAAATGGAGTACGAACAATCTAGGAGAGAGTTCTTCCGGCATTCCTTGTTTGGAGGATCGAGTACCGACGTAGTTGAACATGAGGTCTATAGCATTCATTTATCTGACACCAACAATTCCTATCGCTGTGAGTTTGAAGCACTAGGTCAACCCCTTATCTGTGGAAGCATACCTCCGGTGTGTCCAAGATCATTGTTAGAAGGGAGTGAAGAACTCGACGTGTCTGATTTGATGAGAGACCGTATAGAAGTCCTTATAGGCGCGGACATCGCCGGCAGATTGCTAACTGATGATCAGAGAAGAATCTCATCTGGACTGGTGGCAATCCGTACCAAACTAGGATGGACTGTGATGGGAAAGATTCCTCCAACGGAGGTGAGAGATGACATCAGCTCCCTTTGCGTGACCACACTTCTATCTTTGGATCTAGAAAACTTGTGGAAATTAGATGCAATTGGAGTCTCTGACGCGGAGGTTGAGAAGAAGACTCAGTCATTACAAGCTGAAATGGAGGAACATTTCGCCCACACCACGACGCGAGATATCGAGGGGCGCTATGAGGTAGCTCTACCCTGGGTGCAAGACAAGGAAAGGATTCCTTCGAATAAAGATCTAGCCGAAAACCAACTAAGGTCTGTAAGAAGAAAACTTGAAGAAGTTGGAGACATGAAAGAGTATGGACAAATCTTTGAAGAATGGATGAAACAGGGGATAATCGAGTATGCCAGAGAGGATAAACTAGATGGTGTACACTACCTGCCACATCGACCAGTGTATAAAAGGAACAGTCAAACTTCTAGAATACGGCCAGTATTCAATGCGTCGGCCCGGAAGAGAGGTAAACTTTCCCTGAATGACTGTCTGGATAAGGGACCCAATTTGATAGAAATTATACCAAGACTTTTAAATAAATTCCGGAAATATGAAGTTGGTGTCTCTTCCGATATTGAGAAAGCATTTTTACAAATTGGAATAAAAGAAGAAGACCGAGATTATTTACGATTCCTGTGGCACACAGAAGACGGAAGATTAATCACGTATCGACATAAAAGGGTTGTTTTTGGAATTACCACTAGTCCGTATCTTTTAAAGGCTACCTTATCTCTCCACTTAGATAAGGCTCCTGAACATTTAAAAATCACAGCTGAACAGTTGAAATCATCCTTTTATGTTGACAATTGTTTATCCAGTTTTCAGAATGTTGAAGAAACGGAGAAATTCGTGAAAGAATCTACTGAACTGCTCTCTACAGCTTGTTTCAATCTCCGAGATTGGGTGAGTAACGTTACAGACTTTTCTCTTATGAACCAACTGAATAAGGAAGTGAACATTTTAGGAATAACATGGAATACTGATAGAGACACCCTGACAATTGGTTTGGAAGATTTTGAATTAATTGGACCAACCACCAAGAGAAAAGTACTTTCAATAGCGAGCAAGATATTTGATCCATTAGGAGTTGCTTGTCCTGTGACTTTAATTCCCAAGCTGATATTACAGGAAACTTGGATACAGAAGTTGGCATGGGACGAAGTCCTACCTGGATGTTTAGTACAAAGATTTTGGAAGTGGTTTAGCAAACTGAAACACTTGCCTAACATAGAAATTCCTAGATGGCTTTGTTTTAAGGACTCCTATGTAGAGAAAACCACTCTCCACATCTTTTGCGACGCCAGTCAGTTTGCCTATGCAACCTGTATTTTCCTCCGCATTGAAAAGGAAGATAGAGTGGACATCCAATTGATACAGGCTCGAACACGAGTAGCTCCACTGAAGAAACTCACCATCCCAAGATTGGAGCTTTTGGCTTGTCTGATTGGAGCTCGTTTGGCAGCTAACGTCATACAAGATCTGGAATTTGAGGAAATTCCAAGATTTTATTGGACCGATTCGACCAATGCTCTCTGTTGGATCCAAAGGGAAGACAACTGGGCAGCCTTTGTGATGAACCGTGTTAAGGAAATTCATAATCTTAGCTTCCCCGAATCTTGGCGCCACATACCAGGCCGATTAAACCCGGCAGACCTCCCATCTCGGGGATGTTCAGCAGAATCACTTAAGGAGACAAGATGGTGGGAGGGACCTGCATGGTTAAAGGTATCCCAAGAAGAGTGGCCCAAATCAACCATTATCCCTGATTTGGAGATTGTTTATTCTGAAAGGCGCAAGACCATCCTGAACACCTTGTGTACGACAAGAGAAAATGAAAATTTATTTGGACGTTATTCCCATTTTTTGAGAATAGTACGAATCACCGCCTGGATATACAGATTCTTCAACAACGCCAAGATTGATAGAAGAAAGATAATTTCAGAAGATCTCAGTACAGAGGAAATCACTAAGTCAGAAATAATACTGATAAGACTTATCCAGAGAGAATCGTTTTCAGGGCATGAAGATAAGAAACTACAAGGCTTTAAGTTGCTAGTAGACTCTTCAGGGATTATGAGAATAAAAACTAAAATTTGCAGAAGAGAAGATTTCGCTAATTTTAGAATGCCCATTTTATTGCCCTCAGATCACTTCTTGGTTTCTTTGCTCATCAGGTGGAACCATGAGACCCACGGGCACGCCGGTCTGCAAACTCTCCTTGGTATTCTGAGAGAAAACTATTGGATACTAAGATCCAGGAAAACCGTCAAGATCATCAATCAATGCATTCGCTGTAAACGATTCACCGCGACACCAGCTACCGTCGAGTCAACATCATTACCAGAAGACAGAGTACGAGATGCTGCAGTTTTCGAAATAGTAGGAGTTGATCTAACTGGACATCTTATCTTAAAGAATAAGAAGAAAGCATGGGTTGTCATCTTCACATGTGCAGTGTATAGAGGAGTTCATCTGGAACTTGTGACATCTTTGTCTATGGAAGCCTTCCTCCAAGCTTTCCGCCGATTTATTGCTCGAAGAGGCCGACCATTGATTGTGTATTCGGATAATGGGACTAATTTCAAAGGTATAGCTAATGCTTTAAAGAAGATTGATTTTTCGAGATTAAAATGTGATCCCACATTGAAAAACATCACCTGGAAATTCATACCGCCTGGTGCTCCTTGGTGGGGTGGATGGTGGGAGCGTTTGATTGGAATGATGAAACAATTGCTCTTTAGGATTCTCGGTCAAACCTCCTTGGGATATGAAGAACTTTCCACGGTAATGTGTGACGTCGAAAGCTTGATGAACACACGCCCACTGACCTACCTAACTGAAGAAAGTGAGGATCTCGCTCCATTGACACCTTCGTTGTTCTTACATGAGGTCAGAGAGGTTGGCGTTCCAGACCTGGACTTGATTGATAACCAGACCCTCTCCCGCAAATATCAATATATCAAACGTGTACGAGAAGATCTTAGAGAACGATTTCGTATCGAATATTTTGGATTCCTGAGACAAGAAACGAGACGCCTGAAGACTACCATACCATTCAAGGTGGGAGATATGGTACTCATTGGACAAGAGAGTTTAAAGAGACTACACTGGCCGTTAGCCAGAATAATCCAACTCTATCCAGGAAAAGACGGACTTGTGAGGGTTGCGAAAGTGAAAACTTCATCAGGTGATAAAATACGACCTATTCAAAAACTCTACAATTTAGAGATAACGCCCGAGATAAGATGTCGAGACCCTCTAACGGAGCGATCTCCCACACAAGAAGTTCGATTGACAACTGAAGAGGACCCTTTGACTTCACAACAAGAGCAACATCACATTGATACCCCGAATGTTGTGTCAAGTTACGGACGGCCCATCAAGAGACCCAACCGATTGGATCTACTGAACTTTTCCTTTCCATGTTTGAGTCGTCGAGACGCCAACTCAAAGGTGGGAGAAATGTTGGAAAAGAAGACGTCCGAAGCAGCCAATGGGAAGCCGGCGGAAGCGGCCACGGGGATGCAGCGGCAAAAATGAGGAAACAATAGAGGAAGAACTTGTAAACAACTTTTTCGAACGCTAGAATTTGCCCTGATCTCCGATTCTTTTAGTGTAAATATTTAAATAATACTTTACTTATTTTCTTAAATTGTAATAAATATAATTTTCCCTCCTGTTTTCGTCGTATATTTTAAAACTGTTATAAACAACGACGCCTTAACTTTGAACCTTCAACCCCGCCGACCAAGAATAGAGGTGAGTGACTACCTCTATAGAATTTAGATCGTCGTCACAACACAGAGTGGCGGTGAAATCGCAATAATAATATTAATTCAGTGATTTGTCTTGAATCACACAATACAAAATAAAACATTTTAGCACGTACAAAAATCATATATATTTGCTGTAGGCTGAAAGCTAACTTCGTAATTAATAAAATGTTTTATGTTATTTTTGATTCAAAATATACCATTTAATTAATCATTTCATATGGATAGTTCAATATTCAAGAGAAGATATCAGAAAGATTCTTCATACGAAGATAAGCTTACAGCCTAGCGAAATATTGGATTTTTGTAATTAATAAAATGTTCCTATTTTTTAAAAATCAAAATATGGCAATTTTAATCGATATTTTCATATATATATATATATATATATATATTGCTCAATATCCAAGAAATATATTAATATATCAATGTCTTTTTTTTTTTTTAAATAAAACAATCCATAAATATATATTTAATTAAAATATATTGATTCCAAAATAATTTATTTACTAATATTTCAGTTGGCTGAACGCCAACTTATTTCAAGGTATTACAGCGCGGAGTTTGTTGTTGACATAAATATTTTGTAATACCTTGAAAAAGGTTGGCGTTCAGCTAACTGAAATATTAATAAATACATTATTTTTGATTCAATATATGCCTTTTTAATTAAATATCAAATTTTTCCTCTTAGGTTTTCAGAATCTATGGTCTTTAAGAATCTTTATCTTGTAATGTTTTTTTCTGGCTTGTTGCCCATTCAAAATGTACTTTTTTTACTTTCCCCCACTCACTCCTCAATTTTCATCATTCTGGCTTTATTGATATAGAATTCTTTTTTTTTGCTTTTCGCATTTGTAGTTGGTAGCTTCTTTAAAAGTGGTGGGTTTCAAATTTTTCATATTTTCATAGAAGTTACAATTACAATTACAATTATTTTATTTCCAAAGCGCTATACTTGCGCCAAACAAGGAGAAAAGTTTATTTACATAAGTTATTTACATTATTTAACGCATGAAAACATTAGAGATCCAGATTTTGTAGAAAGTTTAGAATGTATTTACAAATTGAATTGAACTTTAAATATGATTTTTTATCGGAAATCAAAGTTGAAAGAATGGTTCAATAGGTAATGATTGATATTTATATAATGCATTAGCGTGCCATATGTTATAAGAAATACAAGTATAAACTTTTTGACGTGTATGATTCTTTTTGATTTAAAACAAAATTCTATTATGCTCTTACTGCAATGATAATATAATGGGAGGGTTTGGCTCCTTAGTGTTGAATTTATATATAACTATACTAGAAGGAGATATTCTCATAAACAGTATATCTTTCTTCTCTATCTACATCACAAACGGTCCCTGTATTGATGAGAGCCAAAGTCCAGAACCAAATCTAGAACCGGTCTGAAATTACCAAAACAGGTATTGTAACATATCTTATCACCACGGTAAAGCTTTTGATTGAAGTGATAAACATAATGCAATCTTTAAACAAGGTAAAATCCTCTGGAGTAACTTGGTAAAGAAAAAATTCAAAGACAAAGAGGATGAGTATCTTTTTATGAACAAGCGTTCGAGCTTTCGAGCACAAAGTCGCCCTTCAACAGGAATAAAACTACACAAAGAATCAAGATACATCTATATATATACAGGTGATTAGCATAGCCAAAAAACTATTATTTTTAGAGAGATAAAATTTAAGTTTTATGTATGATATACAAAACAGGCAATAGGAGAAATGTAATTATGCTAATATATGGTTTAATCTACTAGTAAAGAATCTATAGGTTGTTGTATGAACAGCTTATGTAAATATATCATTGTAAATTTCCGGGATCTCAATGTGCCTATTGATGCTATTATATTTCAGAGATAGCAGCGCCTCGACAACCAATCTTTTATATTTATGATGAATGTTAGAAAAATGCGAACGGGGTTCTATTGTATTAAAAGTATGTCCTGTATTTGAAATGTGTTGGGCTATGAGGGATCTAGGGTCATTATTTCTGATATTTCGGATATGTTCATCGATTCTGTCTTTTATGTGTCTACCAGTTTCACCTATGTATAGGCTAGAGCAATTATTACATTTTAATGAGTATACTGCATTATTGAAGTGTATGGGTTTTGGGGGGAAACTGTTTTTGGTGATAGGGTTTCTGAGTAATGTGCCTAAATTTGGAGTATTAGAGTAGAAGGTGCGGATACCAAAGTTTTTTAGATAATTGGGTATGTTGAGGCTCTGAGGGGAAAAAGGAATGGTGCAAATAGATTTATAACTATGATTAACTGCTGTTTGTAAAGGGTTATGAAAGTGTCTCAAAATAAAGTTTTTTGGGTAGCCCAATGATAATAAATGTGATAATATGGTATTTGTTTCCTGCTGTTTTGATATTTCTGTGGTACAATGAGTGAATATGCGTTTAGTTAATGTTTTGACTGTATTAATTTTATGGCTAAGTGGGCAGTACGAAGAAAAATGTATGTATGATGGAAAAAATGACGGTTTGTAATAAACGCCTGTGGTGTATCTATTATCTATTTTCGTGATAAGTATATCTAAGAAAGCTAAAGTGTTATTGGTCTCTATTTCAACTGTAAAACGTATATCTTGGTATAGATTGTTTAATGTGGAGAAAATGTTATCAAGTGAACTGGTTTTGACTATTGCAAAGATGTCATCAATGTATCTATGCCATGATAAAATATCTATGTGGTATTGTTCAACTATATGCTTATCTATATGGCGCATTACTATTTCTGATAGTGGGGAAGATAGTGGGCTACCCATGGGTGTACCTTTTGTTGGTTTAAAATATGCCTGATTAAAGTTGAATATACTGTTATCTAAACTGATTCTGATCAAGGATATTAATCTGGAAATGGTGTTATTGGGGTAATTGTGATCTGATAAGAACTTTGTGGTACAATCTATAATAAGTTGATGAGGTAGACTGGGGTATAAATTCACCACATCGAAGGATACCATGATGCTGTTGGGTAAAACCGGTGACTGCTGGATGTGGCTCAAGAAATCCGGAGTAGAAGATATGGATGCCGTGGCTCCACCATCTCTGAGCATAGGAGAAAGTAACCTGGTCAGGAAGGAAGACAAAGGGGCTGCAGGGGATAAATGGTATGCTATTATAGGTCTTAGTGGGATATTGTCTTTGTGCAATTTTGGCAGGCCATATATGTATGCTTTCCCATAAATGTTCGACATAAAGGATTTGCATTCTTCTATGGTGATGGATTTTTTCTTTGCAAGAATATTAATTTCTTTTTTAAATTTAATGATGGCTAATTTCTCTTCCTGTAAGGAAATAGGGGTGAAAATAAGGGGATCATTCAATATTGCATTCATTTTGGTTGTATAATCTTTGGTGTTCATGATGACTGTTCTTGCGCCTTTATCGGATTTTGTAATGACAATATCTTTATTTCTAGAGAGGGACTGGATTAACAATTTTTTGTTATTGTGGCTGTTATCCTGGATTGAGTTATTAAGAACTGTTGAGACATGTTTCCTGATCTTGTACTTTTCTTGGTGGTTTAGGCGGGTGATGGATGATTCTACGCCTGCGATAATTGAAATACGATCAGTTTTAGATGGAAATCTGTATTTAAGACCTCGTGAAAGGATATTGAGCTGTTCTACAGAAGGTTGGAAACTTGACAGATTAACTATTGTATCTTGTTGGTTTTTGGGGTGAAGTTGAAAATTGTACATTTTTGACCAATAAGAAAGTTTCCTGAGATGTCTGGCTGTGATGATGCTATCCTGCTTTCTGATGTTCACGGTAATTCTTGACAAAACATCTGCCATGGCCTGTTGGGGTAACTGCTGGGAAATGTGGAACAATAAACCTTTGATGGACTTGGTGAGTATACGTATGTGAGAATAACAACCTTTGGTGCGGGCACGTAGTAGGCTAAAACGGGCTTCGGTTATAACTTTGGACGAATAATGATTTCCAACCGGATCTTTAATGCGTAACGAAGGTGGGATAAATCCCAATTGCTCACAGGTTCTGTTGAATATAAGATGTTTTCGCCATCTTGCAAGCGCAAGAGATTTGTTACAAAGGCTATTCATGTAATAATTCGTATCAGGATTCATGCTGTGAAACGAGAAAGATAACGATTTACAATATTTAAGCAAGGTAAAATCCTCTGGAGTAACTTGGTAAAGAAAACATTCAAAGACAAAGAGGATGAGTATCTTTTTATGAACAAGCGTTCGAGCTTTCGAGCACAAAGTCGCCCTTCAACAGGAATAAAAAACTACACAAAGAATCAAGATACATATATATATATATATATATATATATATATATATATACAGGTGATTAGCATAGCCAAAAAACTATTATTTTTAGAGAGATAAAATTTAAGTTTTATGTATGATATACAAAACAGGCAATAGGAGAAATGTAATTATGCTAATATATGGTTTAATCTACTAGTAAATAATCTATAGGTTGTTGTATGAATGTATGTTGTAGGGAAAGTTGCCTCTTTTTTTGGTACATGAATATCATTCTCTTTCACATCATCAATATCGGGAATAGACGAAACAACATCGTTTTCAATCTTATACAACTCAAAAATACTAAAATCATTCTTGATTCCAAATTCTTTGTTATATATAAAATAAGATTACAATTTATATATCTATATATTCACAGTTCTTCTATAGTGCCAATTAAAACATTCATAAATAGAATACACTGCATTTATTTTAATGAAAAAAAAAGACACCTAGATCTTTTACTTAATTCCTAAAATCATTGCGTTTTCATTTACATTTTTTCTTCATGCGGAACACTCAATATTCTTTATTTCGACTTAGAGCGCTATGTACCCCTAGGGACACTTGCACTTTAAACATAAACAAAAATTTTGAAAGAAAAGAAAGAAAGATATTTTAAATTGTACAGAATTTGTATGCAAGTTAGTTAGATGAAAGGCCGGTTTAAAGTCACTTTATTAGGTACCGCTCAACAAGAGCAACCTAGTTTATGATAATTGAAACAGTGAATAATATGTGAGGTTTACATATTAAACAAAATTTTAACGCGGGATTCAATCCCAGTTCATGACTGTCGGGAATCGAGGGTGTTACCCACTCGTCCACCGACTTTATAGATGAAAAGATATATATATATATATATCAACACAATTGATATATGTACAAAGGGTTGTCATGCCAATTTAGTTGTAGTGAACACTCAATATCAGATTAGTGAATACAAGCCACAGTACCAGATTTAAAACAAGCTGTATAATGTTAGTTGTAGTGTACACTCAATATCAGATCAGTGAATACAAGCCACAGTACCAGATTTAAAACAAGCTGTATAATGTTAGTTGTAGTGTACACTCAATATCAGATCAGTGAATACAAGCCACAGTACCAGATTTAAAACAAGCTGTATAATGTTAGTTGTAGTGTACACTCAATATCAGATTAGTGAATACAAGCCACAGTACCAGATTTAAAACAAGCTGTATAATGTTAGTTGTAGTGTACACTCAATATCAGATCAGTGAATACAAGCCACAGTACCAGATTTAAAACAAGCTGTATAATGTTAGTTGTAGTGTACACTCAATATCAGATCAGTGAATACAAGCCACAGTACCAGATTTAAAACAAGCTATATAATGTTAGTTGTAGTGTACACTCAATATCAGATCAGTGAATACAAGCCACAGTACCAGATTTAAAACAAGCTGTATAATGTTAGTTGTAGTGTACACTCAATATCAGATCAGTGAATACAAGCCACAGTACCAGATTTAAAACAAGCTGTATAATGTTAGTTGTAGTGTACACTCAATATCAGATCAGTGAATACAAGCCACAGTACCAGATTTAAAACAAGCTGTATAATGTTAGTTGTGGTGTACACTCAATATCAGATCAGTGAATACAAGCCACAGTACCAGATTTAAAACAAGCTGTATAATGTTAGTTGTAGTGTACACTCAATATCAGATCAGTGAATACAAGCCACAGTACCAGATTTAAAACAAGCTGTATAATGTTAGTTGTAGTGTACACTCAATATCAGATCAGTGAATACAAGCCACAGTACCAGATTTAAAACAAGCTGTATAATGTTAATTGTAGTGTACACTCAATATCAGATCAGTGAATACAAGCCACAGTACCAGATTTAAAACAAGCTGTATAATGTTAGTTGTAGTGTACACTCAATATCAGATCAGTGAATACAAGCCACAGTACCAGATTTAAAACAAGCTGTATAATGTTAGTTGTAGTGTACACTCAATATCAGATCAGTGAATACAAGCCACAGTACCAGATTTAAAACAAGCTGTATAATGTTAGTTGTAGTGTACACTCAATATCAGATCAGTGAATACAAGCCACAGTACCAGATTTAAAACAAGCTGTATAATGTTAGTTGTAGTGTACACTTAATATCAGATTAGTGAATACAAGCCACAGTACCAGATTTGAGGAATTTAAAACAAGATCTAAGCTGTATAATGTATTTCAATGCAGTAAAATAATCTCTTGTATCAATATTCAGTAAAAATTCAGGTTTTCTGGGAAAAATATATTTTCAAAAAATTTAAAACAAGATCTAAGCTGTATAATGTATTTCAATGCAGTAAAATAATCTCTTGTATCAATATTCAGTAAAAATTCAGGTTTTCTGGGAAAAATATATTTTCAAAAACCTTTTTAATCTCTAGCTTTCGGTATACCATGTTTTCTTCTGTAGAAGGGCGTTTATGCACAAAAGCTAGAAGGTTTTTTTTTACACATAGAACAAACTTCTACTATCCTTACTGCGATGAAAAATGTTTTAGGAGGGCTTGACTAGATGGTACGTTATTATTGCCTTATAATTAATTTAAGTATAAATTGCTTTATCCTTATTGTTTGTAAAAGAGCATTGCTATATGCAAATATTTATATTAATTCTGTTACCTTAATATCCAATTCCCATAGTTTTCTTGAATATCATTTCTAAGATATCACCCTTCAGCGTAGTATATATTAATATAAGCCGAATCGTCCAATACAGTATTAGAGTTCTGAGAATCATTCTGGTAAATTAAAAGGTTTTTGAAAAAATAATTATCCCTGGAGGCCAGGATTTTTACTTAGTATATAATGTATGGGAATAGGGAAACTATACTTTTTGGTACTTTCTCTTCTTACAATAGTACATTGTATTCTATAAGGAAGTTGAACTATTTTTTGACACGTGAGCTTATTTTTAAAATAAAAACAATTTTCTATACTACCCTTACTGCAATGATAAAAATAATGGGAGGGTCTGGCTCATCAGTGGTGAACCCTACCAGCGGTTTTTCCAAATTTAATCTACCAGACCGCTTCTCAGAACTCTAATACTGTATTGGACGATTCTGCTTATATATACTACACTGAAGGGCGGAATCTTAGAAATGGTATTCAAGAAAACTATAGACAAACTTTTAGGACAGCAGAATTACATATAAATATTTGCATATAGCAATGTTTTTGTCACACACAATAAGGATAATCAATTTATAATTAAATTATTTATAAGGTAATAATAACGTACCATCTAGTCAAGCCCTTCTAAAATATTTTTCATCGCAGTAAGGACAGTAGAAGTTTGTTTTATGTGTGAAAGAAACATTAATGCTTTCATTTCCTATACAATGTTTAATGGCACGTTACTGCTTGTTCTTGTTCCAAAATCACTTTATTAGGTACCACTAAACAAGAGAGAACAACCTAGATTATGATATTTGCAACAATGAATAATAAGTGAAGTCTATTCACATATTAAATAAAATGTTAAAACGGGATTCGATCCTGGTTCATGGCTGTCGGGAATCGAGGGTGTTACCCACTCATCCACCGACTCTTTTGGCATCTTACTGTCTTATAATTTGAGTATACATATCGTGATATAGGAATGTCAAATTGTAATCAAAGTCAGGCAAAGATCAAATTGTACCGCAGTCAAGTTATTCACTTAGTAGCATAGTTATTACCATAACCAAACTGGACATTTCATCATTAGTATTAAAATAATATAATTAGTAATATCCATTGATATATAACTGAATATGTTAAAAAGAGTTTATTACGATAGCTTTAAAACACAAATTCACAAACCTTTCTTTTCTTCTACAAGTATATGTAAATATGAAGAACATTTAAAAATAGACGATTTTATGTATCGATATTATCATTATTAAGTGATGCAAATATGTATAAAGGATTTAACAGTGAGAAATAAATTTTGTCGGAAACTCTTATCTAGATAGTATTCCAAAGAACTCATATGTTGAAAATTTAGTAGAGATTCTTAGTGACATTTTCGAGAATATGAACAAAGAATTGCGCTTCTGATAATATATAGGATGAATATTTATATATACAAGTAACATATCAACAATACTATCTTGTAAACTTTATCAATAAACACACACAATAAATATAAAGCAATACACAATCATAACACACAATCCTATATATATATACACCAAATTTTTCCTTATAGAACGTTGTGTTTTAGGGGGTTTTAATGATCTATATGAATGTTTTCCTTTCTCAGTTATAAACTAGATGTTTTGTAGATTATTTCCTTTGCGACTATTGCTGTTCTTACTACTTTAAAGCTAGAAATCCTATACCGATTATCAAATCCAATTTGATGGAGTCGGATGGATATCAGTCCAAACTAGCGTTTATACTCGAGGAGGTATAAAAACTCTAAAATTTAAATTTCACTCAAATTAGAAATATGTCCTCAAAAGGCGGAATTGGTGTTCTAGATAAGGATCAGAAGTATTTTTCTCTTCGACAAAAGCCAAAGGTGTCAAATTTGTTCCATTGAAGATCAGCAAGGAATACCAGAAGGATGGCCGCAATACGTAACTTTCGTCTGATTCTGACTGAAGCTAGATCCAGCATGCTGACTTGACAAACTGATTGCTGACTGATAAAATAGCCAACAAGATATTTATAAATGGCTTGATGCCAAAAAATATTCCCGCAATAGATAAAGCCTCTAGACATGCCCTACAATCTCAAGCCTTCAAATACATGCTGATAAAGCAAAAGCCCCCATGTAAAATATCAAGAGATTAAACTGCTACCAGAATTCTAATTGCTGCAAAAATTTCAAAGAAGGGCGATTAATTGATAAAGCAAAAGCCTCTCGTGAAGTCCTAGGAATTCAATGTAATGGGTGTGTGTTGACATTATACTTATTGTCATTTATCAATCACCCAAGTGTATTGGCAGTATAAAAGATTCAGGTATTATAGCATCAGCTGTTTATCAACGATCGCCATATCATGAATTCCTTTCAACGTAAAATCCTTGCATTTTCACGCTCTTCGAAGCGCCATGCACACAATGCAATTGTCTCAAAACATAGCCAGCAAAGAAAAACCAAGTATTTTTTTACTTTTAAAGAACAAAATCATGATCTCTGTCTTTGGGGGCCAAGAAAGACTGATATTCAAGGACATTCTTGAAAGAAATTCTTCTATCAACAAGTAAAGGTATTGTAAATTATTATAAAAAATATAAAAATAATATATTTGAAACAAAAAACCCAACTTAAAAGCATCCTATTCAAATTTCATCAGGATAATGCGAGACCTCACACGGCGCATCTGACCTTGACGAAGCTTACAGGGTATGGGTGGACTTTGATGCCTCACCTTGCGTATAGGCCTGACCAGATATTCTCATACTTCTACTTGTTTAGCAGATAAACGAGGTTTTTACGTAGTAAAATATTTGAAAGTGATGCCATTTTACTTCAAGCTGTTAGAGTTGGATAAGGCGTTTTGCGAAATTGCTTTTGCAAGCTGGTAACAACGCTGGTTTAAATTTGTACAGAAGGAAAAGGGATATAAAGAGAGGACGGTTAGGATTTCTTATATTTATTCTCTATCTCTCTTAGTTTCATGGTTTTTCAATGAAGAAGTTACAAGTATACTTCTAGTTTACTTGTACTACATATTTTGGATTATTTATTGACCGAAACATGTAAATGAAAAGAAAATAATAAATATTCTGAAAAATAAATGTTTTGACTGCCTTGTATCCCTCTATACTACCATTATATAACTAGATAAAACATCAAGCAATGTAAACATGTTCGAATAAGACAATTCTACAATTGTCTTCATGAGCTCATTACTCACATTATTTCACACATTGAGGTTTCAATAGTGAAATTCTCTTTGCTTAAGTAGCAAAGAAGATGGGCTTTGTTTACATTCATCAGTCCATGACTTCCATACCCCAATTACCTGGACTTTTTGCTGAGTCCTCCTCCCGCGTGCATCGCTCGCGTGGGACTAGCAGCCCATGACAATTGTCCACATAAGGTGGCATCACGGGAAAACTATTCAATTGGATTTTTCAAGGTAATAAAAATACATATACAGTAGAACCTCCCTGTAAAAGACACCTAATTGTAAAACTAAAGTGTCCTTTAGTGAGAGGTTTCCTCTTACCAGAGAATTAATAAATAGAAAAAAAATGGTAATTTTGCAACTGAAAACAGTCCTTTCTAGAGAGGTGTCCACTAACGGGGTGTCCTCTCATGGAGGTTCTACTGTATTGGATTGAATAAATTGATCATTTTGCCAACATTTCGGTTGGCTGAACGCCAATTTTGTTAGGGACATCACATTTTGTTTAAACAAACTCAGTGTCACATAAGAAAGAGTTTCAAATTACATTTGAAATAGTTGTGTGAAGATAAAAGAGGAAAAGGGGGGATTACAAGTTTTTGAAAGGAAAAAATAATAAAAGCATTTTTAGTATTCATTTTCTGAAAAAGACAAATTACCGGAATTACTCTTCTCTAAAAAAGGTTTTTAATATTTACAAATAGAACTACTGAAACCAATTTTAAAATTTTGCATGTATATAGTTGAATAGAGATGCTTATTTTGCCGGGAGAAAATTGATCTATACATATTTTAGGAGTTACAGTAGAACTTCCATGAGAGGACACTCGCGCTAGAGGACATCTCTCTACAAAGGACAGTTTTCATTTGCAAAATTACAATTTTTACTATTTAGCAACTCTCCGGTAAGTGGACAACTCTCCCTAAAGGACACCTTAGCTCTGCAATTAGGTGTTGACCTTTACAGAGAGGTAGTTCTACTGTATATATAATGAAAATATAATTATTATATACTAAATTACCTCCTCAGCTTTACCCCGTTTTTACAGAATGAATATTTTTCAACAAATGGTATTCATTATAATATAGACGAGCAAACCATCCTTCACAGTCTCCTGATGTAATTCTACTGATTGCATCAGTGATAACCTCGCCTAACGTGATGTTGAGGAAGCAGCGACCTTGCCAATGTTTTAATTTTGCTAAATGAAAATTCAATCGTATTTAGCATATATGAATATGGTGACAAAAACTTCACGCTGCTTCTTAGCAGACTAACAGATGTTTCTGCGGATATGTGCGGTCTTGCATTATCCATATAGAAACACTAGCGGACGTACCCGGCTTCGCCCGAGGTTTTACCCGAGTAAAGGTTTGTCTAACGAACATTTGTTAAAACAATTCTCTATAAACTTATAAAAAAAAAGATATATTTTGATAATTTGAAACTCGTAAATTAGAATCTCTCGATAAAGTGAACATTTTTTCCCGGTCTCTGTGTGCCGTGTCATCCTGAATTTTGTCTTTCATAATTTTCTACATTACAAAATCATCGTTTTATCTAGTGAACATATTTTCCCGGTCCCTTGAAAGATACTCGATAAGTTGAATAAAGTCATGGTCGTGAATCTCTAGATAAAGTGATTATTTTTTCCCGGTCCCTGTGTGCCGTGTCATCCTGAATTTTGTCTTTCCTAATTTTCTACATTACAAAATCATCGTTTTATCTAGTGAACATATTTTCCCGGTCCCGGACGTAGTTCCCGGAGGTCACCCGCCCCCCGCGCGCCAGGACCTCTTGATCACTCTGATTGGCCGGCGGCCGGACGGGGGGGCTCTTGATCCTTCTGATTGGTCGGTGGGAACTTCGACTGCTGTCCAACCAACTGGCCGGCGGCCGGACGGGGGGGGGGGGGGGGGGGGTAGGGGGGGCAGATCTCCGTTGCAAGATGGCGTTGCTTGCGAGTTAAAGCTACAAATCTGCAAATAACTCTAAGGATATTCAAGATATTCAAGAAATTATTTTTCGTAAACCTTTCCGGGGATACGCCTAATAATATCCCAAAATTTCACGGCGATTGGATGTATGGTTTTTGAATCCATAGAGGACACACAGACACACACACAGACACACACACATATACACACACAGACATTCAATTTTATATATATAGATTAAATCCATATCGCGTGGCTACAATTTCATCAAGCTCTCGTAAAAATTCATAGAAAATTGTGCTATTACAACACGTGTTTGACGACAAACGACGAATTCATTTTTAATAGTAACCAATTTATTTTTAAAGTGACGAATTCATTCTAAAAAGGCTATATATATCATTAAACCATTTATTAGTAGTCTTGATAATTCCAATTAATTATCATTATTACTATCATCATCGTCTTCTGCTAGAGTAAATGTTTTGCTATTAGAATCTTGTGTCTGACAACTAACAATGTTAGTCGGGCTTCGCCCGTGGTCTGCCTTTGTGAATATTCCCCGAAAGAAATTTGCTTCTTACAATTAAACATGATACAGTGATATTGTTACAACCATTTTCTGACTAAAAATAATTATTTTTGCCCAGTAATTGGTTAATTTTAATTTTTCTTTGTTAAAAATGTGCGACGAAAAAAAAACCTTTCTAGATTTAATTCGATATCCTGTTAAAATTTGAGCCAGATTAATTACATATTGAGGACATGCGCATAGCCGAAAACATATTGCCACGTGGAAAATTAGGAAAGACAAACTTCGGGATGACGCAGCAATTTATTTAAGGCTAGAACAAATTATGAAGGATAAATTCTGTACGCTCCAGGAACCTGGGTTACTTAAATAAAGGATAAACAAAAGATAAGCAATGAGGGAAGTTTACAGAGTTAGCAAAATGTGAAGATAAAAAATGATGCTCTGTTAATAAAATAATAAATACTTTACTACAATATAAATATATATTATGATGTACTAGAGCGCCATCTGTTATCTCCCTTTAATTTTTTCATCGCAGTAAGGACAGTAGAAATTGTTTTATTTTAAAAAGAATAATACGCCACTAAAATAGTTTTATAATTTGATAAATATATATACAGGATGGCCCATAAGTCTCGAACACTTTTATTTTTTATTTAAAATTAAAAAGCAAACTAGAATAAAAAAACTATAATTATTATATTTCAGATAATAGAATAAACCTTAATCTATTACCTAACATAAAATAGTTATAGTTTTTTATTCTAGTTTGCTTTTTAATTTTGAATAAAAAAAATTCAGGACTTAGGGGCCATCCTGCATATACATTGAGACTTTTATATAGAGAGATTACAATGTGTGTTACATAGTAAAATGACCCTTTCAATAAATGTGTCTAGAAAGACAGCCAGTCCTAAAATGATCAAGGTTTTTGTGGTGTATTTAGAATTTAAGGATCAGACATTTATTTTACCTACTAAAGATTTAATAGTCGTTCTAGCACAAGCTACATTCTAATAATAAATAATAATAATTGCCTATGCAAATTCTGCATTCAGGTCAATGGTCACAAATAATTAAATAGTAAATATTATGAATACACATCAGTTCCTTCCCCTCCTTCAAAATCCAAATCTCTCGGGAGGTCTCCTATCCCTCATAGGATACCTTCGCTGGGGCGTCCTATCCTGGTTCGACGCCGAAGCTGCGGAACCGGGCTCCTCTGGTGCAGGGATTCCTGGAGAGGAGGGAATGTTCTCTTTACTGGGAGAGACTGGAATCTCCACAGAACTATCCTCTGCACGGCTCTCATTTCTTGGATAATTTATCAGTTGCTCCGGCAGAAATATCTCGGAAGCGGGACTAGGCGCGATGTAACTTTTTCTTAATTGGCATACGTGCCGTCTCCATAATCTGCCGTCATTCAATTTAACAGTGTGAAAACACTTTCCAAGTCTTCTTACAATTTTTCCTTCCTTCCATTTATTTGTACCCAGAAAGTCTCTGACTAAGATATTCTCGTCCTCCTCAAAATCAGGGGAATATCCCTTTTTAAATCCTGGTTTGACTTCCAATTTTGGCTTCAATAGGTTCCACTTACATTTAAGCATCCGCTTTAAAAAAAGGACTGCTGGGGCTTCCCTAGTGCTCGAATGTGGTACTGTTCTATATGTGAACAGAAAATTTGCCAAACTCTTATTTAATTCTTCATTTCTCATATTCTTTAAGCCTCTTTTCAGAGTTTGTACAAAACGTTCTGCCAAACCATTGGTAGCTGGAAAGTAAGGAGCAGACCTCAAATGATGAACTCCATTTGATTTAAAAAATATTTAATTTCTTCTGAAACGAATTGAGGGCCGTTATCCGTGACCACTTGGTCAGGAATACCATAGCGCGAGAATAAGTCGGAAATATATAATTAATAATTTGGAATAACTACTCGTGTTCCCAAAAGTAGGATTCCTTGCTCTACAGTTAACTCTTCTCTTCGCAAATAAAACGAGAGCAATTCGGTATTTGATGGCTTATCTTTCCAACCATACAATGTGTTCTGGTATACTATTTTCAAGATTGAGTCCTTGCAAGATTCTTGCCTAATGTGACTCGATGTGAGCGGCAATTCTTCACATTGTTTGATCATGTAAACTGTATTTACAGCATATTCTTCCATTTCTTCACATTGTTCCAGTGGCAATCTAGAAAGTCCATCGGCATTGCCGTGGTCTCCAGTTTTCCTGCACTCAATTGTGAAGTTATATGAAGACAAGATCAATGCCCATCGCTGTAGTCGTGCAGACATGTTCGATGATATTTCCCGCTTGGGGTTTAGTATATGGTGCAAGGGTTTGTTATCAGTTATTAAATCGAATTTTCTTCCAAAAAGGTAATTGTTAAATTTCTTTAAAGCCCAAATTATGCTTAAGCATTCCTTATCAATCTGTGAATATTTCTTCTCAGCCTGAGATAAGGTCCTTGAAATAAAATATATGGGGCGTTCATTTCCGTCGACATCAATTTGAGACAACACAGCACCGAGTCCGTAGCTGCTTGAGTCACACGACAGACGGATAGGTAATTTAGGGTCGTAAGCGATCAATATTTGATCTGAAGAGATGATTTCTTTGATTTCCCTAAAAGCCTTTCGGCATTCTGTTGACCAATGCCATTTTGTTCCCTTTTTTAGAAGAGCATATAAGGGCGATAAGACATCTGCAGCGTTTCTGATAAATTTGTGATAATAGGTAACTAATCCCAAAAACGCTCGTAACTGGGTTACATTTAGTGGTTTTGGAGCATCCAAAACAGCCCTTATCTTATCATTTGTTTTATGCAAACCCATTTTATCGATCACATGACCGCAATATTCAAGACTTTCTTGAAAAAAATTGCATTTGTCTCTGTTAGCCTTGAGGCCATATTCATTTAATCTATTTAAGACTGCCTCCAAATTTCTAAGATGGTCAGCCTCTGACTCTCCGGTAATTAGTATATCATCTAGATAGACAAGTGTCCCTGGTATGCCGGACAATATTTGTTCAATTATTCGCTGCCATATTGCTGGTGCAGAAGCAATGCCAAAAGGAAGTCTATTATATCTATAGAGTCCCTTATGGGTATTTATTACAGCCATTTCTTTTGAATTTTCGTCCAATTCTAATTGTAAGTATGCCTGGGACAAATCTATTTTACTAAAATTTATTCCTCTTCCGAGAATGGCAAAAATGTCCTCTATTTTAGGTAGTGGATATTGATCAATTTTAAGGACAGGATTTAGTGTTATTTTGAAATCTCCGCAAATACGGACATGCCCATTCTTTTTCATTATCGGAACTATAGGCGTAGCCCAATCGCTTCTTTCTATTTTTGTAATTACACCTTGGGCCTCAAGATTTTCCAATTCTTTTTCAATGGCGTTTCTCATTACATAAGGAACATTTCTCGCCCTGAAAAATCTAGGATTAGCATCTTTTTTAAGAATTAGATGCGCCTTATGATCCTTAATTACACCTACATTTGAGGTGCCAAAAACTTCTGCAAATTTATTTACCAAAGAGGAACATGTTGTTTCTTGGACTAAATTTATGTCCGAGAATTTTAAAAATTTAGCAGGCAAGCACTTGATCCAAGTAGTGCCAAGCAATACAGGCCTATTTGCTTCAGTTATAATCAAAGGAAGAGTTTTATTTGCCTCTGCTACGAACACTTCTCTTTTGCCAATAACATCAATCTTCGTATTTGAATAAGATTTAAGATGTAAATTTATTGGAGTTATTTTCTTATTCCACAATTTCTTATATAAATTTATTGGCATCAACATGTGACAACTACCTGTGTCGAATTCAAACTGTATATTTTTGTTGTCCACATTTAGAGTAATAAAATATTTTCCATTTTCACTTGCTTCAACCACATTAATTTTCCTAGTAGCTTTTGATCCATTCTGTATTTTTGCATATTTAGTTTTTCTATTTTTACAAGCCGGCTTTATATGTCCAGTTTTTCCACATTCATGACATTTTGCATTTTTAAAAAAACATTTATTTGATAGATGATTATGTCTACCACAATGAGAACATGCACTATTTAATTTCTTAACATCATGAACATTCGCATCTGCATAATCTACATTTTTCATTGATAATAAATCTCGTTCTGCGGCTTCGTATGATAATGCTATTTCGTAAATTTTGTCTAATGTTGCGTCATCGCCTTCTTGCAATAGGCGTTTCTGTAGATTTTCGGATCTAACGCCAACCACAAATTTATCTCGTAGCATTTCATTTAACATGCTTCCGAATTTACAACGCTCTGCTAGACCCCTCAATGTTGCCATAAATTGAGATATAGTTTCATCTTCTTGGCTTGATTTAAAAAAATTATATCTAGCTGGTATCACTCTAGGTGTAGGTGCGAGATGTCTATTTAGAAGTGCGACAATTTCATTAAATGATTTGGTTTCCAGCTTTTCAGGCGCTGCCAAATCTTCGGCCAATTTAAATAACTTTGGGCCTATCACCGCCAGTAAAACTGGTACTTGTTTAGCTAACGAAGTATCATTCGCAGCAAACGCAAAACGTAAACGTTTCACGAAAATTTCGAAGTCTTGATCTGGCGTAAAAGCAGGAAATGGAACAATATTTGACATCATTAGACTTACTTTTTTTTATCTTCGTCGCCAGCTGTGGTGTATTTAGAATTTAAGGATCAGACATTTATTTTACCTACTAAAGATTTAATAGTCGTTCTAGCACAAGCTACATTCTAATAATAAATAATAATAATTGCCTATGCAAATTCTGCATTCAGGTCAATGGTCACAAATAATTAAATAGTAAATATTATGAATACACATCAGTTTTACCCTTGAATATAACACAGTTATAAAGTAGGTATGAGGTTATATGTTTTCTAATCTATTTGAGCTCTACCGAATGTAATTCCCTATGAAAACGGGTAGTTGGCGATCTATGAATACACGCGCCATGGTTACCTATATGTTACAGTAGAACCTCCCTTTAGCGAACACCTCGCTAGCGGACATCTCTCTACAAAGGACAGCTTTCATTTGTTAGATTACAATTTTTACAATTTAGAAACTCTTCAGTAAGAAGATACCTCTCTTTAAAGGACACTTTGGCTCTGCAATTAGGTGTCCTTTACAGGAAGGTTCTACTGTACTTCTATAAAGAAGCCGATTAACAAAGTATTATGTTTTGCTATATAAATTCTTTATATACAGTTAAACCTGTCTATAGCGGCCCCTCTAAATAGCGCCTTACTCTCTATAGCGCCCAATTTTAAACATTAAAATGTAAACATTTTACATAAAAAGTGACCTGTCTATAGCACCCTATTTTGGTGAGTCCCAAGAGGGGGCGCTATAAACAGGTTTAACTGTATATATCTTCTCTAAATAAATATGAAGAGCATTCTAAATTAATACATCATTTTTTATTTTTGTTGATATAGAACGTTTTCGTTAAAAGCTTTGATATACATTTTGCCTTATCAGCTTCTATTTTCAATTGATTACTCACGATGACAAATCAATTATTTGAACTTTTTTGGGAGGGAGGGGAGGTAAGGAGATAAATATTATAAATAATGGATAAATGGCCTAGCGCGAGTGTCCTCTCATGGAGGTTGTACTGTATTACCATCACAAATTATTTGTCATTAGTACTGCTTTAGAATAATAGTAAAATCCATATATGACACTAATGGTAGAAATTTGACTATAAACATTTATTATAAATTACTTTTATTTACAAAGAAAATTCTTTTCAGAAGTATATACAGTTAAACCTGTCTATAGCGCCCCCTCTTGGGACTCACCAAAATAGGGTGCTATAGATAAGTTGCTTAATATTAATGTAAATTGCATCGTACTAAAATCGGGCGTTATAGAGAGGAAGACGCTATTTAGAGGGGGCGCTATAGACAGGTTTAACTGTATATACATGGAAAAAATATATATATTTACATATGGGTTGAAGAGTTATTGACTCCATCAATTAGAACAAACTGACAATAGAGTGTTGACATTTTCAATGGACATTGGGAACTTGACAAATCTTTTTATAATTCCTTTTCTATGATAATTTTATTTTCCTATGAATTTTTTTATTCAGTTCTTTTCTGTAGATTCATGAAATGAATTTGCTCACCCATTTTTTGTTCATCGTAAATCTCAATTTTATGGTAGACTTTCGGTAACTTATGGTAGTCATTTATATGCCTAGATACATCAGACATTTTATAGGATATAAAATCACAAAATGTACATTTGTAGATATACTTTCTATTGAGATTTGATGAATTATTAGAGTGTATTTGATTGTATGGATAGTTTGATGGGAATGTCGTAGATTCTGTGTTCTTACTTAAGGTATCTGTTTGTAAATTGATATCATTCTTCTCTGTTTTTATATTTAAAATATCTACTTGATTGGGATTATTTTGAGTTGTGCTTTGAAAATTCTTCTCTGTTTTTATATTTATCATTTCTACTTGATTGGGATTATTTTGAGTTGGGCTTTGAAAATTCTTCTCTGTTTTTATATTTATTATTTCTACTTGATTGGGATCATTTTGAGTTGTGTTTTGAAAATTGTTTCTGTTTCTTGAAAGTTTATTCACAATATCTTCTATTGTTTTCTTTTTCAAGTTTATTTCAGGTGCCATTTTCTTTTGTTCAAATACATCATTTTGGAAACTTTGATCATCAGAAATTTCGACAATATGAGTTATTGATGTTACAGCGATTTCTTGATCTCTAATTTGCTCTTGTGTTAAATTGGATGGGTATGGATTAAACTGATATGGTTCTTCTACTTTTTGTGTCGTTATTATTTGTCCGATTGTTTGAGTCATTTTATTTTGATAATTTGCTTTCTTTTTCAATTTTATAATATTTTTTCTTTTAGTGTTTGTATGCTTTAGTTTATGTTTTGCTAGATTTCCCTTTTGAGCTGAAGAAAAACCACAAATATTACATTTGTATTTTTTTTCTCCTGTATGTATTACTCTATGTTTCTCTACATCAGAATTCTGTTGAGCTCGGTACTCACATAAATCACATTTATATTTCTTCTCTCTATCATGTATTCCACGGATATGTCTCTGAACACTACATAAATGCATTGATGTAAAGTCACAATATGGACATTTGTTAACATTTTTATGTTCATTCATTGTGTGATTCTTTAAATTTGTATCGTTATCTGCGCAAAATATGCAAAATGCACAATTAAATCTAATATTTTTGTTAGTAATAGTTAACGATTCTT
The DNA here is from genome assembly GCA_030710605.1 of Cordylochernes scorpioides. Lineage (NCBI taxonomy): Eukaryota > Metazoa > Arthropoda > Arachnida > Pseudoscorpiones > Chernetidae > Cordylochernes > Cordylochernes scorpioides. Next base: position 23,963,358 of record CP092867.1, read on the forward strand.
CACCTAATGATATTTCTTCGGATAATTGGTAATTCACTGTAGACAATACGTTTTTTTAGTTATTTATATTATAATAGTTGTTTTTTAGATAGTTAAATAAAGTTTTATATATAATTAATACGAATGAAATATGCAAACATACACAATATCATTATTTTTTTTATATAACAGAGTATTTTTTCACAGATGATTTATTTTTTAAAATATATTGTACAGGGTAGCCCATAATTCTCGAAATTGTTTTTATTATTTATTAATAATTATTAAATTATAATTTAACACATTCAACACACACACACAGAAGACATATATTTACAAATGTCAGTTTTCATCATCAAAAAATTGCCCTTTTTTAACTAATTAGCAACATTCCAGTAAGAGGAAACCTTTTCCTAAAGGAAACTAGATTTTAATATATTTTTTATATTTTTTATATACAGATTATTATTTTTTTATATACATCCTCATTGTTATTGAACCATTATTGTGGATATCTCCTCATTATTGTTAGACCATTATTGTGGATATCTCCTCATTATTGTTTGACCATTGTTGAGGATATATCCTCATTGTTATCGGACCATTATTGAAGATATCTCCCCATTGTTATTGAACATTATTGAGGATATTACCTCATTGTTGTTGGCTCATTATTGAGGATATATCCTTATTGTAATTGGACCATTGTTGTGAATATCTCCCCATTGTTATTGGATCATTATTGAGGATATATGTAGTAATCCCGATGTGGAATGTGCTGGGCAGTCTTGGTTGTTGGTGCCTGATGGGATTCCCGCACTGGGACAGCAAGAGACAGAGGCAGGTCTAGATGGTAACTCCAAGAAGGTAGAGGTAGACCACGGACGAAGGCAGCGGACCACGGGCGCCGCGGATAGAAGGGGGGTGAGAGGTCCAACTGACTGTATAACGGCGTCGCTCTGAAAACCAACTCTACAACTTTGTCCCATTTCTGGGCTCTTTTATATTGGCTGCCCGCATATGGCGGAGAGTCCTAATTGGTTCCTGTAAAATCACGCCACCTGTCAGGCGCCGGGTTGTTTATCACGTCTGGCCACCTGTTGACGGGGTGATTGAACTCATTATCATAAACACCTGTTCGTCTGGCCTTTGTTTTATTTGTCACTTCCATTGTTCGATACATATTTTATATAGATATGGGTTTATAATAAATATTAGAAGAAGGTTGTGATCTAACTAACTCAAAATATACTACATATATCCTCATTGTTATTGAACCATTGTTGTGGATATCTCCTCATTATTGTTAGACCATTATTGTGATATCTCCACATTGTTGTTGAACTATTGTTGTAAATATCATACCATTGTTGTTGAACCATTATAATTAAAATATAAAAGGGTTCGGAACTTATAGGCCACTCTGTATATCTCGAAATATATATATACGCGAGAAAAAATTATATTGAGAGACTGAAATGTTGCTACTAAGGAATTATTATCCCAAAGTCATAGCATATGCCTAAAAATATTTTTTTCAAAATAATAAAATCTGAAAATGTTTTAATGTGTCAAAATCGAAATATTATCTTACGCCGCTGAAATTTACCTTAACAGATGGCCTCACCAGACCACTTCTTGGAATGTATGAGAGCCTAAGACAGAGGACCTATATTCCAACCCTACCTAGATAGTGAATTTGATCTATGAATATAGTCCCCATGACTTTGTATAATTATATACAATGGGATAATAAAAAAAAACATTACAGAATAAAATGTCAAGCGCTAAACTCCAATATAATATAATGAATAAAACGCATAATATCAATATACACGTATATATACACTTGTATATATTGAAATTAGAAAAGATAGTCGGTGGACGAGTGGTTAAATTCCTCGATTCCCGACAGCCATCAAACGGGATCGAATCCCGTATTGTAGACTTTTTTCTGTGAAGAACCTATTAATATTTTTCATTGTAAATAACTTAAGCTAGGTTGCTTTTTTGAGCGGTACCTAATAAAGTTATTTTGGAACTGAAAATCAAAGAAGGAACAAAATCTAAGTCGGTGGCCTGCGGTTTAAACCATCGGTTTCCAACAGCCACGTACTGGGATTGTATCCCGTATAGTACATTTTTTTTCGCAAATAACCTGTTCATATTATCCATTGTAAATAACATAGGCAAGTTTGCTCTTTTTGAGTGGTACCTAACATAATTAATTTGTAACAGGAAATCAAAGAAGGGACAAAATCTAAGTCGGTGGCCTGCGGTATAGACCATCGGTTTCCGATAGCCAAGTACTGGGATCTAATCCCGTATTGAACACTTTTTTCCTGTGAAGAACCTGTTTATATTATTCATTGTAAATAACATAAGCTAGGTTTATCTTTTTTGAACGGTACCTAATAAATTTATTTTGGAACTTGGAATCAAAAAAGGCACATCCAGACCACGTTCACATGAACTTTTTAGATTTCAGAGCGCTATCTAGTGGAACAGAAACTGGAATGTCTGCCATTTGAAAGGTTCACATGAACTTTTTAGATTTCAGAGCGCTATCTAGTGGAACAGAAACTGGAATGTCTGCCATTTGAAAGGTTCACATGAACCTTTTAGATTTCAGAGCGCTATCTAGTGGAACAGAAACTGGAATGTCTGCCATTTGAAAGGTTCACATGAACTTTTTAGATTTCAGAGCGCTATCTAGTGGAACAGAAACTGGAATGTCTGCCATTTGAAAGGTTCACATGAACCTCTTAGATTTCAGAGCGCTATCTAGTGGAACAGAAACTGGAATGTCTGCCATTTGAAAGGTTCACATGAACTTTTTAGATTTCAGAGCGCTATCTAGTGGAACAGAAACTGGAATGTCTGCCATTTGAAAGGTTCACATGAACCTTTTAGATTTCAGAGCGCTATCTAGTGGAACAGAAACTGGAATGTCTGCCATTTGAAAGGTTCACATAATCTTTTTAGATTTCAGAGCGCTATCTAGTGGAACAGAAACTGGAATGTCTGCCATTTGAAAGGTTCACATGAACCTCTTAGATATCAGAGCGCTATCTAGTGGAACAGAAACTGGAATGTCTGCCATTTGAAAGGTTCACATGAACTTTTTAGATTTCAGAGCGCTATCTGGTGGAACAGAAACTGGAATGTCTGCCATTTGAAAGGTTCACATGAACCTCTTAGATATCAGAGCGCATCTAGTGGAACAGAAACTGGAATGTCTGCCATTTGAAAGGTTCACATGAACTTTTTAGATTTCAGAGCGCTATCTAGTGGAACAGAAACTGGAATGTCTGCCATTTGAAAGGTTCACATGAACCTCTTAGATATCAGAGCGCTATCTAGTGGAACAGAAACTGGAATGTCTGCCATTTGAAAGGTTCACATGAACCTTTTAGATTTCAGAGCGCTATCTAGTGGAACAGAAACTGGAATGTCTGCCATTTGAAAGGTTCACATAATCTTTTTAGATTTCAGAGCGCTATCTAGTGGAACAGAAACTGGAATGTCTGCCATTTGAAAGGTTCACATGAACTTTTTAGATTTCAGAGCGCTATCTAGTGGAACAGAAACTGGAATGTCTGCCATTTGAAAGGTTCACATGAACTTTTTAGATTTCAGAGCGCTATCTAGTGGAACAGAAACTGGAATGTCTGCCATTTGAAAGGTTCACATGAACCTCTTAGATATCAGAGCGATATCTAGTGGAACAGAAACTGGAATGTCTGCCATTTGAAAGGTTCACATGAACTTTTTAGATTTCAGAGCGCTATCTAGTGGAACAGAAACTGGAATGTCTGCCATTTGAAAGGTTCACATGAACCTTTTAGATTTCAGAGCGCTATCTAGTGGAACAGAAACTGGAATGTCTGCCATTTGAAAGGTTCACATGAACTTTTTAGATTTCAGAGCGCTATCTAGTGGAACAGAAACTTGAATGTCTGCCATTTGAAAGGTTCACATGAACTTTTTAGATTTCAGAGCGCTATCTAGTGGAACAGAAACTGGAATGTCTGCCATCTAAAAAGTTCATATGAGCGTGGTTAGGAAATGCCTTTTTGATTTTAATACCAACACCTGGTCTTATTATTATTATTAATTATTTTATTTTTAATTATTTTTCACATATATATATATACAGTTAAACCTGTCTATAGCGTCCCCTCTTGGGACTCACCAAAATAGGGTTTTATAGAGAATGGGTGCTATAGACAAGTCATGTTAATGTAAATCGCATCGTACTACGTATTTAAAATCGGGTGCTATAGAGAGGGAGGCGCTATTTAGAGGGGGCGCTATAGAAAGGTTTAACTGTTTATAAATTTGTTTTATTAAATACACATTCGAAATATAATAAAACGGCACATCTCTTGTAACGATAAATAAATTGCGTTATTGCATGCTATTTCGACAATCAGAAGGTTAGGTTTTTTCAAAATCTTTTGGAAAAGACGAAATTTTGTATTATCAAAATAGCATTTAATAAGAACGCAGTTTTTTCGATTCAAATTGTGCCGTTTATTTTTTGAACGTTGAATCTGTAGGGGACATGTAAAAATTATTGTTTTGTATTTCTATTTTATGTAAATTTTATTTGCTTTTTAAAATTCATATTTGTTTGTTGCAAATATGCAAAATTTTTTTATTATCTAATATATATATTTTTTCTATTTAATTGGATTCATTCTTCTTTTTTTGTTGTCTGAATAAAATAATAATAACAAGGTTTAACCTTAGTGATAACAATAAAACAAAACTTGATTTTGCAAGAAATGTTTGTGTGGATTATTGTTTATTAACCACCACAAATCTTATAGATTGCGATATAAAAAATACAAATTGATTGACAAAAATAAAAATTATGGTACAAAAAGAGAGATTGAGATTGAAACCACTTTATTTTAATGTTCATATAAGGTTATATATGTGCTATATTCCTATTTAGTTATTATTAAATTAACTAAAATAAGAAACAAAATATACATAAACTTTATTATTCAAAGAACAAACTTGTGACATCACTCAAACACGAAGGGTGCACACGGCAGGCAAACAATTTATAGCTTTCTCTCCTTTCCTTTATTCTCTTATATCACAAGATATATTACAATATGTTTAAATACAAAATAAAAAATATAAATAAATAATATTAAATAAGGATATATAGATGAATAAATTTAAAAAATGATAAATACACATGTGGCGACCACACTTTGCTTCAGCGAGCGCGGAGAAAGCTTCACTACACAAACGGGCGGTAGAGTGGCGACCACACTTTGAATATATATATATTTTTTGAAAATAGAGCAATTCATAAAAAATATTTAATTAAAAAGGCATATATTGGATCAAAATATCCTTTATTTTACCAATATTTCAGCTGGCTGAACACCAATCTTTATCAAGGTATTATAACATATTAATGTGTATAAACAGTAAACTCAGCGCCGCATATATTTTTTAAAACTTAAATCTATTGACGTTATGTGGCGCTGAGTTTGTTGTTGACATATATTAAAATGTTATAACACCTTGATAAAGGTTGGCGTTCAGCCAACTGAAATATTGGTAAACTAAATGAGGTTTTGATCCAATATATGCCTTTTTAATTAAATATATTTATATATATATATATATGTAATATGATCCAAAAGTTATTATATCACTGCAATATTTGATGTATTACACTGTTGTAGAATCCTGTCGACTCTGTGTAATATGTTCAAAATAGTTATTACACTGCAATATTTGATGTATTACACTGTTGTAGAATCCTGTCGACTTATGTAATATAATCCAAAGTTATTACACTGCAATATTTGATGTATTACACTGTTGTAGAATCCTGTCGACTTAACCGTTCTGTGGCAATATCGTTGCGGAATTTCTTGTTGTTCGATTTGAATGGTGAGGATTGGTTGAAACGCAGTCGTTTGAGTGGTAAGTGAAGCACACAGTTAGGAATAATCAGGACACATGATGAGGTTTGAAAATAAAAGGCAACTGGGTTGGAGGAAAGAAAGCTTGTGAAGAGCGGAGCGATTTTGATTGTTAATTATCTGATCACATGGCGGTGATTGTACTTAGCTACGGGATGAGCAGAGGGGGAGAGGTCCAGAGCCGATGTCACCTCCTTGGGAGCCAAAGCGTAACTGACAATTCTTGTCTTTCGATTTAACACCAAGACTCAGTTTCTTTCTGATTGGTCGAGAGATGATCACATGATCTTTTCCTATTGGTCGACCTATTTAGATGCTGTTTTCTGATTGGACCGCGGTTCTCTTTGGTGAAAGATATGGCCTGCCTGATAGGAAGTGTCGGTTGCTATTTCGACTTTATTTACTTCCGCGTTATCAAAATACGTCCGGTTCTGTCCGGAAATGTTGGGCGTCTCTATACTAATATAACTTCTGCGGATACCAGATACGTCCTGCTTTGTCAGGAAGTATTGAGTGCTTCGCGACTAATATAACTTCTGCGGTCACTAGAGACGTCCGGTCTCTGCCAGGAAGTGTTGGTTTAAACTTAGCTCGCAGGGACCCGGGGTCAGAAGGTTAACTGCGACGTTATTAATAAATATGTTCTCCTCTAGATCTACTTCCTATGTCTTTTGTTACTTTCTTTCCTCCAGTTACCTTATTCTTTTATTAAATCTTTGAAAATCATACATGGTACATACATAGTGGGTCGGGGTTGCATTTAATTATATACAAATTATGACAGATGCGCCCCCTACATGTGAAGAATTCAAGAAGGGGTTAGCCTGAGAGAATTCTGTAAAATGAAAAATAATTTTGTGGGAAAATTAGTTGTGGGTATGGAGGGGCTATATACAAGCATTTGTGGCGATATAATAAGTAAAATAGAATGGTGTTGATGATATAGGTTGAGTATAATTAATAGAAATCAAAAAATTTTTTAATTGTAAGAAATCAATGAATGCTATGGTACATAGTGGGCTAAAAAGAAAGGAAGATGCGCCTAAACGAATTCTACTCGAGATAGGAAATGAAATCGAGGGCGTTCTATTAAGGCTTTTGAAATCAAAATAAAATAATATAAAAATAGTTGAATGAAATCAAAATTGAATGTGTTTGGTTGAAAAAGAAAAATATTTTGTTGCATGGTGACAAAGACAAATGCTTAGTTACTTTTTTGCTCGAATTTTGGAAAAGAATTCGAGGAAATTTCATAAGGCGCTTTGAAATCAAGACAAAATAAAATAAGAATAGTTGAATGAAATCAAAATTGAATGTGTTTGGTTGAAGAAGAAAAATTGTTTTGTTGCATGGTGATAAGGGAAAATGCCTAGTTACTTTTTTGCTCGAATTTTGGAAAAGAATTCGAGGGAATTTCATAAGGTCTTTTGAAATCAAAATAAAATAAAATAAAAGGTTTTTGAGCGAAATCAAAGTTGAGTGCTTGGTTGAATGGTGAGAAAAAAAAAGGAAAAATGCCTAATTACTTTTTTGCTCGAATTTTGGAAAAGAATTCGAGGGAATTTTATTAGGGCTTTTGGGAAATCAGAAAATAATTAAAAATAAAAAGTTGGAGGAAATCAAAAATAATATAAAAGTTGGGAGAAATCAAAGTAAATGCTTGGTTGCATGGTGGAAAAAGGATAGAGAAAAAAAAGAATGTTTTTGTAAATCAAAATGAAATATAACATCCAATTTGAAAGAAAACCAATGAGTTTTTGTTGATTGGAAACTATGATAACATAACTAAGTGGTAAATATATGATAATTAATGATTAAAATTGATAATAAGTTGAATAAATTGATAAATTGATTAAATATTTACATTTTTAATTGAGAGAAAATAATGAAAATGATTAATATGAAAATAAGGTGTATTGGTTTGAACCCTTTGGTATCTACATGCCCTATAAATTTCTTGTCTTTGTGTGTATTGTGAAAAAATGTTAGTAGTTTTTGGTGTAAGAAATGTGTGTGTGAATTCTATGTGTTGTCGAGATCCTAAGGTCTGTGGTATTTATGTGTAGATGGAAGGTGTAGCGTTTTTTTGAAAGTTTGTAAAGTATTTGATCAATTATGATGGGAGTATGAACTCATTTAAATGTGTGTGACGTCTTGTACCTTTTTTAGATTTCCGAGTGACAGTTGATTTGACTACATTGTAAAAATCGATACGCCGGCTTGAACTGGAATCCAAAATTGGTGGCATAGAGGAATCTGTGGCTGGTGAGAGCGGTGACCTAATTTGGATGAGCGGGGCCTTGTAATGAGACGTCGGAAGCGGGGCGTGTCGGGGACGCGAGGTCCGAAGTAATTGGAGATCGGAAACGAGGCGTGCGGGGGAGCGGGTCCAGTCTAAACTTATCCACCCACTGTTTGCACGTAATTGGAGTCATGGCGACGTCTTTATTTCTTCGCGGGAAGATATCTGCCTTGCTTCTACGTTTCCTGTCGGTCTAATTGACTTTGTGCACGCCTAATTGTTTTTTATAATTGAATCTTTTACTTTCGGCATTGGTTGCGTTGCGTGTGTGATATGTTTGGTGTACGAAATTTTGTTTTGTTTGTGGGTTTTTACTTGTTTGACGATGTCTTGTGTCATGTGTTATGGTCTGCCAATACATTGTGAAGAGATAAGTTGGTGTAAGTTCGGCATTATTTGTATTTTGAAAATCCGGACGTTGTATCCATTTATTAAATTGAATGGTCGTTGTGACTTTAGTAAAAAATGCTATTCAGTGGCATTAGGGTGGAATTGAGTGAAAATGAGGCTTACGACGTGAACACGCTTTGAGTGGAGACGTGTCACAGGCGTGTTGAAAGGCGTCTGTGGCCTGAAGTGAAAAGGTTTGTGGGGTGACCTGTGACACGAATCGAGAGAGGAGAAAAAAAAAAATTGTGAATGAAAAGGTGTCGCGCGAAGTCCTTGTTTGTACAAAATTTAACCTGTTCTCACTATGAACAACAAATTTATTAAAGTCATATATCGAAATTTCTATTGTTAGTGTATATGGTACCTTTTAAGGTGAACATTTTTTTAGTGTTTTGGGTAGACGAGATGATTGTTACTAACGACGGTGCATGCGTTTGTTGGTGGTTGTCGTCTTTTGGCGCGAGTGTCGTGCTTGTTGGGCGGGTTGTGCGTGTTTGCTAGCGTGAAAACCGTCCTTTGGCTGGGTGTTGTCGGTGTATTGTTGTTGCGAATGTCGTGATTGTTGCTAAATACGTTTGTGGGATTGTTGTGAGGTACATTTTTATGGCGTGGCGACGTATGGTCATGCATGGATTTTGTGTGGTAAGTGTGTGAGCTGTACTGACACGTTTTTTTGGGCATGGTGATGGTTAAAGCCGTTGTGGCTTGTATTTGAGGGCATATAGTACTGGTAATTGGGTTGAGTGATAAACATGGTAGTGGGGTCAATGAATGCAGGCAAGGGTTGTCCTGTGTGACAAATTTGATTGTAGTGCGAGTCCTTTCGGACAGGTTTGGCCTAGCCCGTGCGTGCATTCATTGAGTACAAAGGTTAGATATGGTTAAAAGGGGTAGGTAGGATTAGCTATGAGTCCAAAGTCAATTTCTTGACGCCATAGGGTGGGTGCCTACCTCAGTTCAACAGGTCTCCTCTGGAACGTCTTGGTTTGGGTTGGTTGGCTTGGCTCGGGACTGCTCGCACCGTCCGCGAAATTGAAGTGAAGTCCGGTACTGGAAGATCATTTTGGGATCGTTTGGGCTGTCCCGGGTCGCGCGGATTGGTTTCGGGGACTGTGTACGGCATGGCGGTGGGTGACTCCTCGGTGGTCGGTGTCCGGCCTTGGTGACACTCGCCTGGGGTTGGCGGGGGTTGTGTCCGTCGTCCTCCCCGGGGAATGGCGCTCCGGAATTCCGTCTCACTTTGTGGGGCGTTGACACGTCGGATGGCCACGGTCATCTGCCATATGATGGCCGCTAGAAGGCGCCTGGTCGCCTCTCTTCTTGTCCGCTTCTTTTCCGCTGGTTTTGTCATTGCCGTTTGATTTGCTGGTGTCTGGGCTAATTTCCATCTTGATCCTGATTAAGCTCCATAATCTTTATCCTGTCGACTCTGTGTAATATGATCCAAAAGTTATTATATCACTGCAATATTTGATGTATTACACTGTTGTAGAATCCTGTCGACTCTGTGTAATATGTTCAAAATAGTTATTACACTGCAATATTTGATGTATTACACTGTTGTAGAATCCTGTCGACTTATGTAATATAATCCAAAGTTATTACACTGCAATATTTGATGTATTACACTGTTGTAGAATCCTGTCGACTTAACCGTTCTGTGGCAATATCGTTGCGGAATTTCTTGTTGTTCGATTTGAATGGTGAGGATTGGTTGAAACGCAGTCGTTTGAGTGGTAAGTGAAGCACACAGTTAGGAATAATCAGGACACATGATGAGGTTTGAAAATAAAAGGCAACTGGGTTGGAGGAAAGAAAGCTTGTGAAGAGCGGAGCGATTTTGATTGTTAATTATCTGATCACATGGCGGTGATTGTACTTAGCTACGGGATGAGCAGAGGGGGAGAGGTCCAGAGCCGATGTCACCTCCTTGGGAGCCAAAGCGTAACTGACAATTCTTGTCTTTCGATTTAACACCAAGACTCAGTTTCTTTCTGATTGGTCGAGAGATGATCACATGATCTTTTCCTATTGGTCGACCTATTTAGATGCTGTTTTCTGATTGGACCGCGGTTCTCTTTGGTGAAAGATATGGCCTGCCTGATAGGAAGTGTCGGTTGCTATTTCGACTTTATTTACTTCCGCGTTATCAAAATACGTCCGGTTCTGTCCGGAAATGTTGGGCGTCTCTATACTAATATAACTTCTGCGGATACCAGATACGTCCTGCTTTGTCAGGAAGTATTGAGTGCTTCGCGACTAATATAACTTCTGCGGTCACTAGAGACGTCCGGTCTCTGCCAGGAAGTGTTGGTTTAAACTTAGCTCGCAGGGACCCGGGGTCAGAAGGTTAACTGCGACGTTATTAATAAATATGTTCTCCTCTAGATCTACTTCCTATGTCTTTTGTTACTTTCTTTCCTCCAGTTACCTTATTCTTTTATTAAATCTTTGAAAATCATACATGGTACATACATAGTGGGTCGGGGTTGCATTTAATTATATACAAATTATGACATATATATAATACTAGACGAATGACCCGGGCAACGCCCGGGTTTACACGATTAAATGTATATTACATATGGAAGATGGACGTAGTTCCCGGAGGTCACCCGCGAGGCTTTTTTCTGTGTCACCAACTCTGCCCCAGCGCGCCAGGATCTCTTGATCGGTGGTCGGTGGGAACTTGGACTGTCCAACCGGCCGGCAGCCGGACGATCACATTTTCTCGGCGGGGGGGGGCAGGGAAGTCACGTGCACGCCGGCAGCCAACGGGCGCCCCCGCCGTCAGATCGCCACGCGTTCTAGAGGGCGCTGCTCGTGAGCTAAGTAGAATAATTTGAATATATAGTTTTAATAATTGATTTATATATATTTTTAAAATAGCCTATCGTCATCCCCGTTATTTTTTACCTATGTATGGAAATTTTGGTTTGAATTAGTGAACTACTGCGAATTTGTATACCGGACATACAGACCAACAGAAAAACAGACAAACATACAAACATTCATTTATATATATATAGATATACAGACTTCATTGGTAGTTCCCACCGCGGGAAAGACTCCGCCACCGATGGACTGCGAGAGTTCTCTCCCACCGAGTGGACAGGTCGATGTGATGGCTTCCGTTACCCACCTCAAGACCAAGATAGAGAGAGAGAGAGAGATTGAAACTACTTTATTACAATTTACACATATGATTATATAGTTTTAAATACAAAATGAATAAGGATAAATAGATCAAATAAATGTAAAATATAAAATTGATAAATATGAATATATACACTGCGTGACATTGAAAATGGAACACCAAGAAATAGTGGCCAGAAAATTATGCAAATTTCAGGGTAGACGCGCCTAACCGAGTTATGCAAATGATGTAAAATGCGCAGCTCTCGTGCGCACATGGAGTAAGATATAAGGGAAGGAACTTGTAGAAAGGACAGTATTCGTGTCGTTATTTCTTCAAGGAAAATCATTGTAGAAATTTTGTTCTTGTGTCAAAAGACACGTGTAATAACAGAGAATGCCAGGTCATCGTAAACGGAGGCAGTTCAAGCAGACAGACGCTTTTACGAGGGGCATGGTGATCGGACTGAAAAGGGCAGGTTGGTCCATACGTCAAATCGCAGCTGATACACACCTTGGTGCGTCCACGGTGAACCGACTGTGGAGAAGATGGTTGGAACAAGGAAATGTTGGAATTTATAGGAATGTCGGTGCAACCAGAGTGACGTCAGCACGTGTGGATCGGCGTATCCTTCGACAAGCAGTGGCGGCCCCACAAGCCACTTGTACCGCCATCCTGCAACATGTGCAAGTCACCCTAGATCATTCCATCTCGACCAGAACCATTTCCCGTCGATTGGTTGCTAATGGCTTGCACTCATGCCGTCCGCTAAGAAGACTGCCATTGACCCCACCGAATAGGCGCCAACGTTTGGAATGGTGCCGGGCTAGATCGACGTGGATGACGGAATGGCACAGGGTCGTGTTCTCAGATGAGTCGCGTTTCTGCTTGTCCAGTGATAGTCGCCGTGTACGCGTGTGGCGTCGACGTGGAGAATGGTCCAATCCGGCAGCAATTGTGGAACGCCCCACCGTGCGACAACGTGGAATCATGGTTTGGGGCGCAATCGCGTATGATTCCAGGTCACCTTTACTTCGTATTCAGGGCACTATGACGGCCCAACGATGGTTGATGATGTGCGGCGACCGGTGACACTCCACTACCTTCAGGGGGTACCCAATGCCCTTTATCAGCAGGATAACGCCCGACCGCACACTGCTCGCATTAGCCAACAAGCTCTGCAAGATGTACAGATGCTTCCCTGGCCACCGTACTCTCCTGATCTCTCACCAATCGAGCACGTCTGGGACATCATTGGACGCCGTTTGCATGCCTTGCCACAGCCGCGTTCAGAAGACGAACTGTCGCAAATGATTGAGAGGGAATGGAGAGCCATCCCTCAGGACTCCATCCGTACTCTGATTGACTCTCAACCTAGACGTGTTGCTGCGTGCATCGCCGTCCGCGGTGGTCCTACTAGCTACTAAACCGACGCCGTTCTCGCTCTGTATTATGACTATCATTTTGAAATAAAGATCACTTATTGTTCGTCCCTGTCTCTCTCTGTCTACCGAGTTTCATCACTTTCTGGCCACTATTTCTTGGTGTTCCATTTTCAATGTCACGCAGTGTATATACAGTTAAACCTGACTATAGCGTCCCCTCTGAATAGCGCCTTCCTCTCTATAGCGCCTGATTTTAAACATTAAAATGTAAATATTTTACATTAAAAGTGACCTGTCTATAGCACCCTCTCTCTATAACACCCTATTTTGGTGAGTCCTAAGAGGGGGCTCTATAGACAGGTTTAACTGTATATATACATATATATGGTAATTTAAAACAACAACCTCATATGGTGTAGATAACTTATAACAAGATTGCCATGTTGTATATAGAAACACATCTATAAATAATTATGCGCATGATTATTCTGTGTCTTTACATCACCCTATGTAATGTAATTTGTACAAAGTGGATAAATAAATAAAATCTGTAATAGATTCAAAAGTTGAGCTAAAGCAGAGATCGAGCATAGTATTGCCAAAACAACAGAGTCTAAATATGGAAGTCATAAATCAGGTAGATTCACAATTCCCACGACAGGCCACCCACACTGTCACATGTGGTGGAATGCAGAGACCCCTCTCACACCTGGACAGGTAAAGGCGCCCTTTCTCAAACGCCCCTGTCACATAAGGTCCCCCCCCGTCTTTAACCTATAAATACATCACCTGACAGTGGCTTGACAGCTCAGTACAGTTCAGTTCAGTTTAGTTTAGTTCACCCTTAGTGCAAGCCGCGTCGGTCGTATGTTATGTCGACCTCATCCAACATGTAGTTAGGAAGAACTCGTCTATCTCCATCTTTTCGCTCCTAGCTCAGCTTTTATCTGTTAACGGAACGTTCTTAGTGCAATTGTGTCTTCGTTTTTTGTGTATGGATATCCCCAAGCTTTTCCACTCTGCCTCGACCACGACTGCCTGTATTTTGTGAGAACTTTTAAAGGTCTTACAAGGTGCAGAGAGGTACTGGAAAACTCTACAGCCTGACTGTTCCTTTTGGTCAACAAAGTACAACAAGAGACTGACTCAAACTTCAACCTACATTACATGAGTCGACAGGATACTACAAGTCGACAACAACCAAACTTTCAACTCAACATCTTATTACAGAAGCCGACAGGATGACCAAAACGAAGGATGACACAACGAAGAGGTAAGAAGACTGTTCAGATAGGAAGCGAGAAAGGGCAAAGATGGAGGAACAAACCCGCCAGTCCAACGAAACAACCAAGCAATCTCTCCCCCCAACAAGAGACGATATTTACGGAAGAAACGCTGCCCCAACGGACTTCCGCATACCCGCTAACCGATCGCCAACGCCGGGAACAAGCTGACCGCGCCAACGACAGCCGAACTTCCCACACGACATGGAAACCGAGCAGCGATGTACCCAAACCCTGTGACAAGTTCTCCACCTTCGACCTGACATCGTCGAGACAATGCTCAAGGCAACAAGCGACAAACAACTTTCCAGAAGTTACAAGCTTCTACAAGCTTTACATGGAGCGACTTCCACATCAGCAGGACGACCACCAAAGACCAAGTCTCCTGACTGAACTTTCGTCCAAATTGTAAGTTTTTTAAAAAAACCTACCTTAACTTCATCCTCAAGTTCACAACTTGATTCACCATTAATTTTGTATTTATATTTTGACTTTAAGCATTTTAAATTCAATTTTTACCTTTTTTATACCATTTTTAATTCAATTTTTAAAACTTTCACATTCTCATTGATCAAATTTACTTTAATTTTTAATCAGATTATAAATTTCAAGTTATTACTCTCAATTTTACTTATATATAAAAAAAAAAAAATCACTGATCACACATTTTTATCAATTTACTAATCTTATATGTCTTTCCTAAATTTACCTAAAATGGCATTATCCAAAGCTACGACTTGAAAAAAAAAAAAATTCATTATTATTATTTAAAAAAAAAAAAATTCTCATTCATCATAATTCTCAACTTATTTTTGTTTTAATTATTAGTTATCTTTATACCAAAAGACCAATATCTTTATCAATTCTTAAAATTTGGTAATGTTCACCATTTCAAGTAAACGCCACAATTCAAATTATTTTTGTCACTATCACGGCATTGCCTTTTTACAAGGAACATTTTCACGCTACCATAATCAACGATCAAAAATATCAATTTTTAAATATAAATTAACATAGGTGAAACGCATTTTTTTTTTAATTGTAAAAATCGGAAGATACAATATCTTCAAAAACACCACTAGGGAAAACAACTATCTTTCCCAAAACAAGTTAAAATTAAAGATTCCCTCCACTTCATCGCCAGTAGCTAAATTAGGTCACAACCTACCAAATTTATTAACAACATGTTATTCTAACTTAGATACACTCCCTCGTCTCTACTTTTTACATGCATAATTAAACAACCATACATCTCTCTCCACAAAATCTACAACACCCTCACACATCACTTTCTCCAATTGGCAACAATTTTTAGTGCGCGACTTAACATACAAATCCAAATTTCGAGCCACACAAGCGCCACTTAGCTCTATATCGCGTCACCACAATAAAATAATTTCACATTAAGCGTGCCACATCCACTAACAGTCAAATATTCTCTCGATGTGTTTCGTACAACAACCACCCATGACTTTATTAAATTTGTTATTCCGGGTGAAACAGTTAGATTTGTACCAAACTAAGACTTCACGTGACACCTTTTTATTCACATTTCTCACTTCGTGTCACAGTGCCACCACACAAAACTTTTTCACTTTTCAGGCCAAAGACGCCCTTCACGCCTGTGAAACCACAATTCACCCCAAAGCGTGTCTACGTCGAAAGTCGCACTTTCACCACACATCTAAACCTGACATCACCTAATAACATTTTTTCTAAGTCTAAACTAAATTCGAAAACACAACCACTTACGAACATCGAGAAAACTATATTTTTCATTTATAACAGAAAATTGCCAACCTCGACAAGAGAGAGAGAGAGAGAGAAAGTCAGTTTCAGCAAGACAGAAAATAAACACCCCGCACGTGTGACCACCCCACAAATAGAGTTTCCGTGAAAAAAAGGAAGTGGACGCTCTTTATGACGTCGCTCCCCTGGTCACTACTATCTTTTGAGAATATCTTTTGACATGCCCTCTCTTCCCCCTCAAGGTAGATCTTCTTGACCGCTAGCTTCATGACGCCATTTTGAACACATGTGTCACACTACTCATTTAGATTTCCTCGAGAATCTCACAAATCTCACCAACGAGGTATCACAACACAACATACTTTAAACATTTTACATGTTAATTGATAACACCAATTAAAACAATTTGGTTAAGTCTTATATAGACTTTTTAACGCGAAAGAGAAATCATTCTCTACATACCAGCATTGAGGACAAACGAAAAGATCATTTCACATATTCCCAGTTTCAGAGTCATAGAAACACCGATGTTACCAAAGGGATATAATCTAGTCACACACCACAACTGTAACTTTTCGTCAAAAGAGACAATTTTTGTTCAATTTTACACTACTTAAAATTTATCCAATCATTAATAACCTTCAATTATATTATAAATTTTGTATAAAATCTTGAATAATTATTCTTATTCTTACCTTTCAATTATATAAACAAATTTTTTAATCCAACATTTAAAAAAAAAAAAAAAACCTTTAATCAAATTTACTTTTATTTTTCATGATATTATTTTAGTATTGTAAAACATCTAATTGTTTCAAAAATTATTTTTATTTTATTATTTATTATATATTTTATATATTACAGGTTTAATTTTGTCCACTTACACTTTTTGTACCCGCAATCATATTTCTATATTTCTATTCACTATATTTTATTTGTTTAAATACCTTTATTATCTGACAAAGTTTATCATCCACTATCGGGCATCTACAACAATCGTTTTCAACAATCATATTCTTTAACCAATCCCCTATATTTTTCATCACTATCTTTTCAGTCATTGCGTCACATCAATGTAGGAAAACGACAGCACTGCTTGACAATTTATTTTTTGATTTCGTAATTCAACAAACGCCTTGAACACAGTTCCCCAGACTTACAAATCCAAACTTCTGGTCTGAACAAGCTTCAAGAGTTTATTTCATTTCATCCGCAGAGCAAATCGCCAACGCATACACAAAGCGTTCACTTTTTTCAACTTTCAACTTTTTTTTTCAGCTCTAGCGGACCACATTCAACCTTTGATTTCGAGTCAAGTCAGATCACCTACTGTCGCTACAATTCTACTTATCGCATGGCTCTATTTCACTCCTTTCTCAATCATATTAATAAGCAACTTTTCTTCAACAACTTTTCAACCCAATAACACTACAATTGTGACAAAGCACTGTTACCCTATATAGGATCACAGGTGAAACATTGCCTAGGAAGACGCTCAAGTCCATATCCTCGCTTTGCACCTGGACCTAAGTATTTGATTGCATGTGTAAATCTCACAATTGCTTATTCTTTAACTACTAACCCTGTCCAACGCCCACCAATATTCTCTTAGAATGTGAATTTTTATGTCATCATTTTATTTTAATCATCTTTTTTGTTAATCAAACAAAATGTCATTTTTATTTCACTTTTATATATCCAACAAATATCATCTTGTTATAGCCCTTTTTAACCCTCACAGTTTAAATTAATTAAAAGAAATTTTAATTACTTACCTGTGTTAGAGAGGCTTTACCCGCCTAAACCCGGATAAACCCTTTCACTCCCGGGGCCCATCTATGGTAATTTAAAACAACAACCTCATATGGTGTAGATAACTTATAACAAGATTGCCATGTTGTATATAGAAACACATCTATAAATAATTATGCGCATGATTAATCTGTGTCTTTACATCACCCTATGTAATGTAATTTGTACAAAGTGGATAAATAAATAAAATCTGTAATAGATTTAAAAGTTGAGCTAAAGCAGAGATCGAGCATAGTATTGCCAAAACAACAGAGTCTAAATATGGAAGTCATAAATCAGGTAGATTCACAATTCCCACGACAGGCCACCCACACTGTCACATGTGGTGGAATGCAGAGACCCCTCTCACACCTGGACAGGTAAAGGCGCCCTTTCTCAAACGCCCCTGTCACATAAGGTCCCCCCCCCGTCTTTAACCTATAAATACATCACCTGACAGTGGCTTGACAGCTCAGTACAGTTCAGTTCAGTTTAGTTTAGTTCACCCTTAGTGCAAGCCGCGTCGGTCGTATGTTATGTCGACCTCATCCAACATGTAGTTAGGAAGAACTCGTCTATCTCCATCTTTTCGCTCCTAGCTCAGCTTTTATCTGTTAACGGAACGTTCTTAGTGCAATTGTGTCTTCGTTTTTTGTGTATGGATATCCCCAAGCTTTTCCACTCTGCCTCGACCACGACTGCCTGTATTTTGTGAGAACTTTTAAAGGTCTTACAAGGTGCAGAGAGGTACTGGAAAACTCTACAGCCTGACTGTTCCTTTTGGTCAACAAAGTACAACAAGAGACTGACTCAAACTTCAACCTACATTACATATATATATGACATAATAAAAATATGATTTTTATTATTCATTAATATAATTATATTTTAAATAATCATAGAACCAAACACAGAGTTGATTTGTAAAATCCTCAACAAAAGGAGTACAACCCATTATTGTTTTTTTTGTTTATACTTAGATTATATCATTATTAAATTGAATGTATGCAAACTGTTTGTTCTTAAAATATAATCATTAAAATAAATACAATTTTGGAAATAAAAGTTATCATTCACTTCAATCCACGACTGCATGAATGAATTAGTAACGTACCTAAAATACATCTTTTTTTTATGACAACTAAAATTTAATAGTCGACAGGATTCGAACCTGTGCGGGAAAATCCCAATAGATTTCCAACTAGCTTTAGGCAATTTATATATGAGTCAGTAGTTTGACTTTTTGAGGGGAAAGCCCAAATGTATCTATTAGCATGATCTACGATGATGTGAAGGAATTTCTTTGTAGAATTATAGTAATTTAGTCCACCTACTGTGTCTATAGACACAAGATCAAAAGGATCCTTAGCTGGGGGAAGACTTTCCAACAGACCAAATTTCTTCCGGTGAGATATCTTATTGAGTTGACACACCTCACAGTGTTTTACATAATTATAAATATCTTGAATTAGGTAGGGCCAATAATAGATAGGGGAAATTAGATTTAACATTTTAGATACTCCTATATGGCCGTAATCTTGATGAGCTCTTATTAATACTTTTTCTCTTAATGATGGTGGAACAACACTTTTGATTAATCCTTTTTTCTTTGTTGTTAAAAGTCCATTAAATTTAGTATATTTCCTATCATTTATGTTATCATCAAATTGAGCTTGTTTTAGTTCTGGGTCAGAAACAAAATGAGCTATGGGGTATCTGCTGAGAAAATCAGCTTCTTTATTTTCAGTTCCTCTTATGTGTTTTATCTCAAAATCAAACATTGAGAGCTTTAAGCTCCATCTAAATAATCGTCTTTTTGGGTTCTTTATGCTCTTCAAGTACTTTAGACAAGCATGGTCTGTATGGATGGTGAAATGCACGCCATCTAAGTAGGGTAAAAAGAAATCCACAGCATCAATAATAGCAAGGCATTCTTGCTCAGTTACACAATAGTTTGATTCATAAGATGTCATTCTACGGCTTCTATACGCTATTGGCTTTAAAAGCCCATCGGGTTGTTCTTGTTTTAGGATAGATCCGATCTGTTCTTGGCTAGCATCCGTGTAAAGGTGTATAGGATATTTAGGATTATAAATAGCTAATATAGGTTTTAAGGTTATTATATTTTTTAATTTAGAAAATGCGGTTTCGCATTCTTCGTCCCATTTCCATTTTACATCTTTTTTTCAACAAATTATTCAAAGGGAGTCTTAGTTTAGCATAATTAGGGATAAATTTTGAGTAAATGTTAATAGATCCTAAAACTCGTTGTAAATCTTTTTTATTCCTTGGGGAATTCAATTTTCTAATCGTTTCTATATTATTAGTGCTGGGTGAAAATTGATGGTTTGATATTTCATACCCTAGAAAAGAAATCTGATAAGTAGCGAATTTACATTTACTTAGTTTTAGCTTAATATTTTCCTTTATGCAAATATCTAAATTTACTTTTAAATGGGTCAAATGTTCCTGAAAATTATTTGAAAATATAATGAAGTCATCGAAGTAATTCATGCAAAAATCAACATCATATTTATTTAAAATTTGCCTTAAAACTCTTTGGAATTGACTTGGACTATTTTTTAATCCAAAAGATAATTTATTAAATTCGTAAAGTTCGTGAGTGGAAGTAAAAGCTGTGTATTCTTTATCATCTGGGTGTATATCTAAATGGTGATAACCTGATAAAAGATCTAGTGTAGTGAAGATATTAGCTTCTGAAAGCTTATCTAATATAAAATCTATTCTTGGTATGGGCTCAGAATCTCTTTTTATTATATCATTTAATTTTCTGTAGTCTATTACTAGTCGAATTTTACCTTCATTTCGCTTATTCACCAACATAGCAGGGGATGCATAGGAGGAATAAGATGGTCTAATGACATTATATTTTAAAAGTTCTTCAATCTGTCTTTTAATTTCAATGTTGTCTGAGAAGGAAGGTCTAAAAGGCTTTAATGAAATAGGTGTTTGTGAGGTAAGTTTAATTCTAATTGGATCTGCTTTAATATGTCCTATATCCATTTTATGGGCAGCAAACGCTTCCTTATTTTCCTTAATTAATTTAACTAAATCAGATTTTTCATATGGTGAAAGTTTTTCATCAAATTCTACACTATTAAAATTTCTAAAATCATTTTCATTAGGAAGAATAATAGATTTAAATAAAGGAATTACATTATGATGTGTATAATTATTATTATTAGGGTTATGGTAATTAACATTAAGAATTCTACCAAATTGGGTAATTGTAAAACTTTGAAAATCAATGTCTAATTTAAATAATCTTATATGGTGTAAAGAAAGCAATACATATGGCAAATTAATATCAGAGGAATAAAAATCAATATCTCTAGTAATAGATCCTATAGTTGTATTAACATTAATTTTTGAATTTATATTTAGCATACCGGATGTCTGTTTAATAAGAGGTAAATTATTAAAAACAACATAGTTTGGTTGAATCTTATCTATCATATGTTGAGGAATTATAGAGAAGGTACAGCCAGTATCCATGAGAGCTACAATACTGATATTATTCACATTTAGATTTATATACAGACCTTGGCGTCAGGAGTGTTGAGGCGGAGCTGGTCGGCATTCGCTCGAAGGGGCTGTTGTCTGCGTCAAGGTGTCCATGGATCGAGACGGCACGGACATGAAGCTTGCAGCGGGGGGGGGGGGGGGGGGGGGGGGGGGGGGGGGGATTGGGGGGGGGCTTGCACGGCCCTCTCGCGAAACCAGCACCTATTCTCAGGATGGAAGCGTCCGGCATGTCCCCTGTTCAGGCAAATTCGGCAGGGGCGTCTTTTAGAACTATAGTCCATAGGGCTTCTTCCTGGATGTCCCCATTGCTTTTGTTGTACTTCCACTCTTGGGACTGTTTCCCTTTTAAAAGATGACTCCTCCATTTCCTTATGTCGATCAATTATTTCTAATTTAGATACTAACTCTATCCATTCTTCTGGAGTGTCCACCTTTGATGTAATAACTAGCTTTCTAAAATCAGTTGTTAACCCATTTGTCAGGCCTTCTATTAAATTTTCCTTTGAAATCTTTGCTTTAGAAGCGAGGGACGTTTTTTCCTTAAAATAATTTCCAATCCCCTTTTCTGGATCATATTTCAGTTCAATAAAAGCTGTAAATGGATTAACTTCTTGTTTGTAAAAATGAGACACTAATTTACCCTCTAGTTCAGGCCAACTTGTAATATCCAAACAATAATAACCAGGTTAAGATGTAAATTCAATAACTTGAAAGGAAAATCAATACCATGGACGAAATTGTTAGATTCAGTACTAAATGAATATAATAATACTCCCCATTCCATAACAGGCTATACTCCTACTTACCTTTTGTATGGTAAGCTCCCTTATGATCCCCCCTTAAAAGAATCAGAATTTTACCCCCCTATAGACACTGCCAGAACAAATGCCTATAATAATACATTAAAATTTCATCAGATAAATAAAATTAGATATGATCAACATTATCAACCTTCCACCTTTAAAGTAGGCGATAAAGTTTGGTTACAAACCTTTTACCATCCAGATAACCGAAAATTAATGCCTCCAATGTCTGGGCCATTTACAATCTTAAAACAGATATCCCCAGTCAATTATGAAATTGATAAACCCCAATCTAATTTAGGAAAAACTACCATGGTAATTCATTCATCCAAATTGAGGCCATACTACCCAAAAGAAGGATTTGAATTAAAACTGATAAAAAGTAAAATACCCACTTTAGAGAAAAAAACAAACCAACAAGTGGCACCTAAGGTAGTGAAAAGTAGAATCCCTCTTCTTACTAAATAATGGTAGGGAAATCTTAACATAAATAAGACAATACCAAAAATAACTACGCCTAAAAATTAAGCCTTGAGAATATAATTTTTGTGCACACATAAGATATACTATTTCAATATAAAATTGAGTTTTAAAAAACACTCAAGGACTATGGAAGACTATATATTTTTTTCAGTTATATATTAGATATAATTTGACACTTTTCTTTTCAATTGTTGTAAATATTTTACAT
Organism: Cordylochernes scorpioides; assembly: GCA_030710605.1. NCBI lineage: Eukaryota > Metazoa > Arthropoda > Arachnida > Pseudoscorpiones > Chernetidae > Cordylochernes > Cordylochernes scorpioides. Next base: position 23,986,370 of record CP092867.1, read on the forward strand.
TTTGATTTTATTTGTTGAGAAATTCACCCATATGATTCTATATATTTTTCCCTCACAAATTTTATATGGAACATTTCATATTCGAACATTCTTTTTTTTTTATGTAAATAATAAAACTTCATGTGTAAATATTTTTTATTATGTGGAAGTAAATAACCCATTATTTTATGTTTTTATTCTGATCAAATCAAATAAATGTGAAACAAGATGTTGGATACCACTCGTCATTATGAGAAATAAATTTGTGATTTTCAAAGATATATTTTTTGGCATGTGGCAAAATACCTTTTGAATCTTGAGAGCCTGAGAAGGCCTACTCAATTCATGAGGTAAATCCCCTTATGAATTATAGGAAGGAGACACCTATAAATTCAAATAAGATTGGATAATTTTCAGCTACTGTCAAGAAAAAAGGTACCAATAGGAATATGTAGAAGAAATAAAGAGCATCATTGATATAGTTTCATTTGGTATCCTCCATCTTAATTGATAAACTATGTAAATAATAATGATACTTTTTTTTTATTTTGAAAATTACTCCCTAATTTTTATCCTTGGAGGGAAGAAATGACATAATAAAAATATGATTTTTATTATTCATTAATATAATTATATTTTAAATAATCATAGAACCAAACACAGAGTTGATTTGTAAAATCCTCAACAAAAGGAGTACAACCCATTATTGTTTTTTTTGTTTATACTTAGATTATATCATTATTAAATTGAATGTATGCAAACTGTTTGTTCTTAAAATATAATCATTAAAATAAATACAATTTTGGAAATAAAAGTTATCATTCACTTCAATCCACGACTGCTTGAATGAATTGGTAACGTACCTAAAATACATCTTTTTTTTTATGACATATATATAAAACTAGATGAGTGATCCGGGTAACGCCCCGGGTTTATCCAAAACACTTGTGAAGACACATTAAGAGTATAGATAGTGGCTTAAAAATTGCAATGAGTATATTCTGATTTCTTAGAAGCAGTATTTCAAGTAAGGTTAAATGAAAATACTTTCTAAGTAAAGTATTTTCATTCAGGCAGATAAGCACAAGGATAAATCCCGGGTATCCAGAGTAAATCCCTAAGGCAATTTCTACAGAGAAGAAATTCTGATTAGAAGCAGAGAGGTATTCAAAAATTATATTAGAATAACTAAATATATACAATTATAAATTTAGAAATTCAATGTTACAAAGCACTTATTTTAAAAACAAAAATTTCGTGATGATATATATATACAAAGAAAAGTGTGAAATTGTGAAAGAAACTTCCCTTCTTGTGAATTTTCTTTCATTAACGCACGCACCGCGAGAATAGGTAGATTAATATCATCTTAATTTGAAATAATAATGGTTCAAAATGAGAATATTATCGAAAAATAAATATATATTTGAACAGAGAGAATAAATATAGATCCTTATACAGTTAAACCTGTCTATAGCGCCCCCCTCTTAGGGCTCACCAAAATAGGGTGCTATAGAGAGGGGGTGCTATAGACAGGACACTTTTAATGTAAAATGTTTACATTTTAATGTTTAAAATCGGGTGCTATAGAGAGGAAGGCGCTATTTAGAGGGGGCGCTATAGACAGTTTTAACTGTATATATAAAGATATTTTATCTCATGTAAAAATGTGTATAATCCATGTATATTTTGACAATTAAATAAAGTGAACTGTTTATAAAATAACCTTTTGTTTCACCCTAATGTAACCTTGCAGAGTGAGATTATTGGAGTTTTCTGACCCCGCAGATTTACATACCAATTAGCTATAGAGGGGGGGGGGGGGGTGCTATAGACAGGTCACTTTAATGTAAATCCCATCGTACTACGTATTTAAAATCGGGCGCTATTTAAAATCGGGCGCTATTTAAAGGGGGCGCTATAGTCAGGTTTACCTGTACATTATAAAGTAAACTTTGAAGCAAATAAAAAACAACGATAGGAAATTTGTGTAAAAAAATATACCTACTAATATTTGGAGAATAAAAATAAGTGTGACACAATGAAGTAAAAATAACGAATATATTGGTATATAGAGAGCTATGCATGTAGATTGCTTAAAACTTTACAACTAAAAACTCTGTTAGTGTATTATCTATATGCGTGATGATATTGGAATCCGATTACATAAATATAACAGATAAATTGAACTATATTATTGACCGGCAGCTTTTTGATTGCGAGAAATAAGAATATGAAAATATGTAACAAAAAAATATATATGGTAATTTAAACCAACAACCCTATAATGTATAATACTTATAACAAGATTGTCAAGTTGTATATAGAAACACATCTATAAATAATTATACGCATGATTGACATGTGTTATTACATCATCATATGTAATGTACTTTGTACAAACTGAGGATGAACTTTCCTACTACAACTTTGACTCTTCGTTTTTTTTTTTTTTTTGTGGACATTCCCAAGCTTTCCACTCTGCCTCGACCACGACTACCTGTACTCTGTGAGAACTGTTAAAGGTCTTCCAAGGTGCAGAGAAGTACTGGAAAACTCTCCACGCCCTGACTGTCCCTCTCGGTTATCACACCACAGCGAGATACCCTCGGTTACCACACACACATATATATATATATATATACATATAATTATAATAAAATTAATAAATATAAATAAAAAATTGAAATAGAAACACGAAATATCTACCAATATAAATTAATACAATTCAATAATACGCACATGTTTTAAAAACGAAGCAATTTAGGGTGGAATATAAATAAATACAGTAAAATTCAAAAGTGAAAATTCTACGTTGAAAAAATTGAATAAATTAAAAATTAAATATAACTACTTATAAAATTACAAAATATTTCCTCACAATGAAATTTCTTTTTACTTTAAATTGCTTTCTTTCAAGTGATAATCGCTCTTCAACGAGCTTAATAAAATATCGACTATATCTAACAAGAAATATTTACAAATACTTAAGGAAATATTTCGTAATTTTAAAAGTTTTTCACAATTACATCATGAATAACTACTTATATTTGGGAAATAAAAATAAGTGTGACACACGAAGTGGAAAAATATCAAAATTTTGGCATATAGATCGATATGTATACTATCCAGATAAATGATATTATTGAATGTCTCTCTATTAAAAACACAAAAAACATTATTTATTTTAATTTTCATATTCTGAGCTTATTTTATATCTGAGCTCTAGGAACCTTGTTCTGTCTAGAGTGAACCAAGACGAAATAACTGTATGGTTCTCAATCAAATTTTAAAATGTTCGGTATAATTTTGGTAAGTATAACAAAAATTTAATTAATTTATCTAAATGAATAAAAAAAAACAAGGCCCTAACTGTTGTGATATCTTTAATTCCCGGCCGATGCATTTTTTTTTTTTTTTACAATTTTTAAAACTCATTTATATATTATACAAGAATGACATCCACGGCGCCAATTTATAATTGTAACGAATAGTATTTGAATAAAAGCATTTAATCGGGTAAAACCCGGGCGTTGCCCGGGTCATTCGTATATAATAATTGTATAAACGAATGCAAGACAAAATCACCGCGAATGTTTCTTTTTTTTAAGGCAATTTCTTTTTAAGGCAATTATCGTTATTTATCGTTAATTTTTGTTTCGATTTTATTGAAAAAAAAACGATATGGTGCCTTTAAAAAATGATCTTTATTACTATGCAGTTTTCTATTTAGTCAATATACCTAAGTTCATGTTGCAAATGTAATTATCTCTATCGATTTAGTAGGTGAAATGCAAAAAAAAAAAAAAAAAAAATCGACATGATGAAATCTTTATGAAAATTCACATTTTTATTTTTATATTTTCAAGACACACACAGTTTGGGGCGGGACGTTTCACAAGAGAGACATCCACGGCGCCAATTTATAATTGTAACGAATAGTATTTTAATTAAAACATTTTTAAAACACACAGTTTGGAACGGGAGGTTTCACAAGAGTGAGAGAAAATATCTTTATTTTACGGGGCTGCTAACCAAAATGAATGATTTTTGAGCCCCGATGAACGCATAAAGCGGAATATATACAAGCTTTCAGTTAAGGTCCGGTTAAATTTTTTTTTTTTATCTCCCTCCGCTGTAAGCTTTCGGAACAAGCTTTTTCGGAGAACAAACACCGGACAACACTAGGTGAGCGGCCCGCAACATCTGGAAGGCTGAAAACTGGCTGGCGCGGAAGGCAGTGAGGGCACCGACAGAGGGAAGTGGATGCCTGGATGGAGGCCAATTGAGGAGGCAGGAGGTCCTGGAAGCCTAGAACTTGAGGGCTCTAAGCTTCAAGGTGGGGCAGCTGGAGGCTCTCGCCTCGTGCTTGAATGGGAGGCCCTTGGCGCAGCAGTTGGTGCACTTGGAAGTGTGCCGGTCAGCAGCAGAGGGGCAGGAACGGCCTTCGTGGCCACCTTCACCGCAGTGGAAGCACCTGGGATCTCTGGTGCATTGGGCAGAGTTGTGGCCGAAGCCACAACAGCGGAAGCAGATGCGTGCGCGGATGGACTCCTCGAAGTTGAGGATCACTCCATCTACCACGATCCTTCCGCGGTTGCCCAGAGCTCTGAAGGTGTTGAGGTCCACCTCGATGAAGGCAGTGCAGATCCCGTTTCTGGGTGCAGAACGGTGCGCAACGCGCACCACCTTGTCCCCAGGTAGTTGGCTGACCGCGGGAGTCCCCAACAGTGTCTCTTCAATGGTGGAGTTGGACGTTTCCACCTCCACTTTGAAGAGGCAGATGCGAGGCAGGATCACCTTCTGCTGGCGGACCTTCATTCCCGTTAGCTTGCTGGCCAGGGAGGTTGTCACCTCAGGGATGATGTCGGGATTGCTGGAGTGAAGGACCAGCTTTCCCTTGGTTCTCAGAGAGGCCCAAACGCCTTGGGGTAGAGTGTGGAGAGCGCGGACAGCCTTGTAGATCTCCCTTGGGTCGGCCTGTGGGTCATCGGAGATGACCACTGTGTGGGCCGCCGATTTCTCACCGTGGAGAACCACTTGGGCGGCCGCAGGCTTGGTGGGGCGGGAAGGCGCAGGTTTTGCGGGACCTCTGAGGTTGGTCCTCTTTGCGGGCGGGCAGGGAGCCTCTGGCTGCTTCCTTTTGGTTGGAGCTGGAGTGGCGGGCTTGGTGGAGTCGGTCTGGGAGCTGGTTTCCTTGCAGGAAGGAGCAGAACTGGTTTGAGTGGCTTGAGAGGCAGTCTGTGGCTTGATCTCGTCCAGATCCTGGAAGGACGCGAGGGTGCCAGAGAGGTTCTCTACCTCGGCAATGAGGGCCTTGATCTGCTCGGTCCTTAGGCTGACGAAGTACTCAATGACTTGGTACAGGTATTGTTGGGAGGTTGGGTGAGGATGCGTTAACGCATTCGCGGAGTCGTCCATCACCTCCTGGTTCTCCAACTCTAGTTGGGCGAGGGTCACGAGGGGCTTCTCGGCGATCTCGGCATTCTTCTTTTTCTTCCTGGAGGGAGCCATGGCAGGGGTGAGCGCAAGAGGGCAAAGATGTTCGCAGGTAGTGAGCTTTAAATATTCCTTCCGGTGTTTTTGGAGCAAGTGGTCAACTGTTATCTTTAAATATTCCTTCCGGTGTTTTTGGAGCAAGTGGTCATTAAATGTAATGAAAATATAACTGAACTAACGTTTCCAGCGGGATAAAGTTCACAAGAGTGACATCCATGGCGCCAATTTATAATTGTAACGAATAGTATTTGAATTAAAACGTTTTTAAAATACATACGCACTCGGGTAAAACCCGGGCGTTGCCAGGGCCATTCGTCTAGTATATAGATAAGAAGATAAGTTTGATTACCAACAAGTTTTTTATCTATAAGTTTTATTATCACTAAGTTTATTATCTTAAAGATTATATATCAAAAAAGTAAGATTTTCTACCTATTAATTGCGCACAAGTCAAAGTCAGTTTTATCATTTATCTACAACATATATATTGGGAGAAAAGATAAAATTATGAATTTGTAATGTAGAAAATTAGGAAAGACAAAATTCAGGATGACACGGCAATTTATTTGAGACAAGAATAATGATATAATTCCAAGGCAAGATACTATTCCTTTAACTTCCAATTACCGAGGGAACCAATTAATATTGATTTTATTCAACTTATCGAGTATTTTTCAAGGGACCGGGAAAAAATGTTCACTTTATCGAGAGATTCAAATTTACGAGTTTCAAATTATCAAAATATATCTATTATTTTTTACATATGTTATATTCAAATGACATTTATGTAGGGATAATTTTATTGTTAATTTTCATTTTGATGTATTGTATACATTTGATCATTAATAAATTATTATTTAGGTATTAAAACTGCCTTTTTGTTCAAAGACAGCAACGTTTGAACGGGTACAGCTAGGTGGGGCAGATAATCAAACATAAAGTTATCTTGCCAAGTATAGATTCAGTAGGGATTGGATGTTTTCTAGAATTGTTTTAACAAATGTTCGTTAGACATACCTTTACTCGGGTAAAAACCGGGCGAAGCCGGGTACATCCGCTAGTTTTTCTATAAGATTATTTTAACTTCAACTCGAACACGGGTACATGATGTTTGCAATATGTGAAACATGGTTGTTTTGCTATAAATTATTTTAACTTTAAACTCCAACACCAGTACATGATGTTTGCAATATGAACCATTGTAGTTTTGCTATAGATTATTTTAACTTTAAACTCCAACACCAGTACATTATGTTTGCAATATGAACCATGGTAGTTTTTTTATATATTATTTTAACTTCAAACTCCAACACCAGTACATGATGTTTGCAATATGAACCATTGTAGTTTTTTCTATATATTATTTTAAATTTAAACTCCAACACACACCAGTACATGATGTTTGCAATATGAACCATGGTAGTTTTGCTATAAATTATTTTAACTATAAACTCAAACACCAGTACATGATGTTTGCAATATGAACCATGGTAGTTTTGCTATAGATTATTTTAACTTTAAACTCCAACACCAGTACATGATGTTTGCAATATGAACCATGGTAGTTTTGCTATAGATTATTTTAACTTTAAACTCCAACACCAGTACATGATGTTTGCAATATGAAACATGGTTACTACTGATTGTAGAAATATCGACATATAGACGGTGGTTCCATTGACAGAAATAGTTTAGTTTTGTTAACTCAAGCTTTTAACATGATTAGTACCTGGTCTGATGGCAGTACCTACAGATAGACGGTTGTTCCAAAGACAGCAATAGTTTACCATGGTGGGTACCTGGTCTGGTAGCAGTATCTACAGATAGAGAGTTGGTTCCATAGACTAAAAGAATTTAGTTTAGTTAAATCAAGCTCGTGACATGGGTTTACTACTTAGTCTGGTAGAAATATATACAGATAAAGTAGGGGATCCATAGATAGCAATAGTTTAGTTTTATCAACTCAAACTCCTAACATGGTGAGTACCTGATCTGGTAAAAGTAACTACTGATAGACAATGGTTCCATAGACAGCAATAGTTTAGTTTTGTTAACCCAAGCTCTTAACATGGTGAGTACCTGGTCTGATAGAAATATCTACAGATAAAGTAGGGGATCCAAAGATAGCAATAGTTTCGAATTCGTAACATCGTTAGTACCTGGCCTAATGTCGGTAGCGGTATATAGACTAACTTTACCATAAACAACGATAGACATAATTCACACACTCTACATTGTAAGTATATGGCTTGGTGGAGTAAACGACAGATAGACCTGTTTTCATATAGACAGCGAGAGAATTTAACTTGGATAATTCACGCTACTGATATGGTGTGTAATTTGCTCTGTCGTAATAACTTCAGATAGACCTATAACATTACTACAGATAGAAATATTATAGTTTGGTTAAAACGTGCCCCAGACATAGCGAGCACTCAACTTCAGAGTTGAAGATAGACCTGTTAGGTGTGTCCTATAGATAGCGAAAGAGCTAGGTTACTTTGCTTATGTAGAGGGATATGTCTAATGGGGGATAGCTGTAGTGATCTACTTTTTCTATAGACTGTGATAGTTCACTGTGATAGTTTGGCTTGTGCCATCAGCAACTTTCAGTTGCACGATTAGGAGATACCTTTTTTAATTTCTTAACTCAAGGATTTGTCGCTTTGGAATAATTCTAACTATGCATGGAGATGTCATCCTTTCTAGACCGTATTAACGATCTGTTGTTTCCGCTGGAGTATGTGGTCCTCCTAATCATAACAAGCTGCCTGAATGCCACCATCCATGCCATTATCTCCAAGAAGCACCGATCCAAGGACAACCATGCGAACGTGGAAAAACACCACAGCGCGGGGGATCACCAGCATCATCACGAGATGAGACATCATCATCACGAGCGCCAATACGATCATGATCATTACCATCATCATGACCATCATCATGATCACCATCTGGATCAGGAGCACCATCACGACCATCACCACGACCATGATCACGATCATCACCACGATCACGATCATAACCATCACCACGATCCCGATCATGACCACCACCATTCTCACGACCGCGATCACCACCATGATAACGATCACCACCATGATAACGATCACCATCATGATCAGAAACGTCATCACGAACACCATCATGATCAGAAACGCCATCACGAACACCATGGCGACCACCATCATGATAAGAAACGCCATCACGAACACCACCACGACCACCATCATGATAAGAAACGCCATCACGAACACCACGACGACCACCATCATGATCAGAAACGCCATCACGAACACCACGACGACCACCATCATGATCAGAAACGCCATCACGAACACCACGACGACCACCATCATGATCAGAAACGCCATCACGAACACCACGACGACCACCATCATGATCAGAAACGCCATCACGAACACCACGACGACCACCATCATGATCAGAAACGCCATCACGAACACCACGACGACCACCATCATGATCAGAAACGCCATCATGACCACCATCATGATCAGAAACGCCATCACGTACACCATCATGATCAGAAACGCCATCACGAACACCACGACGAACACTATCATGATAAGAAACGCCATTACGAACACCATGACGACCACCATCACGATCAGAAACGCCATCACGAACACCACGACGACCACCATCATGATAAGAAACGCCATCACGAACACCATCATGATCAGAAACGCCATCACGAACACCACCACGACCACCATCATGATCAGAAACGCCATCACGAACACCACGACGACCACCATCATGATAAGAAACGCCATCACGAACACCATCATGATCAGAAACGCCATCACGAACACCACCACGACCACCATCATGATCAGAAACGCCATCACGAACACCACGACGACCACCATCATGATCAGAAACGCCATCACGAACACCACGACGACCACCATCATGATCAGAAACGCCATCATGAACACCACCACGACCACCATCATGATCAGAAACGCCATCATGACCACCATCATGATCAGAAACGCCATCACGTACACCATCATGATCAGAAACGCCATCACGAACACCACGACGAACACTATCATGATAAGAAACGCCATTACGAACACCATGACGACCACCATCACGATCAGAAACGCCATCACGAACACCACGACGACCACCATCATGATAAGAAACGCCATCACGAACACCATCATGATCAGAAACGCCATCACGAACATCACCACGACCACCATCATGATCAGAAACGCCATCACGAACACCACGACGACCACCATCATGATAAGAAACGCCATCACGAACACCATCATGATCAGAAACGCCATCACGAACACCACCACGACCACCATCATGATCAGAAACGCCATCACGAACACCACGACGACCACCATCATGATCAGAAACGCCATCACGAACACCACGACGACCACCATCATGATCAGAAACGCCATCACGAACACCACCACGACCACCATCATGATCAGAAACGCCATCACGAACACCACGACGACCACCATCATGATCAGAAACGCCATCACGAACACCACCACGACCACCATCATGATCAGAAACGCCATCACGAACACCACGACGACCACCATCATGATCAGAAACGCCATCACGAACACCACGACGACCACCATCATGATCAGAAACGCCATCACGACCACCATCATGATCAGAAACGCCATCATGACCACCATCATGATCAGAAACGCCATCACGAACACCATCATGATAAGAAACGCCATTACGAACACCACGACGACCACCATCATGATCAGAAACGCCATCACGAACACCACGACGACCACCATCATGATAAGAAACACCATCACGAACACCACGACGAACACCATCATGATAAGAAACGCCATTACGAACACCACGACGACCACCATCATGATCAGAAACGCCATCACGAACACCACGACGACCACCATCATGATAAGAAACCACATCACGAACACCACGACGAACACCATCATGATGAGAAACGCCATTACGAACACCACGACGACCACCATCATAATCAGAAACGCCATCACGAACACCACGACGACCACCATCATGATCAGAAACGCCATCACGAACACCACCACGACCACCATCATGATCAGAAACGCCATCACGAACACCACCACGACCACCATCATGATCAGAAACGCCATCACGAACACCACGACGACCACCATCATGATCAGAAACGCCATCACGACCACCATCATGATCAGAAACGCCATCACGAACACCACGACGACCACCATCATGATCAGAAACGCCATCATGACCACCATCATGATCAGAAACGCCATCATGAACACCAACACCACGACGACCACCATTATGATCAGAAACGCCATCACGACCACGACCACCATCACGATCAGAAAAACCATCAACGACACCACCACGACCACCATCACGATCAGAAAAACCATCACGAACACCACCACGACCACCATCATGACCACCATCATGATCAGAAACGCCATCACGACCACCATCATGATCAGAAACGCCATCGCGAACACCACCATAACGATCACGATCATCACCACGAAGAAAGATTCTTCATACGAAGATAAGCGTACAAGCCTTAGCGAAATATTGGATTTTTTAAATTAATAAAATCTTTCTATTTTCAAAAAATCAAAATATGGCAAATTAATCTATATTTTCATATTGAATGTTCAATATTAAAGAACTATATTAATATATCAATGTCTTTTTGAAAATAAAACAATCCATAAATATATATTTGATTAAAAAGACATATATTGATTCAAATATAATTGGTTTACCAATATTTCAGTTGGCTTAACGCCACCTCTTTTCAAGGTATTACGGCGCTGAGTTTGTTGTTGACATAAATATGTTATAATACCTTGAAAAAGGTTGGCGTTCAGCCAACTGAAATATTTTTAATTAAATTATTTTCAATTCAATATATGCTTTTCAATTGAATATCAATGTATTTTTTTAGGTAATATCAATAATCATTCTACTATTACTACTAACTATACGTAACTAGATCGTATAAAAGATCGTTCTCCTATTTTAACTAGCCCAATAAAAGGTTCGTGATAAATGCATTGACATCGTGAGTAAGCAATAATAAATAAGAACTAAAACGATCAGAAATTTATGAAAATTTTTAAATGAAATTTTTTATGGTAAAAAAGTGAGGTTTCAAGAAGGATGCCTTTATAATATATATTGAGATCGGTTTGAAAATAGAGCAACCCATAAATAAATCTTTAAATAAAAAAGGCATATATTGTATTAAAACCATTTTTTCACCAATATTTCAGTTGGCTGAACGCCAACCTTTATCAAGGTGTTATAACATATTAAAGTGTGTCAACGACGTTGACACACACTCTCGTTGTTGACCCACTTTAAAATGTTATAACACCTTGATAAAGGTTGGCGTTCAGCCAACTGAAATATTGGTAAAACAAATATTATTTTGATCCAATATATGCCTTTTTAATTAAAAAAAAAAATATATATATATTGTGATAATAGGCAAAGAATTTATTGACACATAATAATTTGCTAATTTCCTCGTATTATTTTATATAATTTTTGTTTTAAATCATTTTAGCTTTAGCCTTCTACTCCAGTATCTGATGTTTGTCATGAACCATGGTAGTGTTTTGCTATTAGATCCTTTAATCATAATTCCAACACCAGTATCTGATGTTTGTCATGAACCATGGTAGTGTTTTGCTATTAGATCCTTTAATCATAATTCCAACACTGGTATCTGATGTTTGTCATGAACCATGGTAGTGTTTTGCTATAAGGTCCTTTAATCTTAATTCCAACACCAGTATCTGATGTTTGTCATGAACCATGGTAGTGTTTTTTTCTAAGATCCTTTAATCTTAATTCCAACACCGGTATCTGATGTTTGTCATGAACCATGGTAGTGTTTTGCTATATAAGATCCTTTTAATCTTAATTCTAACACCAGTATCTGATGTTTGTCATGAACCATGGTAGTGTTTTGCTATAAGATCCTTTTAATCTTAATCTCCAACAACAGTATCTGATGTTTGTCATAATAACACCATGGTAGGTTTGCAATACATATCAATTTTAAACTTCAAAACCAGTACCTGATGTTTGTAATATGAACCATGGTAGTTTTGCTATAGATTACACTGGGCTACACTTAAAAAGATGTTTTTGATAATGTATCAGTTTGTGACTTAATATGAGGTGCTGATCACGAATATAATGTTAGTTGTTTTTATGAATCACATCAATATTTAGAGATATAACATATACATATTCAGGCCACAATGTGGTACATCAGTCCATATAAGCGGTACGAAAAACACATTGAACGCAAATAAAAACTGAGAACGTCATAGTAGAAGTTAAAATAATTATTTTAACCTTAAACTCCAACACCAGTTTCTGATGCTTGTCATATGAACTATGGCATATTTTGATATAGATTATTTAACTTTAAACTCCAACACCAGTTTCTGATGCTTGTCAAATGAACTATGGCGCAATTTTGCTATGGATTATTTTAACTTTAAACTCCAACACCAGTTTCTGATGCTTGTCATATGAACTATGGCATAATTCTGCTATAGATTATTTTAACTTTAAACTCCAACACCAGTTTCTGATGCTTTTCATATGAACTATGGCATAATTTTGCTATAGATTATTTTAACTTTAAACTCCAACACCAGTTTCTGATGCTTGTCAAATGAACTATGGCGTAATTTTGCTATGGAATATTTTAACTTTAAACTCCAACACCAGTTTCTGATGCTTGTCATATGAACTATGGCATAATTCTGCTATAGATTATTTTAACTTTAAACTCCAACACCAATTTCTGAAGCTTGTCATATGAACTATGGCATAATTTTGCTATAGATTATTTTAACTTTATACCCCAACACCAGTTTCTGATGCTTGTCATATGAACTATGGCATAATTTGACTATAGATTATTTTAACTTTAAACTCCAACACCAGTTTTTGATGCTTGTCATATGAACTATGGCCTAATTTTGCTATAGATTATTTTAATTTTGAACCCCAACACCTGAATCTGATATATATATGATAAATATATTTCAAACAAATAAAACGGGATCATACATTTATATTTAACCCCATAGAATCTTCCAAAAATGATGATGAAAAGTAGCCACAACTTTTTAAAAAGGGTAAAGTGGGGACGGACCATAATAAATAATAATGATGAAGATAAAATGTGGGAAGTGTAAACTTCCAAACTTCCGGATGCGTGTTAAAACAATTAGCTGTAGGCAATAAGCATGACGAGCTACCTCTTAAATACCGGCACGTGTCACAGTCGGGCATCACTCAGTCGCAGCATCCTCTCACAATGGTAAGTCCTCTCTCTCAGCTTTCACTTTCCGCAGCATCTCTGTAAGAAAATATTTCAAGGAATTTTGTTCATCTTTGGTGAATAACAGTTTTAACTCATATATACTTATGGAATATGAATTTTGAGCTAAATATCTTCAAGATATAAATTACAAATAGGATTTACTTGGGTATTCATCATTTACTTGAGTATTCATCAACTCAGAATTTCAAGGAATTTTGTTCACTTTTGGTGAATAACAGTTTTAACTTATTTATACTCATGGAATATGATTTTTGAGCTAAATATATTCAAGAAATAAATGACAAATTTGATTTACTTGAGTATTCATCAACTCAGCATTTCAAGGAATTTTGATCACTTTTGGGGAATAACAGTTTTAACTCATTTATACTTATGGTATATGAATTTTGAGCTAAACATCTTAAAGATATAAATGACAAATAGGGTTTACTTTAAAGTAAGAATAAATCTTAGCATTCTTCTAACCATGATAAATGTTCTTATCTTCATTCTAAGATTTGATTCTTAAACTTCCATCAACTGAGCATTTCAGGAAATTGTGTTCATTTTTGGTAAAAACAGTTTTAACTCATTTACCTATGAAATCTAAATTTTGAGATAAAAATCTTCACGCAAGATACATATGACAAATAGGATTTGCTATATAAAATTAATGAATCTTAAAATTCTCTTAACCATGATAAATGTTCTTCTCTTTAATCTAAGATTTTACTCTTCGTCAACTCAGCATCTCAACAAATTTTGTTTATCTTAGGTTTAAAATTTGTGTGTCAATGCACACATTTTTAACTCATTTTTACTTGGGCACAATCTAAACTTCGAAGTTTAAAATCTTCAAGGCAGATAGTACAAATTGTATTTACCTCACAATAAGAATGAATCTTAACATTCTCTTCTAACGATAATAAGTGTTCTTCTCTTCATTCTCAGCTTGAACTCTCAAACATCCATCAACTGAGCATCTCAAGGAATTTTTTTCATCTTTGGTGATAATCAGTTTGGTTCGTTTGTTAATAAAATCTCTCTTTTGGGGTAAATTCGCGTTCTCTCGTCGATTCTATAAGGTCTCAATTTCTACTAAGCATATATTTCAGCATACCTCTAATCGTGGTAAGTGCGCCTTTCTTCTCTTCTCAGATTCCACTCTTTAGAACCAATCAAAACAGTATCTCTGTAGTACCATCTCATGGAATTTTGATGATCAGTGGTGAAATTTAGCCTAATTCATCAAGCTAAAATATTTCATATTTGAAGCGAAAGGTCACGTTTCTCTCTCACATCTTCAATACATTATAACAAATAGGAATTTTCTTCCCTTTCAGAGATTTCATTTTCCAAAATCCACCAACTCAGTATCTCTCTAGTACCATCTCAAGAAATTTTGTTATTCTTTGGTGAGAGGATAAGTTTAATTCATTTTACCAATGAAATCTCAATTTTGATATCAATTTACTCCTTCATAGATATTATAACAAATATAATTCAATTGATAGTAAGCATAAATAATAAGTTACCTATAAATGTAAAAATATGTTTTTGGAATTCACCTTCTTTATGATTATTTGATGTAAAGTCTAGTAAATTTTTTTTTGTCGGAATTAAGTCTTTCAATAGAGATAGTTCCTGGCAAATATTATTATATGGCAAATATTCCACGTATTCGACATGTCAAATTAACTATAGACTTTACGTAAAATATTCATAAGAAGGGTTGAAAAGGAATAATCAACAGTGGAATTTATATAAAGTCTTTTAATTGGAATTTTGTATGAAAACATTCACACTCTCTTGGAAAAAACGTGATTTATTGCTTGAAAATACAGTAGAACCTCCCTTTAGCGGACACCTCTCTACAAAGGACAGTTATCATTTGTAAAATTACCATTTTTACTATTTAGCAACTCTCCGGTAACACAGGTCTACAAAACTCA
Source organism: Cordylochernes scorpioides (assembly GCA_030710605.1). Lineage (NCBI taxonomy): Eukaryota > Metazoa > Arthropoda > Arachnida > Pseudoscorpiones > Chernetidae > Cordylochernes > Cordylochernes scorpioides. Next base: position 24,002,195 of record CP092867.1, read on the forward strand.
AAGTAGTTGTACCTTATAGCATATATAATAAAGAATTATTTTAGTATCGGGATTCAGAAAAAAAAACTCTGAGAGATATTTGATGCACAGGGATATTTATCACTGTGCATCAAATATCTCTCAGAGTTTTTTTTCTGAATCCCGATATATATATGCTATAAGGTACAACTACTTTGAGTTTTGTAGACCTGTGTAATAGGACACCTCTCCACAAAGGACAGTTTTCATTTGTAAAATTACCATTTTTACTATTTAGCAACTCTCCGGTAATAGGACACCTCTCCACAAAGGACAGTTTTCATTTGTAAAATTACCATTTTTACTATTTAGCAACTCTCCGGTGATAGGACACCTCTCCACAAAGGACAGTTTTCATTTGTAAAATTACCATTTTTACTATTTAGCAACTCTCCGGTAATAGGACACCTCTACCTAATGGACACTTTGGCTCTGTAATTAGGTGTACTTTACAGGGAGTTTCTACTGTATCAGCCAATACAGTAAATATTAGTGTTATACACTAAATATTATCTCCATAATTTCAATAAACACCATTACAAAGAATAAGCCTTCAAATACAAACAGTATAAGCAGGATATAAAATGCTGAAAGATTGAATTGATAGATTAAATTTTCCAATCCGCATGCTTGAAGTAAAATTACTTCTTCAGTTAAATGACTAGAAATCCGTATTCTTTATGATTGAAAATAGAGATCCTAGTAATAAAATTCATCTTTAAAATATTGACGATATTGCATTATTTTAGAAGGTAGACAACTAAAAATGTTTATTTCTGTTTGTTACCTGCTTCTCTATAGGACAAATCATAGCGCTTCTTATTAAGCTGAAGCAAGATATTTCGAATTTTATAGAATGACTCGTTGCTCTAACGAGTTCTAAACAAATCGAAACGAAATAAAGCTGAATCATGATATGCAAATTGGTAATAGCGTAGTTAGAAAGATAGAATGTGGGATTTTTCCTTTCAATAATTTTGACCGCTCTCGGTTATATTTAATATAAACGTGTTTTTATAACTCATATGCAAATAAGCAAATCGTATTATTAAGCGTGCCATTCTTTGTTCGGGTTATTGAAGACGGCTCCAATGATTAGCGCTAAATTTTCAACAGCTCCACCATATCCTAAAAAATGTATGACAATACAGAAACACACATAGATATCATTCTTCCGCGTTTCCCTCTTTTTTTATTATTTCTGTTGAAAAGCGAAATCTGAAAAGTTTGAGGTAATGATTAAAATACTTATTGCGAAAGCTCATATCTTTTATAACCAATTTTCTATATAGGGGTTCTTTGTATTAATAAATTCATCTAGATAGAAAGAGGGGGGTTGTATCCTCTGCAAAATTACTTTCCACTGTTTAATTCTTTGTATATCTTTGCATCATTTCATGATGATAATTATCACTTTGATACTAAGAATAAATAATTTTATTTTACAAATTTTATTATTATGAATAGTTACGAGAAAACCTCGGTGAATCTGATAATTAAAATCTAAATGTAAAATGTGACAATACAGATCAAAAATTACTTTGGAAAGAATTTGTATTGAGTTTCTAATAATCATTATTTATAAGGTTTTAGCGATTATTTGACAAATGGTTGTGAAATGGAGAACTTGAGCGGATTGAGAGTGTATCTACAACTGATTGATATTAGGTCAACTCCGCATTTTATCAAAAACTTAAGACTTAGAGAAGGACAGGCTTAGATTCAATCAGACAGAGTAGCACATTAGTTTTCTAAGTTTATTACCCTGCGTTTATGCTTTCATTGTAGCCCTTTTCTAGCCACAAAGTTTGATACGAAGTTTTCTTTCATTGATCAGAAAGTCTTGAAAATGGTGGCAATAGGTCGCTGAAATGCCGGGATAATAAATTTGTAGGTAGATCTATTTCTATCCGAAAGGAGAGCCATGGAAACATCAATCAAACTTGGTCAGTAAGAAGTTTCTTCTAGATTTTGGAATTTTCAGCCGAAATAGACGTCCAGTCATAGACTCTCTCAAGAAAAATTCACTTGTCAGCCGTCCACTCTCAATCTTGTTTTCCTTTTTCAACGCCTAGTCTGATGCACAAGTAGAACCGGTCGTAAAACAGTGTCTTTCTCAACGTGGTACAACATGATCTATGCTAATCTACAACCTTTGCTATTCAACCATTTTGTCTAGGTCTTTTGAATTGCCGTTGAAGACATATTTTACTGTAAATGCTAGTTTCATTTTTTGAGAATAGCATAAACTTATATTGTTTGTGACGTTAAGCATTGGGAAATGTCTTGTTGTGTTGACGAGAGATGGCTGGGTGTCCAGAAACTCGCTCTTGCCTTCGCCGTGTGCTGTCTCGTGGCCGTGTTGCTGAGTGAAGCGCTGCCGGCCCGGGGCCGCGGGCGGAACCACCGCCGGGGAGGCAAGGGAGGCCACCGAGGAATGAAGGCCCTGCATCACCACGGCAAGCAGCATGGTCGGCATCACGCACGGCACCATGGTCACCACGGTCATCACCACGGGCATGACCACGATCACGACCATGATCACGACCATGATCACCACCACGATCATGACCACGATCATGATCATCATCACGATCACGACCACGATCATGATCACGATCACCACCACGATCATGATCATGACCACGATCATGACCACCACCATGATCATGATCACGATCACGATCACCACCATTCTCACGACCACGATCATGATCACGACCATGACCACGATCACTCTCATGACCACGACCACGATCACCACCACTCCCACGATCATGATCACGACCATGATCACGATCACCATCATTCCCACGATCACGATCACGACCATCACCACTCCCACGACCACGATCACGACCACGACCACCATCACTCACACGACCATGATCACGACCACGACCATGACCACCAACATCACCATCAACATCATCACGAGCACCACCATCAGCATCACCACGAACACCATCACGACCATGATCACGACCATCATCACGACCACGATCACGATCACCAGCACGACCACCACCACGACCATGACCACGACCACCATCATGATCACGACCATGATCACCACCACGACCATGACCACGACCACCACCACGACCACGACCATGATCACCATCACGATCACGACCACGATCACGATCACCATCACGATCATTCCCACGAGCACGATCACTCTCACGAGCACGACCACCACCACTCTCACGACCACGATCACGACCACGACCATGATCATGATCACGATCATGACCACGATCACCACCACGATCATGATCATGACCACGATCATGATCACGACCACGATCATCACCACGACCATGATCACGACCACCATGATGAACACCATCACGGCCATCACGATGTCCATCACGACCTCCACCACGATGTCCATCAACAATTGCTTCACGACTTCACGGGACTCAACAAGTGGAAATTCTTCTAGATGGTTCAGTGGAATCCACACTCTGTCTATACTCTATTTATTATTCGTCATGACAATGTGCAAATACTCAATTATTGTTGCCTGTGTAAATGTTGTACAAAAGTTAATAAAAACATGCCTTACTAACCCACACTTGTTTCCAATCATTGAGTACCAGAAATATTTAAAATATATAAAAATCACTTCTCTACGGGCTTATCAATAATACGGCGAGGGTAAAATGACCTATTTACATATGCAATCTATATAATTCTGTATGAGAGCAGCCACTTTGCTCGGAACTCCTTCCTTGCTTTTTTTTTAATAAAAGGAAACTTAGTGGTACACTTTTTAAGCGACAAAGAGAAAGATTTTTAAAAATTACAAAATATTTTCTAAAGATGAGTTTCTTTTTATTACAAAACGCTAGCTTTCAAGTGATAATCGCTCTTCAACGGGCTTAATAAAACATCGACTATTTCCTACAAGAAATATTTACAAGAACATACGCGCGCAACGTGGATATCCTTCCATGAGAGACCAATTTAAAACCTTAGTATTACCATTAGTCTCACAATTTTAAATATTCAGTTTTAAATATCCACGCTGCGCGCATATGTTTTTGTAAATATTTCTTTTATAGAATATAGTCGATATTGTTTTATTAAGCCCGTTGAAGAGCGATATAGGCTTGAAAGATAGCGTTTTGAAATAAAAGGAAACTCATTGTGAGAAAATATTTTGTAATTTTAAAACGTTTTTCCACAATTTTATCATGAATAAAGAGAGAGATTGTTAGTTATATAGAACACCTTAAAACAACTTGTATAAACAAATTATATCGTAGTGAAACCTATGATGTAGACCAGCTTTTCACGAATTTAGGTAAAATTGTAAGTGGTATTTAAACTATTTTATAATTTTGTGAAAAGACCAACTTTATAAGAAATTAAGGACCTAACAAAACCCAACCTGTAATGAGAGGCCAAGGGTAATACTAAGGTTTTAAATTGGTCTGTCATGGGAGGTTATATGATCAACCAGCAAAACCTGAATAACCAGCGTACTGTGAACTCAAATAAATGAAGTTTTAAAATCAATCGAATATGTTTTTAATATAATCCATAATGAATCTTCAAATTTCTTCTTTCAAGAGACTTTGATATTGAGTAATTGAAAATAATTTCATTCACATCAGTCATAATTGTTAGGGAATAAATTAGAAAATCACTTTAATAGGTACCGCTCAACAAGAGCAACCTAGTTTATGATAATTGAAACAATGAAACATATTAATATGTGAAAGTTATTCATATATTAAACAAAATGTTAACGCAGGATTCAATCCCGGTTCATGACTGTCGGGAATCGAGGGTGTTACCCACTTGTCCACCGACTTGTTTGTTTTGGAATAAATAAAAATATATGAAATATAACAATATAAAATATAATTTACAATCTTATACTTTAGGTTTGAAAAAGTATCTATAAAGGCAGTTTTTGAATGGCTATTGCATCATTATCAATCTTCGCCCAAAGGACAAGACAATGCAAGTCAGAGAAATATCTCTTTTCAGTAAATTCAACTTAAATCTCGAAGCCTCAAATATCAGTTTCTAAAAAGAAACTGATCGTTATGGCTTCAAATTGGGCTTTAAATACCTCTTTTTATTCAATGCTTATATAAGCAGATTACATAAACAAAGTCAATGTATTGAATCCTTATACTCTAATTCTTCGTTTGATATTCCTTCATAGGTATCAGTTCGGAAATAACTTTATTAAATACTACTCATAAATAGAAATTTAGCTTATAATTATTAGAATGAAGATATCAACATATATAGTCACGACCGTCATGGGTTCTGTCACGGATGCGCGCGCATCATCATTATGATCATTATCATTATCTAATGATAATAATAATAATAATAATAATAATAAATAATATTATTATTATATTATTATTATCCATCCATTACTATATATAGTCACGACCGTCTTTCCTCATTCCTCATCGGCCGCCTCTGTCACGGATGCGCGCGCACAGGGAGGTCACGTTCTCGCCGGCAGCCAACGGACGCGCGCCGCCGGCATTACGTCATAGAATTTAAACACAAGGTAATAAGGCCAAATAAAAAAATAGTGTGTGATAAGGCACAATTTGGATTATAGATTATAAACACAAGGTAATAAGACCTAATCCAAATAAATAAATAGTGTGTGATAAGGCACAATTTGGATTATTATATATATAGTCACGACCGTCATGGGCCGGCCGGTTCTGTCACGGATGCGCGCGCACAGGGAGGTCACGTGCTCGCCGGCAGCCAACGGGCGCGCGCCGCCGGCATTACGTCATAGATTATAAACACAAGGTAATAAGGCCAAATAAAAAAATAGTGTGTGATAAGGGACAATTTGGATTATCTACTTATATAATTGCCTTATTCTCTCTGTGTGAAGTTCACTGTGTGAAGTTCACGGATAGATTTTGGTCAGAATGGATAAAATAAAAAAAGTGTCAAGGGATGGGAATCGAACCCACGACCTTTCGCTTACCGGGCAGATGCCATGACCACTAGGCTACCCTGGACATATTTTTCCGTTCACATTTTTATTTTTATATTTTCAAGACACACACAGTTTGGGGCGGGACGTTTCACAAGAGAGACATCAACGGCGCCAATTTATAATTGTAACGAATAGTATTTTAATTAAAACATTTTAAAAATATATACGCACTCGGGTAAAACCCGGGCGTTGCCCGGGCCATTCGTCTAGTTATATACATACGAATAAGCATAAAAAAGATAAGAGGAGCTTCTTTTATAAATTTATTGTGCAAGATTTCGGACTATACGTCCTTCTACAAGCATGGATAGTGGTAAAACTAACGTATATAACCGATCATTGAGCCATTATAAAGAGGACAATATTTACATAAATATATCTGTAAAACTAAAAGAATAAAAAATAATTATGACTTAGAATTTTGCATGTACAAAAATTGGAGAAATTAAATTTTTTTTTTTTTTAAATAATATTTTCAAAAATTAAAAACCCAAAATTTACATATATGACATATAATTTGATACGGTATAATCTAAAATTAAACATTAAATACGGAGATTAAAATATATAGTAGTTAGCGATCAATAAAATAGGGCTAAACACCAAGATACACAAGACAGGGGGTCCCACCTTCTTGTGTTTAAATTGAATCAGAATATTATATGATTATTTGTAAAGAACCTGGTATATGTCTGGGATATCTATTTTTCTATTAATGCTGTTGATTTGGTTGGATATGACTTATTCTAAATAAAGTCTATTGTACTTATTGTGTATATTACGGTACAATATTTTTGGGTGATCTAAATTAAACTGGTGACCTGTTTGTGCTGTATGTTGATATATTAGGGATTTAGGGTCTTTATTACGGATATTGCGTTTGTGTTCGGTTAGTCTGATATATGTCGTTCTGCCTGTCTCACCCACATATGTGGATGAGCAATCTTGGCATGAGACGACATATACTGCTCCTGCAGAATGTATGGGAAGGTTAGGACTGTCAGCTTTGGTGATTGGATGTCTTAATATGGTGGACAAACAAGGAGAACTATTGTATTGTACTTTAATTCCAAAAGGACGGAGGATTCTGGATATTGCAAGCGATGAGGTAGAATATGGAAGAAAACAGGTAGCTCTGTGTACAGTGGTGGACCTTGAAACAGATGAATCATAGAAATGCCTATGAATAAAGGGTCTAGGATAACCTGCTTTAGTTAAAGTGGATACTATTCTGGCTTTTTCTATTGTTTTAAATATGGGTAGGGAACAATGAGTGAAAATTATATTTGATAATGTCCTGACTGTATTAATTTTATATGCAATTGGACTATTGGAGGAGAAATGGGTATACCGCGGTGGAATGGTCTTCTTATAATATACTGTAGAGTGGAACTTATATGGAGTACGAATAATTAAAATATCCAAAAACGGTAAAACCCTATTTTGTTCTGTTTCGTATGTGAATTTTATATGGGAGTTGAAACTGTGTAGGGTGCTGTGAATTTTGTACATGCAAAATTCTAAGTCATAAATATTTTTTATTCTTTTAGTTTTACAGATATATTTATGTAAATATTGTCCTCTTTATAATGGCTCAATGATCGGTTATATACGTTAGTTTTACCACTATCCATGCCTGTAGAAGGACGTCTAGTCCGAAATCTTGCACAATAAATTTATAAAAGAAGTTCCTCTTAACTTTTTTATGCTTATTCGTATAACAATTTTTTTAAGAGTTCCTCATAGTTTAAATATTATATACATGTTTATTATATAATAAAAAGGCATATATTGGATTTAATAAAATATTTATTTTGCCAATATTTCGGTTGGCTGAATGCCAAACCTTTATCAAGGCATTACATTTCTGTATATAATACCTTGATAAAGGTTTGGGCGTTCAACCAACCGAAATATTGGCATATAAATCTTATATTAAATCCAATATATGCCTTTTTATTATATAACGAATTAAATATGGATTGCTCTATTTTCAAATACATGTTTATATCTCATTTGAAGTGTTTTCGTGTATTTACAAAGTTAGTGTTTTCATGGTACGAGGATTCCTTGGTTTTGTATGCTTTTTTTTTCAATTGAGATGTTTTATCTTTTTTTTCTCGCTACATGTTTTTTCTTTCTTTTTTTTTCCATTTATATTATATTGTCAGGAAAACATAGTTTCCGGGTATTCCCTCTTAACTTAGCTAGAACAAAGTCAATGTATTGAACCCTTATACTTTAATTCTTTGTTTGATATTTTATCATAAGTTCCAGTTCAGAAATAACTTTTTTAAATACTACTCGTAAATAGAAATTTAGTTCATAATTATTATAATGAAGATATTATACACATGTTTTCATCTCGTTTGAAATGTATTTTCATGTATTTACAAGGTTAGTGTTTTATGGTACGGGGATTCCTTGGTCTTGGATGCTTTTTTTTTTTTTTTTCAATTGAGATGTTTTCCTCTTTTTTTTTCTCGCTACATGTTTTTTCTTTCTTTTTTCCAGTTATATTATATTGTCAGGAGTTTCCTGGTATTCCCTCCTAACCCGGCTAGTGGGACCGGTCGGGACAACAGCGGTGCCACGTGGAATGGAACATGCTGGCTCGTGCCGCGTGAAGAACAGAGTTTACGTCTCTAACTCTTGAGTCTACTCGGCGCATGTATATCATAACCCTTATTTTATATTTAACATCTTTCATATAACTAATTAAATAAATATTTTTAGTAATTACTGAGCCTATTTAATTATATTTTTTATCGCGACAATAGCATTAAAATCTATTTAAATGGCATTAAATGTTCAAAATAAATGCATGTCTCTATTTGCATATATAATAATGTTTTGTATGTCGTTGATACAATATTTCAGCTCTGAGCCATTTGAAGGTGAAACAGCATCTGTACTGCCTTCGTTGACTATGTCTGGCATTATCTGTTATTAAAAGTGTTTTTGGAACAAGAAAAAAATTTCTACGATGATTTTCCTTGAAGAAATAACGGCTCGAATACTGTCCTTTCTGCAAGTTACTTCCTTTATATCTTACTTCACATGCGAATGAGAGCTGCGCATTTCACATTTGCATAACTCGCTGAGGCGCGTCTACCCTGAAATTTGCATATTTTTCTTGACACTCTTTCTTAGTGAAAAAAATAGTACAAATGTGATATTGTACTGGGATAAGGTGCATAAATTAGGAAAAAGGCATCTCCTTATCGTGCAATGTTGTACGATAGGGATATGCCTTTTTCTTAACTCTTTCTTAGTGTTCAATTTTCAATTTCGCACAGTGTATATATTGAAAATAGAACACTAAGATGTATAATATTATATAAATATATAATATTTTAAAAATAGCATATATATCCAATATCAAAGTGTTATGGTTTTACATAAACATACAAAATAATGCTGGGTTTGGTATTAATGTGCATATTTGAATATTTTGTTTAGATTTTGAATATATTTAAACTTTTGATTCTGAGTTTTCTAAATTAAAAAATCATTTGGCTATGATACGTTCAAAAATATTGGAATTAATGACTGAAAATTTAAATAAATAATTAAAATATATAAAATACTCCCTCTCTATTTTTAAAATTTGTTCTTTAAGCAACACGTAATGAAGAATTTTCGCAGGAACGAGTGGGTAACACCCTCGATTCCCGACAGTTATGAACCGGAATCGAAATACGCGTTAACATTTTGTTTAATATGTGAATAACCTTAACATATTATTCATTGTTGTAAATATCATAAACTAGGTTGTTCATTTTGAGCAGTACCTAATAAAGTAATTTTGGAACAACAACAATTAGAGAGGAAATAAACTAATTGAAACTTAGGATTGAATATTCCCAGAATTACATGTATTATTCGGCAGAGTTCATAAAATGTATATAAACAAAGTAGTTGTTATAAGAGGGTTAAATCATTTAGATCAGGAAACAATCGATGTCTAACTTCTGTAAAGTTCGGACAGTCATAGATAAGGTAAAGAGAAGTTTGTTCAATTTCTCCGCAGGAACAATTTGATGTTTCTGATAGACCTCTTTTTTATAAGTATTTCTGGAATTTTCTGTGTGGTGTGACAAATTGAGTCACTATAAAATTTGAATGGAGATGTGGAGGAATTCCGTTTGGAAAAAATAGCCCTGATGGTTAGTTAGCATTATAAATGGATTGATACAAATGATTTATAATATAGCTTTTTCTCCGCCATTTATTGTTGTGAATATTTATCCTGGGGCAAAGGACCCTTTTAAAGTTTTCTCTTTGACTTGAGAGTTATAAATGATCCAACATGTGAATGCTGCCTAGATGTTGAAACACCAGAGCATCTTTTGTTGGCTTGCCCTCTGACTAACCAAATTGTACTTGCTTACTTTGACATAATGCCAAATAATCTTTCTGTATATACTCAATCTTATGAAATCTTTGGCAAGTTCAGAGCTATTTGTACACAGAATTATAAATCACTACTAATTCATCGTGTAAATAATTAAAGATATATATGTAAATAATTCTAATATAGCACAATAGTCTGAAAGACTTCGTGCTTCTGTAATAATAAAATAAAATCCTGGGGTATATTTATCTTTTCAAAAATATTCTATTATACAAAATGCCCCCTATAAATAAAAATACAATAATAAATATACCGTTTTATAATTCTATATATATTTTTCATCTTCTGCCCTTGAATAATTATAAAAATAAAAGCTTCTGGAAAGGATCATCGTAAATTTTTCCAAATGAATATAATTTTATGTGAAGAGTAACTGATTAGTGAGTTTTAATGTTTACTAAATTTTCACCTTTTTACTTAATATTCATCCTTATCCAATTTTATTTTTACCCATAATATAAATCTCATTGTTCAATGGAAGAAGCTAAAATATATATTTTTCCTTTTTAGTACATTTAAATAAAATCTTTATTAAAATATTTATTTATTTATTATTATTATTTTTTGCTTATCCCTAGTACACGTGGTACAGGCCATAATAATCATGGTGGATAGAAGTAGGCGACTATTTTTACTGTAAGTGCACCACATGTCTACACATGTGAAGAGCAGTTCGACTTTGCACTTATAAATGTGCCAGAGCCTCGTTTGGTTACTTGCACTTGCTGGTGGGGTTGGACTTTTGCAAGAATCGGGGGCCATTGGAGCATTTTTTTTTTATCAGAAAAAAGTGCCCAATGCGAAAATCAAACCCGGGTCGTAGAGGTCGAAAACCAACGGTTTAAACCATCCTTTCACCGACCCGTTTATTTATTTAGATTCATTTAATATATTTTTATTTAAAAAACGTACTGAATAGAATCTCTTTTTTTTTTATACATATGGCGCGCTTTGCCTTTTACATTTGAAATATTTTTTTTTTCAAAAACGTGAATATTATAAAAATATATTATTTTTTATATACAAGGTGCGTTCATTAATTTCCAGGACTGCTCTGTATCTTTGAAAAAATAAAAAACAAATAAAAAAACTAATTTAATATTTTTCAAAATATGCCCCTCCTGCCTCAATGCACCTGTTCCATCTTTTTTCCAATTGTCGAAGCAGGAGATAAAATCACCTTTTGAGAGGTTCCTCAAGGTTGCCTTCGATTCAGCTTGTATCATATCAACGTTGTCAAATTTCCTTCCTTTTAACTTCATTTTCAATTTAGGATAGAGGAAAAAGTCATTGGGGGCTAAGTCGGGGGAATAGGGTGGATGAGGGATCTGTATGGTTGAATGCTTGGCCAAGAACTGCAAAACAACATGGGCTGTGTGCGGCCGCGCATTATCGACGTGAAGTATCCAGTCATTGTTTTGCCATCTTTCAGGTCTTTTAAGGCGCACTGCCTCCCTTAAGCGCCTCATTATCCCCAAATAAACCTCTTGATTAATTGTACGTCCGAAAGGAATAAATTCATGGTGAACCAAACCATTAATATTTAAAAATGTAACAAGCAATGTTTTGACTTTGGATTTTGTAAATCTTGCCTTTTTGGGTTTCGGTTCCCCTCTTTCAATCCATTGGCTGGATTGACGTTTGGTTTCCGGGTCATACTGATACACCCATGTCTCATCCCCGGTAATGATTTTTTGCATCCATTCTGGATCGGTCCGAGTCATTTCAACCATGTTTTTGCAGACATCCATTCTAACCTCCTTTTGTTCCTCTGTTAGAATCCGGGGAACAAATTTTGAAGACGTCCGGATCATGTCCAAATCTTTTGTTACTATTTGATGACACAGTCCTACAGATAGTCAGGTCTCTGAAGATAAGTCTTTAATAGAAATTCTTCTGCTAGATTTAATTAATTCCTTTATTTTGAGCTTGTTTTCCTCGCAACGTAATGATCTTGGACGCCCAGTATGCTGATCATCGTTTACCTTTTCCCGACCTTTTAGGAAGCGTGAAAACCATTCAAAAGTTCTTGAACGGGATAAAACTGCATCGCCAAAAGCTTCTTTAATAAATTCAAGTTTTCTTCTGTAGGTTGTTTTTTGGTGATTTTTCCTCACCAGTTTCGGATACAAAGCTGGGCCTTTCAGGCACTGAATCAGCTGATTCCGGGCTATTCGCCAGTTCCAAATTCGGCATATTATCTGCCATCAACACGCACGCCAGAGGCGAAAACGGCGGAGCTCGAAAAAGCGCGGCCGCTCGCTCGCGTGTGTGTGACAATTGACAATTAAAAAATATTTATTGTCATCTTAGACAATATTACATATTTTCAATCACAGGGAGAGAAAAAGAAAATAAGAAGATGAGAAGAGAAGAGAAAATATATACATATATGAAACATATTTTACAAGATGGTGATGGGAGATGGAGGAAGAAAACCTCGGCGCTGGAGGGTCCTGGACCAGGCGATGAGCGGGTCTTCCACTGCTTCTCCGAGCCCAACCTGTACAAAGTAGCGATAAATTCGCAACTTTGCCGACGCCAAGATGGAAAGGGCGTCGTCCTCAAGGCCGGACCCGCCGAAGATCCAAGCCTGCAGGTCAGGGGGCCGCCCTATGATGTTGAAGGCCTCTCTGATGAGAGGCCTGATGGAACGGCAGCACCAGTAACGGTGGCCGAGGGAGCGGTCGATGGACCCGCAGGCAGGACAGGAGGGGCCGACCGAGGCAGGATGGGCCGGATGGGGCAGGGCGTGGAGGGCCAACTTGAGGGCCGCGTCAGCCTCGTGGCCCGAATGGGCGCAGCGCCGCAGCGAGGCCCAGTCGATCCTGGATGGTGGTGGACCGATGGTGGGCGACCATCTCGAGGTAAACCTTGAGATGGGCGTGGCGGCGAGGCGCGGGCGATCCAGGGCCCGTCGGGCCGAGCGGGTCGTGAGGCCGTTGAGGAACGGCGTAGCCGTCCCTCGCAGCACCACGACCGCAGCTAAAGAGCTAGATGAGGGTGCAGACTCCACCCCGAAGCCCACGGCGTTCTCGGAGGTCAGCCTCCGACAGAAGGCGCCCAGGGCCGCGGCGTCAGTCAGGGCCGAGCGCGTAGGGCGGGCGATGAGGTGTTCCTCCTCGATGAGGTCCCGGACTCGGGCTCCGCTCCAGCGGGCGGGGGCCAGGAGGTCGGGAGGGCGGAGGAACCGGCAGCCGCCGATGATGGGGAGGTCCAGCAGCTGAGCCGTGGGGAGCGCCCGGTGGTTGAGGCTCAGGATGTTGGAGGCCTCCTCCCAGAGCTTCAGCAGCCGTAGACGGCGGGGCTGGAGACGGGTGCCGTCCGGTGGAGGGTGGATCCAGGCCTCACCGCTTTCTACCAGCCAGCTGAAGGCATTTCTGCCTCCGCGGAGCGCGACCTGCACCCCCTTGAGGCAGGCGAGCTGGAGTTGGGTTGCCAGGTCGAGGAGGCCGAGGCCTCCGATGGCTACGGGCCTCGCCATGACGGCGGCGGGAAGCCACGCCGTATGCTCGGGCCCCCAGACGAACCTCGCTAGTCTGGCCTGCAGTTTGGCGATGGTCGGGGGTGATGGCAGGTACCCGTGCAGGTGATGCTGGATGGTGGAGCCCACCAGCGAGTTCGCCGCCCTAGCTCGTCCGACGAGGGATAGGCCGCGGGTGAAGGGCGTCCATCTGCGGCAGGCGGATTCCAGGAGGGCGAGAAGATGCTGCTCCTGATGGGCTACGGAGCTTCTGGGGGCGATGTCGAGCCCGAGGACCCTGATGGAGGTGGTCGACCAGGAGGCGCCGAGAGGGGAGTCGCCGCGGTTGCGCCAGGCTCCGCACCAAAGGCCCGCGCTCTTCCCGAGGTTGACGGCGATACCGGAGGCCCGCTTGAAGTCTTCGAGGACGGTCGCCACCCGCTCGAATTCTTCGTCGCGATGGAAAAGGAGGACGATATCGTCGGCGTAGGCGATGACGTTGCCCACGCCGAGGGTCAACTCCAGGCGACGTAGCAGCGGCCCCGTAGCGATGCTAAAGAGGGCGGCACTCACGGCGCAGCCCTGCCTTAGGCCGTTGAGGAGGGGGAAGGCGGTGGTGTGAAAGCCTCCAGCCCGGATCGTTGCGTCCGCCCCGGCGTACAAGATGTTAATCCAGCCCATGAAGGCCGGCGGGAGGCGGAGGGACGTCATCAGGGACTCCAGGAAGCCGCGGTCCAGGGAATCGAAGGCGGACTCCAAGTCGATGCCCATGACGGCCAGCGGCGAGCCCATGGCGGTTGCCTCCTCAACAGCATCCGTCACCTTGGCGATGTTCCAGGACGGGGACCTCCCGGGGACGGCGTACGTCTGGCAGTCTGGTACCAGGGCTCGTAGGTGGGGCTTGAGGCGCCGGTGGAGAATGGCAGCCAGCACCCTGTAGTCGGCCGAGGGCAGTGCGATGGGCCTGTATCCCTCAAGGCCGCGACCGCCGCGGGCCTTGGGCACCAGGCAGATGGAGCTGCGCCGCGTCGACGGAGGCAGGGCTCCGCGGAGCCGTGAAGCCGCGAAGACTCGGGCCAGAGCTTCGGCGAAGAAGTCCTCGAAGGCGGCGAGGAGTTCGCATGGCAAGCCGTCCCAGCCGGGGGCCTTTCCGCGAGGGAGGTGGCGGATGGCGGCGGCAATCTCGCTGGGGCAGATTTCGGGCCGGTGGAGGGGGTCTTCCTCGCCCAGCGCGCTGATGGGGATGATCATGCTGTTGCCGATGAAGGCGGCTCCCGCAGCTGGGTCGCTGGTGGGACGGGCGAAGCGGGGCTGGAAGATCGCGTACGCCTTCCTCCGAAGCTCGGGGCCCTCGATGACGTTGTCGTCGTCGTCCCTGATGACGCTGACCGGGCGTCGAAGATGGATCGCGCGCGCCAGGTCCGGCAGCGACGGGTAGTCGGCCCGGATGGAAGAGGCCTCGAGCTGCGCCGCGATGTATCTTCTTGCTCTGACGACGTACCCGTCGCTGGCAGCGTGGCGCGGATCGTGAAGGGATCTGGCCTCCGCTAACAGCCCCGCCTTGATAGTGGTCCACCTGTCCCACCACAGGATCCCGTCATCGTCGTCGTGCGCAAGGTCTTCCTCCAACTCCCGGATGTAGCCAGCCAGGTGTTCTAGGGCAAGGCCCGAGCGGAGCATCGCGGCCAAGCGAGGCTGGTGAGGGGAGACGGCGGGCGGGCCCACCTGGAGCAGCACGAGGCGGTGGTCAGAGAGGTGGTAGTGGCTGGTCGCGTAGGTGGTGACGCGATCCAGGACTCCTGCAGGGACGAGGATCCGGTCCAGGCGGCTTCTCTCAATTTGGTCGCCGCGGCTAGCGACTCTGGTGGGCAGGTGGGCGGCGTCAAACTGGGTGGCTACGTCCACCAGCGCAGCCAGGTCCAGAAGAGCGGCGAGGGCATCCGCGGAGGACGACGAAGGCTCCCTGATGTTGAGATCCCCGAGGATCCAGGCCCTCTCCCGGATCGCTGTTGCCGTCAGGAGCTCCAATTGCTCTAGCCGCTCGCGGGGGTCGTGTGCCAGATGGGCGTTGATGATGGTCATCTCCTCGCCGTGGACATCGATGACGGCCAAGGCAATGTGGCCCGGCCACAGGACACGCTGTCGTAGCACGGCGACGCCTGGTCCGAAGACGCAGGCAAGTCCGGATCCCGAGATGGCTACGGGATGGGCCAATATAACAGCGCTGTAGCCGAGGCAGAGGTCTTGGCCGCTGCCGAGATGAAATGCGTTTGTCTCTTGGACAAACGCGATGTCCACATGATGTTGCCTGAGGAGATGACAAAAGGCAAGGCTCCTCCCCCGAGTGGCGAGCCCTCGCGCGTTGATGCTGGCGAGACGGTAGCTCATTGTTGCCGTCCCTTAAGCACCCCCTTGGTCTTCTGGAGGGTCTTGCGGATGGTGTGGTTGGAGTCTGGGATCGGCAGTTTGCTCTGCAGTGGCCCTGCTTGCCGCACTTTATTCCAAAGGAGAGGAAGGCTGACAGGGTGTCTCCTTTGGACCTGATGGTCAGTCGGGTGGGCAGCGTCTCCAGCCTCACGCCCTCGCGGAGCAGGATGAACGCCTCCCGGCGGCCGTCGGTGAAGGTGAACTCCCCCATTTTGATCAGGATGGGGGCGATGGAGGTGACCTTCCCGTATTGGCTCAGGGCGTCCACGATGGTGTTGTCCTCCACAAAGCCGGGCAGGTTGGCCACGACTATTCGTTCCGCCCTCTTGCGGAAGGGGAAGACCTTGAGGGACGTACCCTCGATTTCCAGGCCGTCCGCGACCAGACGGCTCGCAAGTTCCTTGTCCGCGAGACCCACGATGAAGTGGCCGTTCATTCGGTGGAACTGCGTGATGCTCTTTGGCCCTCCGAGTAGCGTGCCCATGGCCTTGAGGTACGAGTAGTCCGGGATGTCTGGGCACAGCTCCACGAAGATGTAGTTCTCGTGGTTGGTGGTGGCCTGCCTCGCCCTGGCTGCGGCGATGTTGGCGCGCGTCGCCTTGATTTCCTGGGGCGGCATTGACCTCGGCCCTGTTGTCCGCTTCTGCTGCTGGGGGCCGCGTTTCTCAGCAGGCCTGCTTGCCTGCTTTGCGGCGTGCTCAGGTGTTGAAGAGAGGCGCCTTTTCTTGCTCTTCACGATGATGAAGCCCTCGTTGTCATCCACCTCCGCCATCTCGCTGTCGGCCCAGTTAAGCGAGGCCGGGTTGGCTGGATTCTCGCAGGTCGAAGCAGCGGTCTTCGGCGCCGTGACGTCAACACGCGCGGCGGCCAGATTTGCATGCGTTACGCCAGACGGCGAATTTGCATAGTTTTCTTTTTCTTTTTCAGAGATTTCCATTGATGCTTTTCTCTGATTTTCGTTTTTTGGCGATAAATCCTCGCCTGTTTGTGGCAGGATGCTGGGCCTTTCAGGCACTTGATCAGCAGAGCCTGGGCTTCCTTTTAATATCAAATTCGCTATCTTTAGCGTCCTCCACACGCACTCCAGAGGCGAAAACGGCGGAGCTCGCGAAAGCGTGGCCGCACGCTCGTGTGTGTGTGACAATTTTTTTTTTTTTGACAATTGAAAATAATTTATTGTCCTCTAGACAATGTTACATCTCAAAGAGAAAGAGAGAAGAGAGGGGTAAATACAATAGGTTAGCGCTGGCCGCGGTGACGTCTAGTCTTGGGAGTCAATGTAACAACTCAACCAGGAGGGTGAAAAATAAATATTTACATTTGACAGTTGTCAGGAATCAAGGCATCGCCGCCTAAGACTGGCCAAATCGGAGCTAACATCGGGATGGTTGCCCCGAGCCGGTTCTATGGCCGCGCTGAGGAACTCAGCGAGGACTCCCCTCATCGCAGGTGTCAGTCTCGCCATGAGGGACTCTCTTTCATCGATGAAGAGAATGGCATCCTTGAGGTCATTGGGTTGGATCCCTGATTGATATAAGGGCCTTAGGCAGGTTAAGTGCTTCAGTTTCTTGAAGATTTCAATAACCATACACTCCTCCCTCATGATCGGCGTCATCTCCTCCTCGTCGGGAGCAGGTGGTATCGGCCCGGCAGGCTGAGGCGCAGGCAGTGGGGGTGTTGAAACTGCGGCTGGTGAGGGAGCAGAGGGCTCCTCAGTGGTGGTCATGTCTACATCCGGTGTGTGGGTCGCAGGTCCGAGGGTCCCCTGCGCAGGCAGAGGGCCACACGGGGCAGTGAAGTCCGGCCGGGCGGGAGGCGTCGGCTCAGTCGTCGCCGAGCGAGGGCCCGCGGGGTGCTCGGGTGCAGGGGCCTCTGGTGGAGGGGCAGGATCCGCCACGTGCACAGATGAGGCCGGAGGCGCTGGTGTAGTCGGCCGGGGCGCCGTAGATGGTGGGGACACAGCTTGGGCATCTGGTTGAGCGCCGGAAGGCCCGAGAGCTGGACTGGGAGGTGCTGGCGCAGGAGGCGCGGCCGAAGACTGCCTAGGCAGCCCAGGCGCGGTCGATGGTGGAAGGCCGGTGGAAGGGGGCGGTGAAGCCCGTCTGGCGGTAGTAGGACGCCCATGGAGTTGGGGGCAGTTGGCTCTTCGATGACCTTGGCCGTTACATCGCGAGCACTTTATTCCATAGCTCAGGAATGCTGGCCAGGGCTCGCCGTTGATCTTCACCTCGAAGCGAGTAGGGAGCTTGTCGAGGGTTATTCCGTCGTGGAGGAGAATAAAAGCCTCCCGGCGGCCGTCGGTGAAGTCAAACTCGCCGACCCTTAGCTGTTTGGGGGCGATGGATGTGATGCGTCCGTACCGGGAGAGGGCATCTATTACGGCGGCGTCCTTCACAAAGAATGGCAGGTTGCCTATTGTGATCCTGAATGATCTTTTTCTGAAGGGGAAGGTTTTGAGGAGGGTTCCTTCGACTTCGAGGCCCTCTCGGATCAGGCGTTCCGCCAAGGATTTGTTGGCGAGTCCTATTAGATAATGACCATTCATCTTTGTCATTTGGACGATACCCGTTGGTCCTCCAACGACTCTTAGAATGGCCCTCAGGTATT
This sequence comes from Cordylochernes scorpioides, assembly GCA_030710605.1. Classification (NCBI taxonomy): domain Eukaryota; kingdom Metazoa; phylum Arthropoda; class Arachnida; order Pseudoscorpiones; family Chernetidae; genus Cordylochernes; species Cordylochernes scorpioides. The sequence continues at coordinate 24,021,128 of CP092867.1, forward strand.
GGTAGGTCTGGAAGTCTGGGCAGTACTCCAGGTAGAAGCACTGTTCTTCTGTGCAGGACGCCTGGCGAGCCCTGGCCTCCGCGATGTGCGTCCTCGTGGTCCTGATCTCCTGGACTCGAGGAATGAAGGCAGGCGAGGATCTTTGTCGCCTGGCTGCCGGTCCGGCACTGTTGGGCTGTGCGGTCGTGACGCGCGGTGCTGCTGCGTCGCGGCGTCTTCTTTTATTTTGAACGATGGTATAATTGTCTTCAGTTACAGGATTTTGATCCATAGGTAAGGTTTCCTGGTTCTGTTGGCCTAGAATTACGCCAGATGAAGGCAACGCAGTTGCAAAATCGCACGTAGTGGCGGAATTTGCATATCTTTCGCCAGTAGGCAAGTTTGCATAGCTGGCCATTTCTTGCATTTCTTCCGAGTTTTGTAACTGGAAATAGTTTTCCGCAGATAACTCTGCTGAGGTTTGTGGTATCAGGCCGTACCTTGCAGGTAATTCATCGGCGTTGAATGGGCTATCCGCCCATACCAAATTTGTCGCTTCCAGCGACAATTTTCCGCTTTTTAAAGGCGAAAACGGCGGAGCTCGAAAAAGCGCGGCCGCACGCTCGTGTGTGTGTGTGTGTGTGGTCTGTTTGTCCTTTATGCCTGACCAAACCACTCATTGGAACGGCATGAAACTTTGGGAAGTTATTTAGTATAGTACTGGGAAGGTTTCTAGCAAATAAAATTTTTTAAATAACTTTTCGCTTTAAAATAATCAAGATAAATATTCTAATTTATCTGTTATAATTCAACAATCTGCTCTAAATATTATCATGATGATACGATGATTTTGTAATGTAGAAAATTAGGAAAGACAAAATTCAGGATGACACGGCAATTTATTTGAGATAAGAATAATGATACAATTCCAAGGCAAGATACTATTCCTTTAACTTCCAATTACCGAGGGAACCAATTAACAATGATTTTATTCAACTTATCGAGTATTTTTCAAGGGACCGGGAAAAAATGTTCACTTTATCGAGAGATTCGTTAGACAAACCTTTACTCGGGTAAAACCCGGGCGAAGCCGGGTACGTCCATACAAGAATAATGATACAATTCCAAGGCAAGATACTATTCCTTTAACTTCCAATTACCGAGGGAACCAATTAATAATGATTTTATTCAACTTATCGAGTATTTTTCAAGGGACCGGGAAAAAATGTTCACTTTATCGAGAGATTCGTTAGACAAACCTTTACTCGGGTAAAACCCGGGCGAAGCCGGGTACGTCCGCTAGTAATATATAATATTCGTTAGGCAAACTTTCACTCGGATAAAACCCGGGCGAAGCCGGGTACACATCCGCTAGTAATATATATAATAATATATTACACAGTTTTCATCCAGAAGTCTTGGGTGACCTAAACGTTACTACAGTTTCATTTCAAATATAACAGATAAAATGGAATCCGAGAAAAAGAATGAGCAAGAAGTAGAAATTGAACATAATTCAGCATCAAATATTGATGAATATTTGAATATGAACATATCCCAATATGAATATAAATGTGAAAATTGTCCTTTTCGTACATACGAAATGAAAATAATCAATAAACATATGAAAGAGCATTATGGAGATATTTTTAAATGCCAAGTTTGTGATTTTACAACAACTTACTCTCTTAGTCTTAAAAGACACGTTGCGGCTCATAATGGTGAAAAACCTTTTGGCTGTTCAATATGTGATTATGGAGCAATACAGAAATCTGACTTTGATAAACATATGATGATCCATACAGGTGAAAAGGGATACAAATGCGATTTTTGCTCTTTCACTACAATCCAGAAATGCAATCTTAATCAACATATGAAAAACCATTCAACCGGTGCCAAGAAATACAAATGCGATATTTGCTTTTACAGTACAATCCATAAATTAAATTTTAATAATCACATGAAAATTCATTCAAACTATGAAAACACTAATTTGTCTTCTCGAAATCAAGATGGGAATAACGATTTGAAGAAATCTAGAAAGTTCCAATGTCCGGAATGCAAACTCTCAACCAATTATCATGCGAGTTTGATAAGGCATAAAATAATTCACACTAAACCCAAGAAATATGAATGCAAAGAATGTACGTACAAAGTTAACCAAAAATATGATATAGTCAAACATATGTTGTTTCATGAAAGAGCCAAATTTGAGAGTTGTGAATATGACACAACAAACAAATGTAAAAATTGCAAACATACACAAAACATTAAAAATAAACCTGGTGCGAAATTCAAAGTCCCCAGGGTTAATTCGAACAAGAATTCTGAATGGATAAAATCCGAGAAGTTGGAAAATCCTTGCAAAGAGGAACATAACAGTATGAATACCGAACAGGATGTTACTAGAAACATTAATGACGAAACAGAAGAAACTGCTGTTCAATCTGATATGGAATGTTGAAATAATAATAACCCTGAATAGTGATAACATTAGATCATGCAAATTTAAAGTTTATTACATTATAATTCTCCCTCTTTTTTGTAGTGATCTTTTTAATTGGATAAACCTTTGTAAATATTATTTGGCTTAATACTTTTTAAGTATTAATATCTATAAATAACACTAATCGAATAGTTTTCAAGTGTATATATATAAATAAAAAATGTATATTTAATAATATTCCTTGTGATATTATATGTTTATTTTATAAGTTTGTGATCATCATCATCAGATTATACTAATGAAAAAAAGAAATCATCGAACTTATTTTCTTTTTAACCTAACTCTAATTGTCTGAGGTTTTAAACTCTATTTCAAGTTACATAGAGGATATTGTAGCTAGATGCAACAAAATAAATAACATTCTTTTCTCAATTTGCAAAATATCTTGGGGGTTTGACTATAAGAAAAGATGTTTTTTTTTGCTTATCCCTAGTACACGTGGTACAGGCCATGATAATCGTGGTGGGTAGTTAGCGACTGCTTTTTACTGTAAGCGCACCACATGTCTACACATGTGAAAGCAGTTCGACTTTGCACTTACAAATGTGCCAGAGCCCCGTTTGGTTACTTGCACTCGCTGGTGGGGTTGGACTTTTGCAAGAATCGAAGGGCCATTGGAGCATTTTTTTTTTTAAACAGAAAAAAGTGTCCAATGCCGGGATCGAACCCGGGTCGTAGTGGTCGTAAACCAAACGGTTTAACCAGCCTTCCACCGACCCCCCAGAAAAGATGTACAATTTATAAATCACTCATACGATCGAAAACCACTTATGCTAGCGAAATATGGTATCCTTATATTTCTATACGTTCTTTACAGAAACTTCATTTACTTCAACATAATATTCTTATCTCAGTGGTACATGGAACCATATCATACAAATGTCCACACCTCCTTTCGCATACACCTTTCATAAAATACTATCTCAACTATGAATCAATAAAATACGAACTGAAAAAACTAAATTTACCAAGGGAAATATTTACAACAATAATTTGCGAAGAAATATTATTATTATAAATCATTTATATCAATCTATTCATAATGCCAATTATACAGATCACACTATTTTTTCAAACGGAATTCCTACACAGTCCATTCATATTTTATGAGCACTCAATTTGTCACATCACACGGAAAATTCCAGAAATATTTAAATAAAAGAGGTCTATCAGAAACATCAAATTGTTCCTGCGGAGAAACTGAACAAACTGCTCTTCACCTTATCTACGACTGTCCGAACTTTACAGAAGTGAGACATCGTTTGTTCCCTGATCTAAATGATCTAACTCTTTCACCTCAGCCACTTTGTCTATATAAATTTTATAAACTCTGTTGAATAATATATACATGTAAATTTGTAAATATTTAATTCTAAGTTCTGTTTGTTTCCCCTCTGTAAGAGGCGCAAATATTTCAATATCGCGCCTGGTTGATTAATAAAATGAAATGAAAATAAAAGAAACGCACTGACCAGACTCATTTCTTTTGTACATATGGAGCGATTATGCGCTTTATATTCAAAATATTTTTTCGAAAAACGTGAATATTAAAAACATAATTTTTTTTATTTATTTAAAAAATAATTTTCATTATAAAAAGATATTGTAACAGATTAAATTTTAATTTTAACTAACAGTAAATTGATATCTCTTTTGTTTAAAACCATTTGACAATTAAAAAATATATATACTAATATAATTTTTCATCCAGGAGTCTTGGGTTACCTAAACGTTACTACAGTTTTCATTTGAAATAGAGAAAATGGAATCCGAGAAAAAGAATGAACAAGAAGTAGAAATTGAAGATAATTCAGCATCAAATATTAAGGAATCTTTGAATATGAACACATCCCAATATGAATATAAATGTGAAAATTGTCCTTTTCGTACATACGAAATGAAAATAATCAATAAACATTTGAAAGAGCATTATGGAGATATTTTTAAATGCCAAGTTTGTGATTTTACAACAACTTACTCTCTTAGTCTTAAAAGACACGTTGCGGCTCATAATGGTGAAAAACCTTTTGGCTGTTCAATATGTGATTATGGAGCAATACAGAAATCTGACTTAGATAAACATATGATGATCCACACAGGTGAAAAGAAATATAAATGCGATATTTGCCCTTACGCTACAATCCAGAAAAGCAATCTAAATAAGCATAAGAAAAATCATCCAAAGAAAAAGAATAAAAATACAAATTTGTCTTCTCAAAATCAAGATGGGAAAAACGATTTAAAGATATTTACCAAGCTTCAATGTCCGGAATGCAATTTTTCAACCAATCATTATTCAAGTTTGATAAGGCATAAAAGAATCCATACAGGAACCAAGAAATATGAATGCAAAGAATGTACGTACAAAGCGCACCAGAAATCTGATGTAGACAAACATATGCTGATTCATGAAAGAGCCAAAAAATACAAATGTGACAGTTGTGAATATGGAACAACAAACAAAGGTTTCCTTAAAAAACACCAACAAATACACAGAGGGAAAAAGAAACCTGTTCCGAAATCTAAAATACCAAAGGTTAATTCAGACAAACATTCTGAATTTGAAAAGTTGAAAAATCCTTTCAATGAGGAACATAACAGTATGAATACTGAGCAGAATGTTCCTAGAAACATCAATGATGAAACAGAAGAGACTGCAATTCTTCCAGATATGGAATGTTGTGATAATAATAACCTTGAACAATGATAACATTAGATTATTCAAAGTCTAATATACTCTTTTTTTATATATATATAGTCCTTTCTCTAATCGACGCACATATGTAATTATTATTTGGCTTAATACATTTTATATTTTAACATCTATAACTAACTAATCGAATATATTTTTCCAATGTATATATAAATATAAATAAATATATTTATCAGAATTAGTTGTGATTCTATGTTTGTTTTCCATTTTTAATTTATATTTTATGTGTTTATAATCATTCTCAGATCATATTAAAGAAAAATGTAAATTTTCGAAATAAACCAAACTAAAAATTGTGTGAGTATTTATAACATGTTTGGACTATATTATCAATAGAGGTTTATAAAGGTTTTTAAAATATGTATCCTGGCCAGATTGCAATGGCTCGCCAATCGCCATGGATGGCTATCGTACAACCAATTTGGATTTGTTCATTGCAGGTCACCAGAAGGAGCACTCGCCAAAATTGCCCAGTTTATCCTATCCTATAGGAAAGAATCTCTCTTTTTAACAGAATGTATTTATTATTTCATCTACAGATTATAATCTGCTAATTATCAACATATATAGTCACGACCGTCTTTCCTCATCGGCCTCAGTCACGGATGCGCGCGCATCATCATTAAGATCATTATCTAATGATAATTATTATTATTATTATTATTATCAACATATATAGTCACGACCGTCTTTCCTCATCGGCCTCAGTCACGGATGCGCGCGCATCATCATTATGATAATTATCATTATCTAATGATTATTATTATTATTATTATTAATATATATAGTCACGACCGTCTTTCCTCATCGGCCGCTATCACGGATGCGCGCGCACAAGGAGGTCACGTGCTCGCCGGCAGCCAACGGGCGCGCGCCGCCGGCATTACGTCATAGATTATAAACACAAGGTAATAAGGCCAAATAAAAAAAATAGTGTGTGATAAGGAACAATTTGGATTATAGATTATAAACACAAGGTAATTAGACCTAATCCAAATAAATAAAGTGTGTGATAAGGCACAATTTGGATTATATTTAATACAGTTATCAGCGTCATGCACAATTCTGTCACGTTAAGTCACGTGTCAAGTTACGGTAAGTAGAAATTTAAAAATAAAAAAAAGATGCCGAAACCCGGGATCGAACAAGGGACCTTTAGATATTCAGTCTAACGCTCTCCTAACTGAGCTATTTCGGCTTATTTTATTTATTTCTATAGAAGCTTCTATCTTTATAATTATGTATATTTTCAAAAAGTCAATTCGCTCGCGCCTCTAGAGGTGAAAATGAGGGGTAATACCAGCTGACATAATGTACATGTAAAGTTTGGAGCAGCTCCTATTTATAATTATAACAAATAGTATTTGAATAAAAACATTCAATCGGGTAAAACACGGGGGTTGCCCGGGTCATTCGGCTAGTAATTAGCATATGAGGTACTCGAGAATCTAGGCTTCAACCAAATCTTATTTACATAAAATGTCTGTAACGGATGCCCGATTTCAACTCTAGGATCTTTGCTGTCTTAGTTTAATAAGATTTTCCCTCAAAGGAGGAAAAAAAATCCAAAACATTGATTTCATTTTAAACCACCTTGGAATTTTTTTTTACAATACAACTGTTAAAATGCTTTCATTTAAACAAGATGATCATTCTCAAAATGCTTTCCTGATTTAAGTTTACGATTTGAAAATGACTTTTATTTAATATAGATATAACTGGTTCATAATAAAGGATTATACTTATTTTTCAGTCGAACAGGCCATCTTTCTATTCTTTAAAACCTATAAATAGCGTCGATATAATGCACTGTCATCGTGAATAATATTTCTATCAAAAAATATGTAAATTTGATATTGGTTTAATTTTACTAGGCTCTGAATATCCTATATTTTGAACTGCTTCTTCATCTACTCTTACTAAATATACAATTTCATTTGTAGTTTTAATTGAAAATATTCTGGAAGTTGTGCTTTTGCTTTATATATAGAGATGACCTGACCTCGTTCATCTTCTGCACACGGGAATGTTTTACTGTTGGAATATTGTTCCTGCTTACTAAAAATGATGGTCTGGCTTTGCCTGTGATATGCTTTATTGAATATACCCCGAAGTAATTTTGTTTCTTACAAAATATCAGAAATGATACAGCAAAATTGTCGTTATTATTTTTTTTTTTGACTAAAATTTTCTTTAAAAGCAGCAGAAACATTGATTATCATGACCTATTGGAATTGACTAAATGCATCACTAAACACATTCTAAAGCATATTTATAGAAATTAAAATATGTATTTTTACTAATAATTATGAGTGTGAGTTCTTCAAAAGTGAAAAGACAAAAATAGCATAAAAACTTATTTCTTTTGAACAATACGTATTTATTACTTCTCAATAAAATTTCTAAACAGGAATTATGAAATATTTACAAAAAAGGTGAGAGAGGTATATACATTTGTTAAAATAAAATTTATATTTACATACGTATATAATGATTGTAAAAAAGGAGAATGAGACGTGCTTAGCCGACACAAAATTTTACCTTTTGAAGATATCAATGGTCAGAACAACATTGGTGTTTTTATTCTTCAAGATGGGGGGCAATTTTATTTTACTTCTTATCAAAATACTTGAAATGTTTTATACAGATTTTGAATTGACGTTTCCCTGTTCGCAGGGATTTTTCAATATGAAGAATTTTCGAGTTCACCATTTTCGTTTGGATCAGAATATATTACCTCAAGAATTCCAAGTTTTGGGCAACGTTTCTTATGAATTTTTCAACGTTTTAACTTATTTCAAGTGGTTGACCGGACTACTAATCACCATTTTTATTCGAAATTATAAATATGGTGTCGCGAATATTAAAATTTGGGGAACGTTTTTTTGTCAAAATTTTGTTGTTTTTCAAGTAGTTTATTGAATATGATATCAGAATTTTCGTTCAAAATTACAAAAATAAAATAGGAGTTCTGGGCTTTAGACCAAGTTTCTTGTTAATTTTTTGTATATGTATAAAAATCTCTGTTAATTCTTGTTAATTAAAAGTATCATCCAAGCAAATATGACATCGGTCAGCGGAGTAGATCAATTTCAATTTTGGGAGTTAGGGAAGTTGGGGTCCTTCTGCCAGAGACTAATGAAGGAAAACTCCCAGTTCGAGATATGGAGCGGAGTACGAGGCGAAGACATCGTTCTGTTGAGCTCAACAAATTCTAAAATGACATGTAATTTAGCTGAACAGTGAGGAAACTATGCATAGTAGCTGCCCTTAAGAGATTACAAAAATACATGGTTTAACCAGTCTTTCCTAGAGGAGAATTTCATGAAATATTCTTTCCTGTCTATCAGAAAGAGAAACTCTAATAAGAGACCACCTCATGGAACAACAAGTTTAGCCATTAGTTTAGGCGGACTTTCTTGAGAGCCTATATTGATATAATAAAAACCTCTCTATTATCATGAATTTCTAAATAATATCTCTTTTGTGTCAAATATTAAATATTTTCCATATAATCCTTTTTGATCCTGGCAATGGTTTTATCCTAAAATTTTAGAAAATAACCTATAGGGATTCAATTTTATTTCCAAAAAAATTGAATACGAATGTTGATAACTAACCAATTATTTTTCCAAATTCTAATCTGCATATATTTTTATATATAATTTACATATTTTAAATTTTATAGCAGCTTAAAATAAGCTGCTTCTATATATATATATATATATATATATATATAAATAGTTTTTTTCCTTGTGGAAGTTTTTCGATTGGCCACACGAATTTTTGGAAGAAAATTAAAATGTATTTATCTAACAAAAGCATTGTTCTAAATGAATGTATTTATATATTTATTACCTCTTTCTATATAGATATTTCAGGATCTTAGGTGACATTTTGGACTCTTTTTGAAACCAATATTTTCGCTGCAATTTTTTATTGCCAAAACAGAATAAAATGACTTTTAAAGGTCATCATATTACAAAGTAGATTTATCTCTCTTTCATAAATTTCTATTTTGAAATTAGAGAAATCCATAAAAAAATCTTTGATTAAAAAGGCATATATTGGATCAAAATATCATTTATTTTACCAATATTCCAGTGGGCTAAACGCCAACCTTTATCAAGGTATTATGACATATGATAAAGGTTGGCGTTAAATTAACTGAAATATTGGTAAAAAATGATATTTTGACCCAATATATGCCTTTTTATTTAAAAAATAAATTTCTATATTCCTATTATTCTATATGGGTTAAGAAAATGTTACAGTTAAAAGAAATGAAATATTTTATTCACTCAGATACCAGGTGGGTAGATATGTGTCCAACTCTCCAAAAACATGGTAAAACTACTGTTAGTTTTTATTTTTAATAATACAATGTTTATATGATATTTGACCAGGAGTGTCTGGTCACGTGTGTGTGTGTTTATTGTATATATATGGTGGATGGAAATTAGGTATAGTTGAGTTTTTGTAAGACCAGTGCTTTGAAACTAGTTAGAATTTTGGAACGCCCGCTACATTTTAGGAGAAGACTTGTTCACCGACTATACCTCTAAATTGAGAGTGAATTGAAGAAAACCAAGGAAAGGAAGTTATTGAACAACTACATATTTCCATACATAAAATTCTATTTTGTACGTAGGGAACGTATCACTCGGCTTGTATCGAAAATAATGCAGAACAAAAATAAGATCTCTATTTGAATAATTTAATAAATTTATTGAGAATTAACACACTATATATATAAATAGAATATTTATTATAAAATTATTTACATATTATATAAAATATGATTCATAATATAAATAGTATATAAAATTTTAGTTGATTAATTTTTCAAACGTTTTAAATGATCGTTTATCAGGGATTTCAGTATTTTGCTTCGACATGTATGAGAGGTTGATTTCAATTTGGTTTTCATCAGAAAATCATCACTTCTTTTTATTAAGAACTTTCTATAGGTTCCTCTTTTATAATGTTTCAATATGAGTGAACAATATTTCGGATATTTGGTTACATACTTTTCTTTTTCTAATTGTGTACCAATTAGATGTTTCGAATAAAAGAAGAAAGACGCCAATATATTTGCATCTGTTTCCTCGCAGAATTTACCATAGGTGATACTGGTTCCACCTATGAAGTCTTTATGTAATATTTCAGCTTCCTTTTGACATTCATCCCAAAATTTTGAATACCGTTCTCTTTTTACAATGGTTTTTGGTTTTCCTAAATTGGAATCATATATAAGCGCACGTTTAATCAAAATTCTGATCATTTCTGGTCTGGTGTTTATAACAGCTTCATCCAGTAATTTATTTCCATCAGTGTCTGTTAAGTCAATTCTCGCTCTAGCATCTATCAATGTTTTAAACAAACTGATATCTTCATTACGGTAAAAAGAATGAACAAAAGCAAATAAAGGAGTCTCATCTTTCCAGTTCTTAATATGGATATCAGCTCCAGATTCTATCAGGATCTTCGCTTCTCCTTTAGTACCGTTATAGATAGGGGTATATCCAGAACCTTTTGCTGCATTAACATCCGCTCCTCTTTCAATAAATAATTTAACCATAGGTATGCATCTACGAAATTGTGTAGCTGCAAAAAGAGGACTTTCTTCAAAGCTATCTTTCAAATTTACATCAGCTCCCAGTTCCAGCAAAAGCTTGGCAACACCAAAGCGTTTATAGATGGCAGCCTTCAAAAGTGGGCTTTGACCGTGTGTTCCTTGAGTATTAACATCAGTTCCATTTTTGATTAAAATATAGGATATTATTACATGACCTTTAATTGCGACACTGAGAAGGAGTTTGTTTAGTTTTTCAGAGCTTATCCTTTTCTCTGATTCCATAAAAGCAATAACCTTTTTGATATTTCCCGATTCTACAGCAAACCTCAATGATTTTCGATTCCTTCTTCGTTTGTAAGCATTTGCAGGGTTCCTAGCATGTGTTATCTTTCCTCCAAGAATTCTCTCCTTTTTCTTACTTCTATAAACCCAGATAACCATTTTTACAATTATTTTACTTTATTTTTGTATTATATATTTATATATATATAACTAGCGGACCCGCCCGGCTTCGCCCGGGTTTTACCCGAGTAAAAGTTTGTCTAACGAATCTCTCGATAAAGTGAACATTTTTTTCCCGGTCCCTTGAAAAATACTCGATAAGTTGAATAAAATCAATATTAATTGGTTCCCTCGGTAATTGGAAGTTAAATGAATAGTATCTTGCCTTGGAATTGTATCATTATTCTTGTATGGATGTACCCGGCTTCGCCCGGGTTTTACCCGAGTAAAGGTTTGTTTAACGAATCTCTCGATAAAGTGAACATTTTTTCCCGGTCCCTTGAAAAAATACTCGATAAGTAGAATAAAATCAATATTAATTGGTTCCCTCGGTAATTGGAAGTTAAAGGAATAGTATCTTGCCTTTGAATTGTATCATTATTCTTGTCTCAAATAAATTGCCGTGTCATCCTGAATTTTGTCTTTCCTAATTTTCTACATTACAAAATCATCGTATCATCATGATAATATTTAGAGCAGATTGTTGAATTATAACAGATAAATTAGAATAATTATCTTGATTATTTCTAGGCGAAAAGTTATTTAAAAAATTTTATTTGCTAGAAACCTTCCCAGTACTATACTAAATAACTTCCCAAAGTTTCATGGCGATCCAATGAGTGGTCTGGTCAGGCATAAAGGACAAACAAACAGACATACATTCATTTTTATATATATAGATATGTAAATAGAGTCTCTTAAGAAAGACCACCTAAAAACATGAATCAACTTGTTTCTCCTGTTGGTGGTCTCTCATTGAAGATTCTAATTGCTATTAAAGAATCTCTAATAGACCTTTAATAAGAGACTGCCTCTTGGAGAGACGGTGTAGCTACGAAATGGATATTCCCGGCTTCGCCCGGATTTTACCCGAGTAAAGGTTTGTCTAACGAATCTCTCGATAAAGTGAACATTTTTTCCCGGTCCCTTGAAAAATACTCGATAAGTTGAATAAAATCATTATTAATTGGTTCCCTCCGTAATTGGAAGTTAAATGAATAGTATCTTGCCTTGGAATTGTATCATTATTCTTGTCTCAAATAAATTGCCGTGTCATCCTGAATTTTGTCTTTCCTAATTTTCTACATTACAAAATCATCGTATCATCATGATAATATTTAGAGCAGATTGTTGAATTATAACAGATAAATTAGAATATTTATCTTGATTATTTTAAAGCGAAAAGTTATTTAAAAAATTTTATTTGCTAGAAACCTTCCCAGTACTATACTAAATAACTTCCCAAAGTTTCATGGCGATCCAATGAGTGGTTTGGTCAGGCATAAAGGACAAACAGACATACATTCATTTTTATATATATATAATAAATAATAATAATAATAATAATAATAATAATAGAGGGTGAATGAGACGCAAAGCAATAAGTAAATCGCTAAAATGATTATTTATTTTTTTAAATCTGTGTTAATTCTAATATTCTGCGATAATTAATAATTTATTTTTAATATTATAATAAAATATTATTCAAAAATATATTAAAGTTCAAAATTCCTATAAATCTCTCATAAAGGTTCCTTTAAAAGATTTTTAAAAATTCATATTCTGGAGTTATTTTTTTGGTTGCTATAACATTTCAACCTTCCAGAATCTTTTAAAAAGAGTTTCTAAATTTTCTCCATACTGTACACGAGTAGAAATAGTTGCGATGTGCTGGAATCACTTCCCGAGAATCTTTCTGAGCTAAGCCATCATAACTTGGTGCTTTGCGCACACAACTGGCTTTTCATTTTGATATCAGATAGCAGTAGAAATCCGATCAGAACTCTCCTACAATTAGATCAATTATCCCACTCTTCACAAACTAGGTCCTCAAGCTATTTATTCCTTAACTCTCAAGATAAAGGTAGGCGAAGACACGTCAATAGTTCTGTTATTTTTCCACTACTAAAGCCTCTAATGGTAACTCCAATTTCTTAGAGTCTTGATGACAAAATGGACACACACAAGCTCCTTCACCTCCTTTCCCTTAGTAGTGTTGATTCAACAACAAAGAGCTTTATTAAGACAATTTAGTCTTATACGGATTCTCCAAGCACAGAATTGTAGGGTACATACAAGAATAACAGTAGTAACATCAAAAAAAGGCCCTGTTATGTCCTTTTGGTCTTATACAACTTCTTCACGTAGAAGAGGGTATATACAGGAACAATAGTTACAATAATTAGCAATGCTATTTACAATGTGTCAAGGGGGATAGTAACAGGAAAGGGGCCGCTGGGGAACTAGAATATTAACATGGGTAGATGTTATTATATCTCTTGAGGAAAGATTACGCGACAATAAAGCTGGGATATCCAGCAAGTTAAGAAAGTCTCTAAGGTGGTTGGTGCGAATGTTTAGTTCACCGTATAAAATATATTCCAGTCCATTGTGTATCTTGATCGTAATATATATTCTCTAGTTGGAGTTCGTTAGGAGGTAGATACGTAAAAGTTATACAAGTCAGAAATGAATCTAAGTTTGGTTTCATTTTAAGTAACCGAAATCCAATTAGTTTTCTCTTTAACATTGTTCGGTGTGTGTTTATTTTTGTTATAAATTCCTACAATGATGTCTTCAGAGCTTCTTCCCTGACCCAAGGTTTTTCTAGCAAGTGATTGGTAAACCTAAAAATCCTCGATCTCGAGTTTTAGAACAAATTGGCACTGTTTCCGTTATAGCAAATATTTCAAACTGCTTTACATAATCAATGAAAGGGGAACGGAATTTATTCTAAAGAAACCATTGATATTCCAATACATAATTTTTACATAATTGTGACCAAGTTTTAAAAGTTGTTCGATCAAGTAGTATAGTTTTCCATTCCTATTAGCTATATGTGGTTGATGATGATATTTTCTTGCCTGTAAAAAGAGATATCATGTGATCCTTCCAGTTCATTTCTGTGTGTTTGCTATATCTCAGTTCCTTCTGAACTCATGATATTATCATTTATCACTTGGTAAACAGTACTTCCAACAATCAACTTGTTATCTCAAAGTTTAGATGATATTCCTTTAGCCAAGAGTTCTTTTCTTTTATTAATCAACAATCGACGTTGTTGTCTAACTTTTAAGGTGTAATCCTTATTTATGTAAATCCTTGATTCCTTAAGCTTGAATGCATTCCTGAATAATTTTATTCTGTCTTCATATTTGGGTATTTCAACCAGTAGGGGTGCGCTCGGCCTTTTAGACAATCGATGACATTTAAGGATGTTAATATTCTCGGAGATTTGCATATTATCCGTAATTATGTTTTATTTTTGTGAGAGATTCATCGCTTGTTTCATTTTCTTTCTTTTCGACTCCGTAAAAAAATAAATTACTTTCTCTCATTTTCATCTCCGTGAATTCTATTCTTTTCTCAATTTCTTGGATCTTTTCAGAATTCTTTGAGACAGATTTTACCGTGTTTTCCATAGCATTCTCCAGTTGTTGTATGCGTCGATTTAATTTCTCAACTCCTTGCTCTATAGAAAGTAACCTTGTTTCTAATTTCTCCCCCCAGTCATCCATTTTATGCGAGAGTGCACCAATCAATTGTCGAATATTAGTAGTGTTGATTCTATAAATAAGTATTCACTGAGTTGACAGGGCTTCTGGGAATCAACAGAATAAGGACATCACCCAGCAGCAAAAGGCCTAATGGAAAGATTCCACAGACAGCTGAAAGACTCCCTCCGCCGTCACGACTCCACGAGCTGGTCTTTGAAACTTCCCCTGGTGCTCCTAGGGATTCGTTCGTCGCTAAGGGAAGATCTCAACACAACAACAGCTGAGCTGGTCTATGGGAAGCCCCTACCCCTTCCAGGAACATTTTTAGAGGAGCCCCCCCCCTCTGCAAGCTCGCCTACCGAACCGTGCCTGGAAGACTTCAAGCGCGCCATGGCATCTCTGAAACCTGCACCAATCAGGCCTCATGGGAACCGCCACGTTTACGTGCCCAAACCACTCGAGACATGTTCCCATGTCTATCTACGTCGGGACCTGATAATGCCACCGCTAGCTCCCCGATACGACGGTCCATATGAAGTCCTTTTTAGGAAACCCAAAATTTACAAACTGAAAATTAAAAAAGAAATCCACGTGGGTGTCAATCGACCGCCTCAAGCCTGCTTTCACATCAGAAGGACCGATGTTTTCCCAATCCCGAACTTGGCAAGCCAATAAGATTGCATAGGATCACTGGAAGGATCCTACTGGAGGGGGAGTAGTGTGGCGACAACACTTTGCTTCAGCGAGCGCGAACTGGGACAAAGCTTCACTAAACATGCCGGCGGTAGTGTGACGGCCTCGGCAACCGCGAGCGGCAACCTGACTACGCATGCGAGAGCATCCGGGACAATCTGGCCACTCTCGATAAGTTGAATAAAATACTCGATACTCTCAATACTCGATAAGTTGAATAAAATCAATATTAATTGGTTCCCTCGGTAATTGGATGTTAAAGGAATAGTATCTTGCCTCAGAATTGTATCATTATTCTTGTCTCAAATAAATTGCCGTGTCATCCTGAATTTTGTCTTTCCTAATTTTCTACATTACAAAATCATAATTTTATCAATTCTCCCAATATATATGTTGTAGATAAATGATAAAACGAACTTTGACTTGTGCGCAATTAATAGGTGGAAAATCTTACTTTTGATAAATAATCTTTAAGATAATAAACTTAGTGATAATAAAACTTATAGATAAAAAAAAAAAAAAGCTTGGTATCTCCGTCGCAATGGGGGCGCTGCTTGCGAGTTAAATCTACAAATAACTCTAAGGATATTCAAGATATTCAAGAAATTATTTTTCAAAAACCTTGCCGGGGATATTCCTAATAATATCCCAAAATTTCACGGCGATTGGATGTATGGGTTTTGAATCTATAGAGTACAAACATACAGACAGACAGACATTCAATTTTATATATATATAGATATGAAAAATTAGTACAAATGTAATATTGTACTGGGATAAGGTGCATAAATTAAGAAAAAGGCCTTTCCTTATCGTGCAACTGAAAGTTGCTAATGGCTTGCGCCATCTATCGGAATAAATATCAACTATTCTCGTTGATTTTTAATTATTCCAGAATTGGCCAAATACCCATTCTTGATTAATCAAGAAAAGCTAACTACGGACGCGTTTCGGGCTGTTGGCCCTCATCAGCGTGGTGCAAGCTGTACCTCAACGACCAAAAGAAATTGGTCATTAAGGCATCCTGAAAAATCATGAAACGGGTAGTTAAGTTCAGTTGCACGATAAGGAGATGCCTTTTTCTTAATTTATGCACCTTATCCCAGTACAATATCACATTTGTACTAATTTTTCACATTGTGTAGCGTTCTCACGCAATTCTGGCCTTAACTACCCGTTTCATGATTTTTCAGGATGCCTTAATGACCAATTTCTTTTGGTCGTTGAGGTACAGCTTGCACCACGCTGATGAGGGCCAACAGCTCGAAACGCGTCCGTGGTTAGATTTTTTTGATTAATCAAGAATGGGTATTTGGCCAATTCTGGAATAATTAAAAATCAACGAGAATAGTTGATATTTATTCCGATAGATGGCGCAAGCCATTAGCAACTTTCAGTTGCACGATAAGGAGATGCCTTTTTATTAATATATAGATATATATTAACATTTGAAGAATAACAATAAGTCTATCACACATGTAGTAAAAATATCAAAAAAAATTATATTTAAATGTATAGTTCAGTATCTTTGGAGAAGAGATTTCCTGAAACATTTTATTTAAGAACTATATTAGTGTATTATCAATATGTAGATTTTCATTTATATCTTTAAAATTTATTTAAAATACGTTTAGCATGCAAAGTTGACATTTGGTTTTGCATCAACATATATAGTCACGAACATCTTTCCTCATCGGCCTCAGTCACGGATGCGCGCGCATCATCATTATGATCATTATCATTATCTAATGATAATAATAATAATAATAATAATAATTATTATTATTATTATTATATTATTATTATTATCCATCAACATATATAGTCACGACCGTCATGGGCCGGCCGGCCGGTTCTGTCACGGATGCGCGCGCATCATCATCATGAACATTATCATTATCTAATGATAATAATAATAATAATAATTATTATTATTATTATTATATTATTATTATTATTATCCATCCATATATATATAGTCACGACCGTCATGGGCCGGTTCTGTCACGGATGCGCGCGCACAGGGAGGTCACGTGCTCGCCGGCAGCCAACGGGCGCGCGCCGCCGGCATTACGTCATAGATTATAAACACAAGGTAATAAGGCCAAATAAAAAAATAGTATGTGATAAGGATAAATTTGGATTATCTACTTATATAATTCCTTTATTCTCTCTGTGTGAAGTTCACTGTGTGAAGTTCACGGATAGATTTTGGTGAGAATGGATAAAATAAAAGAGTGTCAAGGGATGGGAATCGAACCCACGACCTTCCGCTTACCGGGCAGATGCCATGACCACTAGGCTACCCTGGACATATTTTTCCGTTCACATTTTTATTTTTATAT